>CM060969.1:33685329-34285329 GCA_030765045.1 Tenodera sinensis | reverse complement strand
TAATGAATAAAATTTATTGCAAGTCATTATCCAACTCTTCCAAGATGCATACAAATTAATTAGCATGAAATGGATAGACCATTCACAATAAATCTCAAGCTAAACGTTTTTACCTCAACAAGATGTCAAATATATATTTTAAGGAGAGAATCTCATGGACAAATTTTCCATTTTATATATTTACGCTTGGGGTTTACCTTTTTGTGTAAAATATATATTTTATTAGCACCAGTATATACAAATTTCATTTCTATATTTTTAAAACTTTTAAAAATAATTATTAAAATTTGTTAAAATGGGTATTTTTCAAATTTACTGTTAGAAAATATAAGTTACAGACCTGAAAGTATATTTTGTAGTATATTTATACATAATTTATCCAAAAAGCCACGTTGTAACATTAAATATATGAAATACTTTAAAACATAACTATAAAGTTTTAGTATATAGATGACGCATGTTATTTCATTCTTAATGTAGCATATATCATTTAAATGTAAGCAGAATAAACACTAAAGTGGATAAAACTACCTTAAGAGACATTTATTGTATATAAAAACTTAAATGTGATGTAATTAAGGATACTTTCAAGCTCATAGAGCTCTAAAATATTTGCCATTAGTAAGTTATTTATTCAATAAGAATTGAAAGTAGCGAAAGTTCAAGAATTACATTCTGGATACAATTGGTTATTTATTTTTGAGAAAATTACAAATAAGGAAATATTTACTACGTAAGGGATAATTTCGAGTGAGTGAACTCCACGAAAATCTTCGTGTAGCATCCTAGAAAAAATTCTGGACAAGTTTGATCCAGATTTTCATTTTTCGGTTATTTATGTTCAGATATTGCTCATACATAGACGCTCCATGACCTATTTTCAGTGAAAACTTGAATGCGAATTTCTGGAAGAACACAATGCTTCCTCTGCCTTAGGTAAGAGGTAGTGAAAGTAAGAACTACTTTTGGCGGCCAGACAGTATTCTGGGCAATAATTTAAAGCAAGGTTAAGCATTAGGTGACAGCGAATGCTTGACACAAGCTCATTTACATTAGCAATGTAAATCTTGGTTAGCCTTTTTTCTTTTATTCTTTCTCGTTCTTGTTTAACGTATTTCAATCGCCAAACAAAGCGAATAAAATAAAACATAGAGTAATTGCTCACGTGAGCTAGGGGATTCCAAATGCCGAATGTGCATACTGGATTGAGGAAAACTTCCAATAAAAACCTGAGGAAGGTATACTGAACGAACCAGAATGGTAATAGTTAAAATAAGAACGAGGAAGATACTTGGTGTGCGTTCTGGCATCTTATCGTTGGTAGTTCCTAGGTAGAGTAGAGATAGACAAGGTTCGAAGGGGGACTTAGCATCTCGATTAATCAAATATTTTGTTAGAGCATCCTCCTGGAGGGAAAGGTGAGATGAGAGAATAGGAAGGATGATCAGACCAGAGGAGAGACTACACTAGAGGGCAGGGTCCCTAACGGCTACGGTTTTGAACTCTCTGATGGCGGTCGTACACCGGCTCCCTCCCCCCATGTGGACTTACAGGACCTCTGGGGGACGGGGCCCGAGAATCAGACACTTCCCCCGATCCGTAGGACGAGGAGCTTGTAGGAGCAAGTACGTGCCTGTGCGCCGAAACTCCCATTGACACCTAGAACCCTGAAACAACCGGGTGAAAGATGAAGTGAAAGAACTGAGGTGAAATGGGGGGGGGGGGGGGCAAGAAATTCTGGAGACGTAATTATTCCCCTTAGGATTCGCCTAGCGACACGGGGAAACCCCCCAAAAACTCATGGAGTCAGGAAGGGAAATCGAACCTATGACCTCAGGATACATATTTTATTTACCATATAATTATCTGAAATACAAGCCATTTTGATCAAAATTGTCACAACATTTCAGAGAAAATAGTAACGGTTGTTTGTTACGGTAGGAATTTCTTAAAAATCCTAATTTTGCAACCTTAACTGAATAAAGAAGGAATTTCTGCACTTATCCGACTTATTTTATGTATTTTTGAGTTGTGTTGTTCAATCACCCGGACGTAGGGGGGTAGCTATTTCAGAGGACCTCAAAACATTATTTGCAACTAAAGCTTCTTCTGGCTTATTGAAACTCGTTAACAAAAGCAGGCATAGAAATTTCTAAACTTTAGTTAGGATGCTGGACGCAGGGACGTTACAGATAACAAACCACTCTTACTGGTCATTAAGTCTTTGGCGTTTGCAGACAGCACTCATACCGGTTTTACCTGCCTATCAGTCACCCCTGGCCTTTGTTGTTTTATAGTCTCTGGTTTGAGTGTAGATACCTTGAAGACAAGTGCTTAAGAATCGTACTATGCCAATCATGAATTGTATACAGGGCAGTAAAATAACTTGGATGACCCCCCCCCCCCCACCAAAAAAAAAAAAAAAAAAAAAAAAAGGTTTGGACGCTGGAGAGCGTCCAAGTTTGAGATTGGATGGTTGTGGCAATTTGTTAAGATTCGTTTTAGCATCTTAATAAGGAAGGTGTGCAACCGTTTAGCCATCTGTGTACTGGGATGAGCGACCTGAGGATAACATTCCTGCGCATGTGCTAAATTCCTCCATAAAGTCCTTGGTGCGCATCCTACGTGTGTAGTTTTCAGTAAAGTAATATTTTAACAGCAGTGTGACACGTATCAGTACGCAGCTGCTGAAATAGCCGACGTGAGCTCCAGCACACTTTGATATAAATGTGTGGAATCACCTCAACGTCGCATATTCAAATCGATGTGTTGGTAGAGGTGAACCAGTTCCATGAGCAGCAAGATCGCCAGATATGACATCTCTAGATGTTTTCTGTGGAGTTGCATAAAAAGTATGGTGTATGACACTCCTGTAACATCAGCGGAGGACCTTATTGCTCGAGTCCACGGAGCAATTGAAAATCAAAGGCAACCGCACGTATTGGGTCATGTGCATTGGGCTCAGCACCGCCGTTATAGGCTCTGCAATGACGTAGGAGGTACACAGTTCGAAGCCCGTTTGTAATGTAGACAGCTCGAAGTTGGGTTTATTGACGAAATGTGTGCACACGCCCATCTCATACTTCCATGCGCTAGAACGTCCAAACCGTGCATTTCTAGACAGGGGTTTTCCTATTTGAAAACCGATCAGTTTGACATGCTGCACAATATGCTCGTACTAAGCGTTGTCGGTGTTTTTGGGGGACACACACACATACACAAGCACGCACACATACACACGTATAGATACTTTTATATGTAGTAATCGCTAATGTTCTAAACCGCCTGACCGATCATCGCGAAATTCGGCACGTATATGTGCCCTTTAATGGAGGTTTTCATACTATCCATGTAACGTGTTACATTCATATGCTTTTCTCTACTACATTTTCTTTTACATACTACATCCACATATCCTCTACTTGCTCTTCAGCATACAATGGTTACAATTTTCTACGATTGCATTAGAAATGCAACGTAGTACATTCATACGATTTTCTTTACTCACTTTTCTTTAACCAAAGATAATTGCATTTCTTTCTCTACTCACCCTTCATCACACAATTCACACAATTTTCTATGTTTGAAATAGAAATGCAATTTATTACATTCACGCAATTTTCTCTATTCAATTTTCTTTTACGTAACACAATCACACTTATTCCTCTACTTCCCTTCTACAATAAAAAGAATAATTTATACAAGGTTCAATATGTTTGAAACTTAAATGCAACGCATTACATTCACACGGTATCTTTGCTCACTTTTCTTTTACGAAACACAATCACATTTCTTTCTCTAATCCCTCTTCTACAAAGAATTCATACAACTTTTTACTTTCTCTACTGGTAAGTAGGGGAAGTATTGTATTCCACCCAAAAATTCCATGTCGAGATTTCACCGGAAATACATGTTTTGAGGCCCCCTGAATCCAAAAAAAGCATTTTTAGAAAACGGTCCGTGTGTGTGTCTGTGTGTGTGTCAGTCTGTGTGTCAGTCTGTGTGTCAGTCTGTCAGTCTGTGGACAGCATAACTCAAAAACGAAAAGTCGGTTAAAAACTAAAGTTGGTATTTAAGTTTAATGTCTTTCAAGGGTGTGACACGAAGATTTTGAAGAAAATAGCCCCAACCTAAACTACCCTTTACATGGAAAATTTTTCGAAAATTTTGATTTTCTTGAAAATGGCTCTAACGATTTTGATTAAAATGCCACGTGTTTGAGATATTTTTATTACAAATGAAATGTATATCTTGAATTTTCTGGCTATTGCCCCTGTAGTCGTATTTACTCTGGACGAATTTTGCATAACTGGTAAACCGTTAGAGATAGACCAAATCATACTATACAAAAAATGTAGATCTTGCTAAAATACACAATTTATGTCTCAATAAATTTTCTTGTAGGGTGAACCATTTCGGAGATATTCCTTGTTATGTGTGTGAGTTTCGGAAAACTTAGAACTTTCGTGAAATGGGTCATCGCTGTTCATTTTTTTATATGTTAAGTGTGCAAAGACAACAGAATCTGAAACATTTGACTATCGCACAGAGCCTACTGTATTCTAACATTCCCCTTGCACCTACAAGGAAATAAGCAATAAGATAGTTTGTACAAATGTTTATCTCAACTAACAAGAAAGAAGATATAGGAATAATAGTTTGTAAGAATGGTTAGTTCAAGAGTAGAGAAAATCATGTGAGTGCAACACATCAGATTTTTCTACCTGCCATTCTTCCTGTGGTATTTGGGGTTGTTCAACAATGCTTTTGCAAAATGTTTTCCTGGTATTTTTATTTATTTTGTTTATTTTGTATTTTTATAGCACCCAAACTAAGTCTAACAATAATTGTAGAGTTAAAATCGCCAAACCAAGGCGCAACGCAGGGTATTCCAGCTAGTTACTATATGTAGTATCAACTGCTGCTTAATTTATTAATTTATTTAGCAATCAATTTTTAAATAGTCCTATTAAGTAGCACGCGAGCTTTATAACCTCTAGACTGTACGCTCCCTCTTCGCGGTCTTGTACTGTCAATTTTGGGTGTGCACGACAAACTTGCATGATGTCATGAATCACGAGTTCTATGAAATGGGAGTATGCAGGAGGCTGTGGAATATCCACACATTATCACTAGGGCTATAGCCAATCAGAAAGCTCCTTTAGGAAGCAGGAAGTTCAAGAGTAGGCTTAGCTCATGCTTGTATCTTGTCCATCACTACCTTATATAGGAACATTATTATTGGATCATTGCTTTCTCCACCACCTGCTTCATTAATTCAGTGAGTTCATGGACCTTGTCAATGACATTTAGTATAAAAATTTGGTGTTGTACTCACATGACTTTCTCTACTCTTGTGCTAATTATTCTTACCAATTCTTTTACTCTATCTTCTTCATGTTAGTTGACCCTAATGACCTAGCTGTCGACGATCCCTTAAACAATACAATATTCTTCATGTTAGTTGAGATAAACATTTGCAGAAATCATCTTATTGTATATTAGCTTGTGGAAATTCCGTTCTCTTTACACGGCTAAGAGATCAAAAATTAAATACGAATCTTTCATTTGAGAAAAGTTTAAGTATTGGAAAGCTCCCACAAATAACAAGAAATATCTCCGAAATAGTTCACTCTAAAAAAAATGCATTTGGACACAACTTGTGTATTTTAGCAAGATTTACATTTTTTGTATAGTAAGATTTGGTCTATCTCTTACGGTTTACCAGTTATACAGAAGTCAAGAGTAAATAGGACTACATGGACTATAACCAGAAAATCCAAAGGATACATCTCATTTGCCAGAAAAATATATTAAACATATGGCATTTGAATCAAAATCGTTAGAGCCATTTTTGAGAAAATGAAAATTTTAGAAAAACTTTCCATATAAAGGATAGTTTAGGATGAAAGAATTTTTTTCAAAATCTATGTGCTGATTCCTGAAATATATTAAAATTAAACACCAACTTTAATTTTTAAACGATTTTTCGTCTTTGAGTTATGCTGTTCACAGACACGCAGGCACACAAACACATAGGGACCTTTTCTAAAACTGCCTTTATTGGATTCAGGGGGCCTCCAAACATACGTTTCTGGTGAAATTTCGCCATCAAAATTGTGTGTCGAATACAATACTTACTATACATCGTGGAGAAACTAAAACTTAGCTTTTCGTATAACTAAACTGGAATCGAATACCTTCAGCTCATTGTTTACTTTGTACTCAAGAATGGTTGGAGCGATTGTAATGGAGCTTGCTATATAACATACTTAAGAACAAACTACTGGATTCTTAATTACGTTCTCCAAAGTGGAAGGAAAACTCAAGGACACGAAAATTTAAAAAAAGAAATGGTATGTTGTATGCATAAGACTTTCTCTAGTTACATTGGTTTATTACTTTCTTTACTGTGCTGTAAGGGAAGTATTGTGTTCGACAAACTTGATAGACAAAATCTTACTATACAAAAAAAATATAGATCTCACTAAAATACACAATTTATGTCTAAATAAACTTTTTATAGAGTGAACCATTTCGGAGATATTCCTTGTAATTGGTATGCATTTTTCAATACTTACATTTTTTCTCATATGGTCGTTATTTATTTTTTTGTCTTGGTCGTTCAAAGCCTTCATGAGTTTTAAAATATTGGAGTATTGCTCAAAGCTTATTGTATTCCCGTATTCTCCTTGCACCTATAAGAAAATTACCAGTAAGATAACTTCTGCAAATGTTTATCTCGCCTAAATGAAGAAGATAGAGGAATAAGAGTTTGTAAGAATATTTAATATAAGAGATGGGGAAGTCATGCGAGTGTAGCACATCAGATTTTTTTACTTTCAGACACTCTTTAACTGCTGTGGTTCTCAGCGTCCCATTCTACATTCATTCCTCTGGGAACCCTTTATCAGTCTTGGGATTCTTTAAGGTGCCGTATGAAGACAAAAGGGGCCATCTGCCTTACTTACCTTCCGAAGGAAGCCATGCCCGATATCACCCTCCACTGGATTTGGCCCTAGACCTTGGGAATCATTTATGTGATTGTTACTTACCAGGAACACTTAATATTATCCTTTCTTCCTATGACAGTTTATAAATCTACACTCTAATATGTATGTGGAAATGTGTAGCCAATTTACAAAACTGTGCTCTAATACCTCATTGGTTTCGTTGCAAGTACACAAGCGTTACCATCTATGCATGCTAATGAATATATTATAATCTTAATTCATATTGACAAGGCAATCTTTGCCGTTACTCTGTTCCCAGTAGAACTGGTTAAAGAACTTTGGTGGTATGGCTATTTTACTATTACTATTGTTATTGTTATTGTTATTATTATTATTATTATTATTATTATTATTATTATTATTATTATTATTATTATTATTATTATTATTATTATTATTATTATTATTATTATTATTATTATTATTATTATTATTATTATTATTATTATTATTATTATTATTATTATTATTATTATTATTATTATTATTATTATTATTATTATTATTATTATTATTATTATTATTATTATTATTATTATTATTATTATTATTATTATTATTATTATTATTATTATTATTATTATTATTATTATTATTATTATTATTATTATTATTATTATTATTATTATTATTATTATTATTATTATTATTATTTTAACTGTCCAGTGCGCCTACAAGGGACAGAGCTGTAGACGTTGAGCAGGGTTAAATTTAACTGCTCACGCTCTCTCTGAGGAGTGGTACAATGCAGCGATCAAAAACATTTCTTCATACTTCCCAATATAAACAAATTTGAATAAGCGACTAATAGGTGTGCTACATAAGGATCAAGATGATCTGAAATCTTGAGTTTGAGATGTTCAGACATGCATAATAGCTCATTAATAATCCATATTACGTCAATGTCCACAAATACATGATGTCCATAAAATTCAGCACGAACAAGCTGAAGTAGAAACCAGCCATTCCGTATGTAAGAGGAAAATGTAATGGAATATGAATTTATGAAGGGTTGCAGCAACATATTTTGTTTGATAAGGGTATATTAATTGATGACTAACATACACATCTATCATGTTGCAGCAGCGGTGTGGTGTGCTGTCTGCTTTGGCTGCTGCTGTTGACGGAAGCCAGGCCGTGGGACGACCATGTTCAATACCAACATGAAGCTCACACAGTGTCTGTGCAGGATGCTCGGAACCTCACGCTGTGCCCATATAACACAAAGGAGCTGAAACAAGGGCGACACATCCTACCCCGCACTCTGCTCACTGTGGAGTGTGAGACTCGAGGCTGTAGGTGCGAAGTTATAGGAGAAAAAGGCACATTCACATGTACTCAGTTGTTGACAGATGTCACTGTGTACAACATCAAGACTGGAAGGACAGAAAAACACAAAGTACCTCACGCTTGTGTGTGTGCCTCAAAGGACCCAGGCTTGGCGTTGAGATCGCACACAACAAAGCCACTCTGATTCGTCTGTCTTCGGGACAGTGCTCAGCTGTCAGCTCTGTGCTAGCGAGAGGTCCTAGTAACATCGATCTCAAACACGAGTCTTTGAGGGACAGTGCTGCCCATGTTCACCTGTCAGCTCTGTGCTAGCGAGAGGTCCTAGTAACGACATCGAGCTCAAACACGAGACTTTGAGGGACAGTGCTGCCTGCCCATGCTGACCTCTCAACTCTGGGCTAGCGATAGATTCCAGTACGATATGGTGCCTCTCCACTTGTATCTTCGTGTTCCTGCTTTCAGCCTGAGTTAATATCAGAACCTAGTGCTTAGGTTTATGTTACATCGAGTGAGTTATCATGCACAAGTATACGGAACTTCCTCTAGTCACATTCCCGCTCAAATGTGTTTATGAACGTTTTACGAGTATATCCAATCTATTTATGTACCTGAACATGTGCCTTATGTATGAACATGATGTTGCGCTGACCCCGTAGCTCACCTACCTGTGCAAGGGGTTCCAGGTTTGATTCCCGGCTGGGAGAGTGGGAATTTTTCTTCCACTAGGATTATTCCCCATCCTCCCCAGAGTCTGGAAGTGTGAATGAGAGTGTGAATATGTGTGTATGTATATATGTGTGTGTGTGTGTGTGTGTGTGTGTGTGTGAATTTAACGTAATAAATAAAACATTTAAAAAAAGTAATAGAAACCCACCATAAAGCGAGTGAACACCATTGCTTTAGAGCAATTGTTCCAAAGGGTTAAAAGCCGCCGATATGATCTTCAATGTTAAAGGTGGCATATAAATGGAACATAAAAGACATGAATGCTTATGTGCCAAACAAATAGAAATCGCTCAGTTCAGTTCAGCTCAGAACAATCCTTAAAGGAGATCAGTTTGTTTCAAAGCATGTTCAACAGATCTCATTAATAAATGTCTGATACAAGTAATGCTAAGATAGACGCATTTCTAAAGTAATAAATATATATTTTTTGTCTATTTTGTACTGTTGTTGCAACTTGGAACGAAAGCGACTTTTGTGTTTGCAGCTTTGTAATTGTACATATAAATGGCTCTATTTATACAGAAGTCTATGTGGCTGTGCTAACTTATTTGCTGCTTAATTTATATTTAAATTCTGAGAGGGAATTGTTACGTTTACTTTGTAAAACATTCGGAAATGTAAACAATAAAATACTTGAAGGAGGCTGTGGTCAAGTTTATTTTTTCTCTAATTTCTAATTACATGTGTAAACATCACCAATGTTGTATGTACCCATGACTTTGTTTTATTGTTACCTAAAATTGTAAATCACCAGATTTTGATGATTCAAAGTTTTGAAAACAGGGAGAGGATGTACAATGAATTGTGTTTCTTTCGCACACAACAACAAAATATAGTTAAAGGCTCCACGGTAATTTAAAAACCTGTGAAACGTGGAGTATTAAAGACATCATAAGTATAATACTCACTTATTTGGGTGCATATTGCTGTAGTAAGGATTTGTGTGTTCTTTATTATGGGTGGCTACATATGTAATGGAAAAGCAACGCCTCAGATTTAATCACTCACTTTCTCTGCAAGTACAAATTCGCATATAACCATTGCATGGTAGTATTCATATAGGAAGTGATTCTTCTGTCCACACCAGGACTAACGAACGTTACTCAGTAGGTGTGAACAATCCCCCTACTTTCCCTCCCTTCGTGACCACAAAGGCAGAAAAGCGGGGAAAACAAGGCGTAAAACCGGTTCTATAAAGCGTTCTGCTGTAGTTGTGGAGGGGGGAGGGACTCCACTCTTCACACCTATGGAGTAACGTTCGACAACCCTGATCTACACTATAAATCGAACACTATCTTGAGCCCGAGAATAAAGTTCTATGAACGATCCGAGGCAAAAAGGCGATTTGCAAAGTAATAACTGAGAAACATTGTCCATACTCCACTTTAACCACTACATCACATTACTTTTGTTGCTGTTTTCTTGCATTTATCATATCGGTTTACTTTTATATTTGATCAACTCATACAGTAATTTTAAGTACTAAAGAAGCACACCGAGCATTGACACCGCAAACTCCTGTAAATACTAAAAGAGGAGCCATGTGTTTAGCCTTTTACTTTAACGGTTGGCTAACCTTACAACCCGCGGCCTTATATGATTAATTTAAAGTACGACTACGTAAAAGACATGAAAAGTCCTGTTGCTGTAGTCAATAGCAATGTCATCCGAGAGCTCAAGCAAGATAAAGTGTGCAAGTAGTACATCATTCATGATCTACGTTTACCTTGGAATTATTTCATATAAAACAACAAATGGGTAGTTATAAACTACATACAGAACTGTTTAGCTGTGCTAAAGACCTCTTCAGATCTACAAAGGGAAGTTTACACGTGCAACAGGAATATTTTCAAAATGGCTAAAGTGGCGATAAAAGAGTATTTTTCACAAATTATGTATTTTATAATCTCTACATTTTTTTTATTTCTTAGATTCCCATTTTTACAAAAGTATGTGACAGCGCCAATGGATGTGAGAGACGCATCACATATACTGTAATTTTTCTGAAGCCGATCGGCAAATTGGCGTTCATTATAATTTTATAGCACATATTCGTTCAAGCTTTCCTACACATTATGATTTGAATTCGCGCCACTCTGAAGCAGTATGATTTGAAACAAAGCTTGGGTTAACGGCATCTGTCGTCAGCTGCAGGAAACGTGTTTTGCGCTTGACTCACGGGTATAGTGTTATTATACCTCTCATGCTCAGAGTCGCGCTTACATTATTGCATTTATACTCGTGAATAGAGGGTAATTCGGGACTTCTTTGCTTCTTGTATGTGTGCTCTACAATTGTGGCTATTTGAGCATGATTTGGACACTTGGTTGCTTACTATTAAAGCAATGTAGATTAAGATTTGGGCGGGTTCAGGGACGAAGATACGCACACAGGCAGTTACATCCATGACATCACAACAAGAATCGGAGCTACAGTAGTAAACAGAACTGCGTTTCCGTGCCATGTAGCAACGAAAATACAAATAAACTGTTGTGTGATCCACAAACTCAACGCAAGAATCTTCCAAACATTTAAATAGCTCTAAAAAGCAATATCTAATTAAAAAATGTCCTCCAAAGCCCGCACTCACTATTGCAACGAACATCAAAAAATGTATAAGGCATTTCAACATCAAAGTTTATGAAATTGAATCCTGTTATATTCGTAATATTTAAAACAAGTGTTTTGTTGATCTTTTTTCGAAGGAAAAGTGAGTTTGGAATTCCAGTAGTTATGAAGATCTAAGTAACATTTATAAGGCAGTCAACACACACATTCTTGTAATCACATAATATGCGAGAAACAACTAAAATGTTTAGGATAAATCCAGGAATAGTTTTCATTGAATGATCAGTATAAGCTCTCAGTTGGACAGCATAACAATGAAGTGAAAAATTAACTTTCTTGTTTTGTGCGGGCTGTATGTTTTCTAGACCGCCTTCTTTGCGCAGTGGTATGCGGTATATATACCAGGGAAAGTAATAAAGCCAGATACTTCCTTTTACTCTGTACTCTGTCTCAAGGTCTTATTTTGTTTCCTTATTTTCTCCAGCGGCGGCACAGGATTTAGTCAGCTGAGTGCATAAATTTTGCCCAGTTGACCTTTCTTTATATTTGCCGTTTGGTTTGATGTAGTTGTATGTTTTATGTATTTTGGTAAACATTACTGAAGTAACTCTTTGTGGACCTCAAAGATTCCAGAAATACCGCCCATGATTATCGAAATTAGAATGCTGATACCGCTACTTTCTTTTATATCGAATATGAATGACAACCTGAAACGTTTTTCGAAGGTTATTGTGTCCTGCCAAACATAACCTCTCGCCCACTCGCTTGATTGCACCAAGTTGCAGATATTCTACACGCACTCATTCATAAAGGAAACAACTGCTACGAAGTATTCTGGGGGATTTCCAATATCAATGTTATCCTGGCGCTCATGAAGGATTACTACACATCTCTTATCCCCTCACCCTGGACATGTCCCTGAGGAATTTCCAAACAGGTGTGTTCTTGTCAGTCTGGAAAAGCCTTGTTCCTTGTTTCCTTAATATGCAGATAAACGTATTACTTCAAACACAGTTTGTTCCCCATAGCCCGTTTAAAAAGTTTCAATATGTTACTAATAAGAATCATACATTTCACGAAAATCTCCAGATTTGTGAACAAGAAGTATTATTTGATTTATCTGATAAACTGCTTAATTGAACCTTTAAATCAAGTTATTTTTAACAATACAGAAACATATGTATAGGTATAAATACAGAAAGCAGTGCATAAATTGCAACAAACAAACAATAACACACTATAAGTTAAAATATTTAGAGTAAAAACCTAAGTAATGTCTTTTAGAGAAAAGGGTCAAATTAGTACAAACAGAATTAAATGGAAGCATAATTGGGAAAGTTAACGAAATTAATTATATGGGATGTTTAATTTCATATGATGAATTAGTGGGGAGCCTCTATCACTATATGACCGGAAGTATCAGTCTGAGTACCCCTTAAGATATTTTAGCTAAAATGATACAAAAGCTAGCTTTGAAAGTAAACAAAAACTTTCTGGAATGTCAGAAATTTGGAAAAACCTTGTCACAGGACGCAACGTGCACCTGCACTTACTGCAGATGTTTTTCAAAATGCAAACTGCACACTGTGAAACCACATTACACCAGGTATTATTATTATTTTATTGGAAGAAGAAGAACAAGTAAGTGTGCTGAATAAACAAATGAACAGCGAGTATTCATGGACATAATTTGTTTGCAATCGTTGAAATTTAAGATATATGGAAAGTCTGCTTTTAGGGTTTTTTAAAAGTGTTTCCTAAAACATCTACTAAATATAAAACAATAAGACAGAACATTAGGAACGCTCATGAAATGCACGTTTACTTTTACATTTACGTTTTGGTTAGTGTTTTTCCCCATTCTTTAATTCCTTTTTCTTTGTATTTGAAATTCTCCCAGATTCTCCATAAGGGTTCATTGAAATATCATTGAAATGTAATAAGAACTTAAAAGAGTAAACATCAGGTGTTTCAACATTCAATTCCGATTTAAAGGTACAGTATAAAGCCGGTTAATATGCTCTTCAAGAGATTATATCAGACAATTATTCAAGAAATGAGAAAATAATTATTTCATAGAAATTTCTACTGTTGTTAAGCAACTAGAGTGAAAAACTCAAGTATATCGTCTTAAATATGGAAGAGCAAATTGGCGGCTTTTGATCACTTGGAACAGCTATTCAGCGGCGCTGGTGTTTACTCGCTTGCCGGTGGTTATGATTTTTGGGATTCTCTTACTTTGGGTTCATTACATTAAACTCACAATCCCATTCACACTTCCAGATGCTGGAGGATGGGGAATAATAATGGAAAAAGGTCGCATCCTTCCAGTCGGGAAACGAATCCTGGACGCCTTGCACAGTAGGCAGGTGCTCTAGCGACTGAGCTACGGGACCAGCCTCATTTGTGTTGCTTAATGGAGGATTAGAAACTTTTCAAGTCATAATAAAATGCGCCCGTTTTGCACTTTATAACTGTACCTACGTAGGATAGAATAAATCAAGTTTACTGGCGTTTGAGTGTCTAGTTACCTTTACGTTGTGACAAACTTTAAAACGTCTCCGTAGTGCAGTGGTTGCACCTGCCTCTGGCGTGGAGGACCTGGGTTTGATCCCCGGTACCGAGGACTTTTCCTCCACTGGAAGGTCTAGCCCGGAGTGCACTCAGCCTCGTTAGGTCCGAAAGGGGCCAATTGAGGAGCTACTTGATGAAGAAGTAGCGACCCCAGGTCGCGAAGGCCGCACAACCAGCCGGGAAGTCTCGGGGGGCTGACCACGTCCCACTCCCAGTTTTCTGTGAGCAGAGATGGGGGACGCAGCGGTCGGGCGGTAAACCTTGGCTCGCGAAGGGCTGTTGTGCTAGGAATTATTTTCCGTTACGAGTATCATTAGTGACCATGTTATTAGGTTCAGCGAGATACTTGACAAATTAAATGTACCTATATATTGTATTTTCTGCGCATAGCCTGTGAGGCTCCCTTCTGCATTAATGTTACATATCAGTGGCGTAACCTGAGTATAAGACTCGTCACCCAATGAATATTGTAAAATTCCTTAAAATATGACACAATCTAAACAGGATTGCCCCTCGGAGTTTTCTTTTATCATTGTCTAAAAGAAATGTTCAACCATGTTGAGAGCATGATTCAAAAAAGAAACTGCTTTTCTGTCAGAATTTACATCTGCAAATAAGCCTCTCTTCAACATTTATGTAACGGTACAGAGTTGTTCTTCACTATTAATGTCAGGAGTTTCATTTAATATTAATGAAACAAAAAACCATCCGAAATTTCTTTCTTAATTCCATATGTCTTGATGGTACTCACACTTGAAATTAAGTCATTCTGAATATCAGATGAAGTTGCACGAAAAACAGGAGACTTTTCCAAGTGCTCTTTGGAGAGATGTTGTATATTGCTAATGTAATATTTAATATAATTACCTCTGTTTGAAGATCCTTCATTCCCATTGCGACCATGAAAAGCAAATGGTTTTCCTAGAAAACAAACTAAACCAGAAACTAAACCCCTAGCGCAACAACCCTTACGGGCCAAGGCATACCGCCCGGCCGCTGCGTCCCCCACCAACGCTTTTATCATTTTTTTCAAAGAACTCTCGCTATTCAGTTGTATACCTTTCGCCCAGTATTCCACACTTTTGTTGCCTTCTCCAATATCTCTATCTTTGTGAATGTACTTACGGCTGCTACAGTGGCGAACTATGAGAATTTATCCTCGGGGTATGAATAGGTGAGTATAGAATACACAGCGCCAGTTAAGTTGGCTGATAAGTTCAATAGAGGTTAATAAATGAGATATCTGAATCGAGTTACTAACCGTTTGAGAATGAAGAACTAAACAGTTTCTAAATTTTAGAACTAGAAATCGTTATATGTTCACTTCTGACTTACCGAGTGTTTGGAGATGTCTCACCGCAGCAAAGCTTGCGTCGATTCATAGCCATGGATGAAACACGGGTCCATCACTTCACACCTCAGACGAAGGAACAGTCGAACTGGATTGGAAGGGGAGAATCGGCTCCAAAGAAGACGAAGACAGTTCCATCTGCGGACAAGGTCACGGCGTCAGTATTTTTTGTAGGGGGGGGGGGGGTTGCACGTGCATTAATTATCTCCAAAAAGGAAAAACAATCAATGGCGAGCATTATGCGAACTTGTTGCAGCAGCGTTTGATTGATGAAATAAAGGGGGAAAAAAAAAAGGCTGCATTTAGTGAAAAAGAAAGTGTTTCATCAAGACAATGCACAAGTTAATACATCCATTATCGCATTGGCCAAAATCAATGAGTTGAAGTTCGAATTCCTTACTCATGCACTCGACTCGCCAGATTTAGCCCCCTCTGATTGTTTTCTATTTCCAAACTTGAAGGAATGGCTTGGTGGCAAAATATTTGCCAGCGATGAAGAGGTGGCAAATATCTGCAATTGATGGATATTTTGCAGAGCTCGACCATTCTCACTATAAATAGGGTATCGAAGCTACTGAGCATCGCTGGAAAAAGTATATCGAACTGAAAGGAGATTATGTAGAGAAATAAATATATTTTCTCCCATAATGTTTGTGCTTTCTTTGTTAGGTCGGGTACTTCTGGAACAGCCCTCGTACAAGAACAGAAAAAAAAAATAGTTAAAGCGTGTTACAATGTCTGCCCCACCCTCTGGGACAACCGAACACAAACCTTTTTAGAGACTGATACAATTATGACATAAAATACGGATCATTTTCGGTCTCTATACACTTAACATGGTATAGTTTACAGAATTGAGGTACTGCACCCAGTTCTCCCCTTCCGGGTTGGCATTCCTTGCAGATATTCTTTTTTTCTCATAGGCAAGCTTCTTCTCTCTGGGCTTTCGCTGTTGCTGCAGTTTCCTTATGAGCGCGGGAAGTTTTCCAAGCTATAGATCAATTATAAATTCTGGGCTTGTTAAACAATCAGATTTTCTGGATTTGCTTTTGACTACTGTTTCACCTTTAATACCCAGGGAAGTTGGAGGGGAGGAATGAGTTTATTCCCTGGAAAATAAAGTCTTGTAAGTGAAGTGGAAAATATTCTAAGACTGTTCCTCTCTATTATCTCGCGCTGCACACACCAGTTGAAGTCTGAGCATTTCCTCTACCGCTCTCTTCTCTTACAAGCAAAACGAAGTTCACGCACGCCACTGGCTGGATTTACCCCTGTGATTTCTGCAACTCTTTTAACGCACGAAGGGTTATCTACTTACCCGAGGGCCGGCTGGTGTGGGCCACCTGGCATATTTCCGGTGTAATCTCGATATCTAATTGTTGAGTGGAATACAATATTTCCTCTACTTACTATACGTAGTAGAGAAAGTAATAATCTCCTCCTAATCTTCTTATAAAATATCGGCTCATTGATCTCTAGCAGCTTTTGAAAAGTTGCGATAAGTGGTTTCCATTTGGTTCAACTTCCTTTCCATGACTATCCAAGTGTTCCTGTTGATGTCATTTGTCCGTTTTGCAAATGCACAAGCAAAATTCTGCAAACATAAGACTGACAAATTACACCGGCTATTCACACACTTTATGTTGAGCCCTGGAATCCAGAACGACCCGAGTCAAGCAGGCCTGTGCTTGGGGAAAGTAACAACTGAACATCGTTGTCCATACTCCAGTGTTACCACTTGTCGATTTCACTGTACTGCGTTCCTTTGTTACTATTCTTTTGCGTTATCATACTGATTTACTTTTGTGTTTAACCAATTCACGCAGTAATTTTAAGTACTAAATGCATTGACACCTGCACCAAATCTCATCATTTAGTTGCAGTTCGGTATCCATTTGTGGAGCTGAGTAGGTCATGAGCAATGGTACTAACTAGTTAATTAATTACTCTGTGGCTGAGGTATACAGTGTTTTATTTTTAATTGTTTGGTAATATTTTTTCGTTTGTAAATGTAAATTTTCAGTTCGCATAATCAACTTGTTCGATTGTCCTCAGGGCACTATTCAAAGTGTAATGTTCTATGTGCATAATCTGTTAACTAAACAGTATTTCTGTTAGGTATACGTTTGGTGTTATGACTAGTCTGTGACAAGAAGCAACAGGATGAGACGGAGAAGGTGAGTTTTCTTCCTCGACTGATATTTTTATCTGGAAGATTAATCACATCCTGCAGGCTGGAGTCGTAATAACAGAAAATAATGCCAACAAAATACTATAATCCGCCTTAAATTTAATTGTATATATGCATCAACAGGAAAAAACCCCACATGCACTTCAGCATTCCTAACGTTTATAAGTATAACACTCTCTGGTAAGATGTGTCTTTCTACTTTGTCAGTATACGTTTCGGTCCTTAGATGGGCTTGTGTGCTTTAAAATGTTGAGTCAACTTCCTATAGTTTTAAATATAACTATGTAACATTCTCGTAAGGTATGTCATCATCACCATCATCGTCATCGTCATCATCATCATCATCATCACCACCATCGTCGTCATCATCATCATCATCATCATCCACACAAGTATTATACCCAAGGCCTGTTAGCAGAATTCTCCATCCATCGCTTCCTAGGACGTCCCAGAGATCTTTTTCCATCTGGATGATGAAGCATGACTATGGATTCTGCTAGAACGCGTTCGTCGTACATGTTTCTTCCAGTTGTACTGGTGCTGTTGAATATATTGGAGCACTGGTTCAACTTTTAGTTCCTGAAACACCCCCTCATTGCGTTTATGATCCCACTTCGTATATCCATCTGTTGATCGCATGAATCTCGTTTTCTTAATAGCTTTTCTATTTTATTTTTCTTTCTCATGGTCCATGCCTCACAACCATAACATAGAACCGGTCTAGCCAGCGTCTTGTAGAGCTGTTAATTTGTCCCATAGTTCAAGTGTGACCGCCTCTGTAGTGCAGTAGTAGCGTGCTGCCTCTGGTGCGAAGGACCCGGGCTCGATTCCCGGTACTGGAGCGAGCGTTTTTCCCCCGCTGGGAGGTCTGGCGCCGGATGCACTCAGCCTCGTTAGGTCCCGAAGGGCCCAATTGAGGAGCTGCTTGATAAAGAAGTAGCGACCCCAGGTTTAGAAGACCACGTAACCCACAGGGAGGGCTCGGGGCGATGACCACGTCCCACTCTCTACTACTGCACCCCACTCATGACGCCTGTAGGGGCAGAGGTGGGGAACGCGCGGCCGGGCGGCAAGCCTTGGCTCGTCAGGGCTGTTGCGATAGGGGTGTATTTAATATTTTTGGTGATATATCTCATTCTTCTACAAATGATTCTTTATAACCGAGGTAGGAAAATTCATTTACCCTTTCGAAAAATGTATTCTTTAAGGAAGAGTTCAGATTAGATTATACCAAAATGTATAATTTTACCCTTTGTAGTTTTATTTATAGTACTTACATACAGTAAAGGACATAAATTCTGTAAATGTTTGACGTAACATAAGACTTTTCCTTTACATACCATGTACTTTCATATGGGCCATGTGATGTTTTGAAAAAACTGAAAATAAGAATTTGAAAAAAGGTTTGTATTAACTATACACATAAACTATTGTTATGCATGCAATAGCAAACTTGTAACACAGAATAAAACGCCCCATGAAAGAGTTAGAGAAAACTGAGTCATTCAGAAGCCCTTTATACCTTGATAATTCTGCTGAATAATTCTACTCATTCTCCTGCTGCGATTCCCTTTTTCTCTTAAGCATCCTATTTGGTATTCTGGCCTTTTCATTTCTTCCGCCCTTTTATGGACTTCTGAGGGTCAACTTTTGTCGATAGTCTCTAACCCGCTTTTCACATTTGCCGGTGTCCCGCGGTCCAACTTTTGACCAAAATTTTTGTATCCAATGGAATTGCACACAAAAGAATGACGCATTTTGGTCCAAAGCGAATGGCAGTTCACGTAGCAAACGTAAGAAATAAACATGCGGACGCAAATATGATTTTAGCGATTGCTATATGAAGTATAGATTTGAGATATATTTCCACGAGTCTGAATAGGAAGAAAAGATGTATTAGAAGTAAAACACACTGGTGGAGATGGTCATGGTTATAAAGAACAGAATAGGACACAGGCCGAGATATTGGGTATTACTACAAAAGGAATTGAGGTTAGAAACAACTGTGATAGTTTTAATCTTAGTATGTACAGGATATTTCGACTCATTTCATGAAAACAAAAACTCGAAGCGTTCAAACGCTTAGATGAGGGATATAATGGCCTCCCAAGTCCGGTTTTTCATTTCTAGAGTGCTACAAGTTCTTTAAAAACCACAAACGCAACACACAAACATACAGAGCAGCTGACTACACGTTGCATGCGCAGTCCACCATATTGATACGCAACTGACGCTGATTGGATATTTTCGTGTTGTTGGATGAAACAATTAGATGCAACTCAATTGCGTTGGATACAAACAGGTTGGATACAAAAAATAGGGTATAAATTGTATACAATAAAATTGCATCCAACTCTCGATGTCTCACGATGCTCTTTTGTTGTACACAATGCTTTGGACCAAAAAGTTGGACTGTGGGACGTCGGCTTTACAGTCATGCCCAATTTTTAGTTTTAACTGTGTAATACATATACACCAGGCATCGGCAAACATGTACTCAATGAGGCCTCGCAACTATGACGTGTCAGGGGCAGCGCTTATTCTGTCTCCCCCTTCCCTCCCTCGCAGCCTTAACTGTCATTGTATACACACCGATCACGGGCGAACTGTCCTCTCGTATTTACCTGCACTTCTAAACATGTCTGTCAAAGTGTAATTAAATACTAAGACTTAAAGATAAATTTCTGCGCTTTAGAGCGCATGTAATTATTTCTGGTCTATTAAATTTGATATCTAGAATAGCACTTTGATTATTTCTTCTCTCGTCATGTAAGGAACGTAAGGTGTTTGTTGTGCTCTAAAGTTCAAAAAGGCACTCATCAATGGAACATCAAGCGGCATTATAATACATGTCATAAGATCACCATACAATTATAGACAAGCATGTATTCATAAATTTATACCACGATTTAAAGTAGCATAACACTGACGTAATGTCGTTTATTCATTTTATTTTTTTTATTTTATTTATTTATTTATTTTTTTTTTTTTTCAGATCTAGATCGGACGAACCAACTGCAACAGCTCAAAGAGCAATATTCAGATAATACACCTAATATTAATTCAAATATTACAATTGATAAACAACTTCACGCCAGCTATGCTGTTGCTTTGGAGATTGCTCAGTCACTGAGGTGTTTTAGTGATGGAGATTTCATAAAAAATGTGAGAGTAAAGTTGCCAACATAATTTTCCCTGAGCAATATGATATTTTTAGTAATATTGCATTATGACCACGAACCATACAGAGAAGGGTATATAAAATAGGAGAAATAGCCGGAAAAAGACTACAAACCGAGGACCTTGAATTTATAGCCGTTTCTCTCGCGTTGGATGAAAGCACTGACAACGTTGACACAGCACAATTGGTAATTGTGGAGTCACTAACAACCTCTCGATACAATAATATATGCTTGAAGTTATTCCACTTAGGGAACATACAACAGGAACAGAATTATCTCAAGCATTTAAGAAATATGTAGAAGAAAAGAAACTGAATCCAAAAAAAATCTTGTATCGCGATTAACAGATGTTAATTTGCGTGCTATCCTGAGAGTGGCTACTTGTGATATATCACTAGATTTTCATGGTACATTGCAAATAGAAGTGAGTTGAAATATATTGCTCAAATGTCTAGGCCTACCTCAAGTATCGTAGACCAAAATAGCTGGATTCAAGTATGTGTACTATTCCTTATTGTACTCTGTAGCGAGCGAGTCCAGCACAGACACTGAACGAAGGTCAATGCCATCCCCTGTTCTACATTACGTCATGTGTATTGCGGGTTGCATGTTGAGACGTCATACTCACCCCTCATCGAGTACATGTTTGCCGATGCCTGATATATACCATACATATATTTGGCTGTATATAATAAATATATACTCTTTCAACACATATAATTTTAGTGAGGAAGATTTCTACAAAAAAAAAATCAGTTTTTGAGCTCAAATCACTACTCGGTTCCTTCAAACATTTGACTATCTCTGTTCTTTTTCTATCTGTAATCAAATATGTATAATGTAGCTATTTCTGTAAAGCTTACCTGCATTAAAATGAATTAGATGGAAAAATAAACTTTCGTAAGCATAGTTGGCACACCCATTAATAAAGTTACAAGGTAGAGAAAATCATGTAATTGTAATACATGAAACTTTTATTCCTGTGGTCATGTTAAGAGAATGGCCATCACATAGAGACCTGTTCTTAGAAGATTTAACAACCTTTAAGCCTCTATATTGATGTGCTCTCTTAAACCCCATGTACTTAAAAGAACACTTGAAATAAAACCAATTTTGCAAATGTCTATCTCCATTTACATAAAATACATAGAATTATAAGCTTCTGTAGTGAGAGTTTGTTGAAGAATGGGTTGAGAAAGCTATATGGATTTAACACGTACAGTTTTTGAGATTGTTCCCTAAAATGTCTACCAAATATCTGAACGCAAGACAGAAAATGTTGTGAACAAACCTCAGATGTGTTTCAATCTTGTTCTTCTTCACAACATTCAGCACCTGACGTTATTGAACGATTCAGATTGCGGCTTACCGAGCGAAGTGGCGCCACGGTAACGTGTACGGCTCGCATTCGGAAGGTCGTGGGTTCGAACCCCGTCGACCGACCACTCTGACTTGGGTTTTTACATGGTTTCCCCTTGTGACAAGGCGAATGCTGGGATGATTCTCTTCTATACGGATTCCTTTCCCTTCTCTTGTCCTTCAGGTTTGGTTGGTAGCGCAGCTCGTTCCGGCGAATGCGGACAGACGACACTGTGCTTGCGCTCTGGAATCCCTTCACTGGGCCTCCTGGAAGTTGCTGCTCGGGTTACAACGGTCGTCTCGTCGCCCTCTCCCTAGTTAAACACCGGTTGTGCGCCAGTTTGTGCCAGTCCCTTCTGTAACTGTTAAGGACTTCTTCTCTCTCTCTCTCTCTCTCTCTCTCTCTCTCTCTCTCTCTCTCTCTCTCTCACCGTGCGGTTTACTAAGTGAATCACTCTCTCACGTCGATTATCTGTGGGTGGCCGTAATGTCAAACTTATCTGTATATTTTCTGTTACAGTGGTGCTGCCTCTCTTCTGCTGCTGCTATTAGTGCTACATGTGATAGTGAAAGCTAAGGCGGGATGTAATTGCGGTTCGTCAGAGGATGACGGCGGCGGGCACGGCGGCCGAGGCGGCGGCGGAGGCGGCGGCCGCGGTGGCGGTGACGACGACACCGAGGAACATGATGAAGCAAACGCAGAAAAGAACGACCGAAAACCTGTGGTGGTAAACGTCACTTATGATATTCCGAACTGGAAACATATGAAGAACGCGAAACTGTTCAGGGTGGAGGACAAGAAAAAAGCTACACTTTGTCGTTACGACGTTCGCTTCTTGCCGCAGAAGGACGAGAATGAATATCCTCAGCACATCCAGATGGCCATCTGTAAGACCCAGGACTGTCTGTGTGAAAAAATAGGAAAACGGGATACCTTCACCTGTAAGCAACTTCTGGCAGATATTCCAGTCTATAACCTGAAGACTAAAGAGGCCTCTATTATTAAGAAGGTGCCATACGGCTGTGTTTGCGCTTCCAAACCTCCAAAAAGAAGAAAAAGTCACGAAGAAGAGGAGGAGCTATAGTCTTGCTGATGAATACGTCTTACCATTAGTCTTTGTTTGTAAATAATGTGTTGAAATTTTTAAAGAAATTTAAGTTAATTCATAAAATGTTATCAGAATGAGGCAATGTATTCTTATTTTACAGCTTCATAGTCAATATGTTTCTACTTATTTGTGATTTTACTAACTGTCAAATCCATGAGGCATATCGGAAAGAATATGAAACTGCGGAGTTGTTTACGGGAGCTTATCGCACAAACACAGCGAGACAGTGTGTGTACTACCTGTCTGAAGAAAGAGTGCAGCTTTCAGGCGGGGGCGCTTCTGAGCCCTGGCCAGGTAAACATGGGACCTAACCATGCTACACAATGGGAGCGATGACGTAATACGGCTTACCAGTTAACTTTCTGCACTAGTTTCCCCGGCCTGCTTTCTGCACTCATTCATCAGACAGATAGCACTCTGTTTAGAAGAAATCATGTCCTGAGGACAGCAATGTCTCATATAACGGCAGGCGCAAGAAATCATCCATTTGTGTTGTGTTACTGACAGTAGGCCATGTTACCAGTATTTCGATGTTCTAGTAAACAAGATAACAAGCGGATGCAGCGCTCAACAATTAAGGTCAATGCACCTGGTCGCTTTGCCAGGTAGTACATCAGGGTTGGCAAATTCGCCTTTCACCATTTGGACTACCTAGAAACTAATTCTATAACCTATTGGTGTCCAATACTTACAGGAGTATTACATTCCACCCAAAAATTAGATGTTGAGATTAACTGGGAATACATGTTTTGAGAACCTTGAATAAAAACAAATTTTACTTTCTTTACCGCTTGGTAGATACAGAATTTACTGTATTCCACTCAATTTGATAAAGAGATGTCACCGGAGAAACTGTTTTGAGGCTATCTGAATCGCAATAAATAAATAAATAAATAAATAAATAAATAAATAAATAAATAAATAAATAAATAAATAAATGAATGAATGAATGAATGAATGAATGAATGAATGAATGAATGAATGAATGAATGAATGAATGAATAAATAAATAAATAAATAAATAAATAAATAAATAAATAAATAAATAAATAAATAAATAAATAAATAAATAAATAAATAAATAAATAAATAAATAAATAAATAAAGGTACGCCGATGTATCTGTGAACATAGAACTCAAAAACGGAAGCTGGGTTTAATAACAAACTTGATTTTTAACTAATATCTTCCCATGATGCAACGTGAATATTTTTAAAAAAAATCCTCTCTACTGCCTTAAATTACCTTTCACATGGAAAATGTACTTAAAGCTTTATGTTCTCTAAGCAATTTTAAGATTTTGATTAAAATACGAGTATCATATGCCAAAGTGAATATCTTGAATTTTCGGGAAAACCTTTGGAAGAAATTTGTATAATTTTCAATAACGATAAACCTTAAGCGATAAATAAAAATGTAGTATACAATAAATGTAGAAACTTAATTTATTTGAAGAATCTTATTTGTGGCATCAGCCGTTTGCGAAATAACCGTTATTTATTTGAATTGTTTTCGTATTCTGACATTCATTAAAATAATGCTGTCGTTGTTTAGTGTTTATCACGATGTTAGAGAAAGATAATGACATTTCAATGCTATTGTACAGAGATCTAATTTTAAACATATGACTATCGACTTGGTGTCTGTATCCCCCTTGTACCTACAACGAAATATTTAATGAAACCATTTCTGTAAAGGCTTATCCCAATGTGCATAATCAGATTAAAAACTAAACACTTTTGTAAGAATAGTTTGCACAGGTTACTATAAAAAGTCTGTATTACATTCACACGACTTTCTCTTTCTACTATTTATTTTACATAGCTTTATCATTATTTACCTGTATTGACTCAGATGCAGGAAGTCCTAATTTATAGTCCATTAACCTTTACATTTACAGTATTGTAAAGCCTATAAAAAGGCTAATAAAATTAAAGAGGGCTGGAAAGGTATACAGTAATTGTAAGTGCAAATGTCAATGCAGTATTTGTCCCCTATAAATTGGTGAGTATATAAAATCAGTTTGTAACCATTACACCTTACACATAAAAGGGTTACTGGGTTAATAAATTGGGGCTTTATACACCTGAACCAATATAACTAACTATTCTTTCTACATATTAAAATGACCTTTAATTTTATATTAATATGTGAATGCTACACAATCACAGATTCTGCATGTGAATGTTGCAATTGTAAACAAATTAGTCCCATGTCTCCGAATATGTGCAAAATGATAATGATCGTATCTCATCGTTTGATGCACGAGGATGTAAATGTTGTTAGCTAATGCTGGATTTCTGACAATGAAGTCATTAATCCTCTTGCTCTCCAATATTTTTCACTGATGATATTGAAGAGAGCAATAGCAGTAATAGTAACCGTTTTTTTAAAGAGCACCATATTTTTATGTTTTGGCGGTCACATCGCTCTCTCACAACCCCCAGAATGTCTGGAGGACCACACCTGTCGTTGGTTTACGGGTCTCACCGACCTGACCGGGAGAGTTATCAAAATAAATTCACCAACCATATCCTCTGATTACCAATCAGAGGACGTATTACATGCCATGACAGGTCAGCATGTTAGGGGTTAAGATTTTATAGAGAAATTAGAGAAATGGAGAGGTTGGAAAAATAAAGACTCCCTAGCCCTCAGGAACCCTAATAGCATCGGGGTCGAAAGAGAACAAGAGATGACCAAGGTAAGGTCAGATAGAAAAGTTACAGTGAGGAGCAAAACACCAGTAAGTGGAAGTAAGGTTCTGCTCAGCTTGGGTACCTTGTGGTCGCCATTCACATATCCCCTAGACGGAGACCCCTGAGTAAATGCTTGCATTAGTAATTCAGTTCCCATATTTTTATTATAAAGTGAACATTTTCTTTAGATTTATTTATTTTCTATTCTAGGTACTCATGATTATATTGCAGAGCTAAATAGTATTCTTTTATTGCACAACATATATAATACATTTATATCACTGAAAATGAGAATCATTTCTGCAGATAGGTGGAAAATTAGGAAAGGAAACTAATATACTTAATACATTTATTTTGCACTGCACAGTATTGCCATGAAAATTAATAGGAAATGCAGTAGGCTTAAAATAGTTGTTTCTTTTTTATATAAAATATTACTCTTATATCAATTATGGGGTCAAATGAATACAAGAAAGGGCAAAAATAAAGACTTTAAAACATCATAAAATAAGGGAATTGAACACGAGTCAATCAGCATGCTAACTACACACTGTTACCACTACACCACGGTAGCAACTGTTGTTTATAGTTCTAAATGTATATACATAATTCAAATAAGCCGGGGAGGTTCCTACAATGGCACAAGTAGAGGTCCAAAGTCGATTAACGATATTTTTATTCCAAGAATTAAGAATTCGGTATTTTACACTTCATTCTGTGTCACAAGATAGCGTTTGAATTGTAGTTATTTAAACGAGCTAAATATTTTACGCATAAAAAACCAAGCCATGTTGCATTTGCTATGAAGCTGTGCAGGGAATGACTTAGGTATTTTCTATTCCTGGTCCTTTTAAGGACGTAATAATTTCTTGAGCTATCTGTCGGCTTTTGGGGGCCCCAGGTCGAGTTTTTTTTTTTTTTTTTTTTTTTTTTTTTTTTTTTTTTTTTTTTTTTTTTTTTAAATTTATGGATGCTCTTTAACTGCTGGTTCTCAGAGTTCACTCTATATTGGCCGTTAATTTTTCTCATAGGCCTTTTTAACAGGCTTATTCTGAAACCCGTCATTTAGCGAAAACATGACTTTTCACGATGTGCGAAATATCGGGTTTCAGTAAAAGCCTGCGACATATACATTTTACTTATGTGTATATATGCTGTTAGCTAATGCTGGATTTCTGACAATGAAGTCATTAATCCTCTTGCTCTCCAATATTTTTCACTGATGATATTGAAGAGAGCAATAGCAGTAATAGTAACCACGTTTTAGAGAGCACCATATGTTTATGTTTTGGCGGTCACATTGCTCTCTCATAACCCCCAGAATGTCTGGAGGACCTGTCGTTGGTTTACGGGTCTAACCGACCTGACCGGGAGAATTATCAAAATAAATTCACCGACCATATCCTCTGATCACCAATCAGAGCACGTATTACATGCCATGACAGGTCAGCATGTTAGGGGTTAAGATTTTATAGAGAAATGGAGAGGTTGGAAAAATAAAGACTCCCTAGCCCTCAGGAACCCTAATAGCATCGGGGTCGGAAGAGAACAAGAAATGACCAAGGTAGGGTCAGATAGAAAAATTACAGTGAGGAGCAAAACACCAGTAAGTGGAAGTAATGTTCTGCTCAGCTTGGGTACCTTGTGGTCGCTATTCACATATCCCCTAGACGGAGACCCCTGAGTCCTATACCTATGTGTACATATAATATATCTTAAAAATATATTTGAATCAAAATTGTCATAGCCATTTTTGAGAAAATATAAAATTTAGTAAAATCTTCCACGTAAAGGGTAGCTGGTGTGTAGGGATTTTCTTAAAAATATTCGTGTCGCATCTTTGGAAGCTAACACACACACACACACACACACACACACACACACACACACACACACACACACACACACACACACGCACACACACATATGTATACAAAATATACATAAACGCATACACACACGCGGGAGCCTCACAACACGTATTTTCGGTGAAGTTTCGCCAGCTTTTATTTTCTTGAAAAGTTCTAAAGGTTTTGATTACATAGAATTTGAGTAATATATCGCATGTATAACAAAAGGTATATATTGACTTTAATGTGAATAGGCTTTAAAGATGCTTTGGTTTAACTGAATTTTATATACTTTTGTGAAACAAGAACGTCTTAAAATATACAGCTCATCAAATTACAATGTGTGTCAATTTTTACTTTATTACGTACGCTAGGTAAGTTCTAACTCATTCAAGGCGAGTTATCACACGAAGGTTTTGAGACCCCCTGAACCTTCAAAAGCATTTTTAGAAAATGTGTGTGTGTGTGTGTGTGTGTGTGTGTGTGTGTGTGTGTGTGTGTGTGTGTGTTCGTGTGTGCGCGCGCGCGAATGTGTGTTTGTGTGTCAGATATAGACAAAATCAAAATGTAGAGAAGTCGTTATTCGTTTCTTTCTTCTGGTTACTTAAAAAGAACGAATTTCAAAGCTATCACATAGCAACCAGCTCTTTATAGGTATTGACTATCACTTATACATACTGCAATGGGAATAGGCTTCAGCAATAGGCAATAGTTAAATCTTTTAAGAGCTGTCACTATATGATGACATTGAAATTCCATTCTCTTTGCATGTTCAATACGTTAAAAAAAGGATAATGTCTTCCCATTTGAAAAAAATTCGAAAAAATAGCAAGTAATGCCTAGGAAATGGTTCACTCCACAAAAACAGACATAATTAATAAATATGTATGTTTTAGCGAGATCAACATTTTTTGTGTAATAAAGATTTTGTCATCTCTTACGGTTTACCAGATATGGAAAAAATATATATATCCAGAAAGAAGAGGACTCCTGGGGGGATTGCCAGAGAATTCAAGGTATACATTTCATTTGGCATGAAAATATTATGGCGGATAAAATGGATGGTGGATAAAGCAACATTATAAAGTATTCAGGTATATTAAATTTTCATGCGATAACAAGAATGGTGGATCCTATGATTTTTGTGTATGAGTTAATTAACCAGAAAGCTAAATTCGCAAGTTACACGCCACGGTAAGTGGCTTCTAGTGCATTGATTTTTCAAAATGCTGATGACAGTTCAGGCCATTCCACTGGACATGATGTATTGCTTAAGTAGCATTTGTTGGACAGATAAAACCCTGGTTTGGGGGACTCCGGGGGTAACTCCGAGGTAGGCGAATCCGCATTGGTCTGCTCTCTTAAGGCACCTTTGCTCGAGTATCAATTTTATAAGTGTAACATTAAGACTTCGCCATGATTTACCGTTGACCAGGTGAGTGTATTACAACTGTGTTAATCATGTTAATGGACTGAAGTTATTTAGGTATGAATAAAAGGCATTTGTGAGAGTAAATCTATTTGACTTTTCTTTGAGATATAAACCAGTAAGACGGTAGCCGTCATCAAAGAGGCTCAAGGTCATACTGCCTCACACCACTGCTTGTAAATACGCCACGCGGCGACAATGGAGGTTAGATCAAAGCGTTTCCAGACAGTTCGAGAAACTGCTCATGGGCCGAGCTTGTTTACAAAAAGGTGGATTTCGAGAAAACTCCATGCTACGTTATTCTCAGCTATATAAGGAATGCAGTGTTGAGAGAAGTGAGCTGTTAAGTATTGAACGAGATAGCTGTTAGCAGTTAATTTTAAGTGTGGGTGTGTGTATGTATGTGTGTGCGTGTAATCAGTGTTGAGAGAGTTTTAGTATCATCAGAGAGACTTGTAGGCATTTAATCGTCGCGCCGGAGTTGCTTGTTGTGTGAAGCAGTTTTTAGTTAAGCCTTTTGAGTACGAGTGTATCGTCGGAAACTGTTTGTGAGACAGAAAGTGAAGTACGTGTCAACGTTATGAGAGGACAGAACAGCTGTGAGTTTCAGGATCTCTTTTTGGACTCAAGGAGTCTTCAAAAATGTATTTACGATGAAGTCTAGGTATCGAAATTTTGGGTGGCATGCAATACTTGCCTTACTTACTATACGTAATAGAGAAAATAAAGATCAGCGGAGAATAATTTAATTCCATTAATTACTGGTATAAACGAAGGGACACTTTAATAATCCCTTAACAAAGGATTTTCAGCCGCATGTTCATATCAACTTTTTTGTTGTTTTGATGTTGGAGGGCGCTCCCGAAATGTTTGACACCAATAAAGACACATTCTGTGCTGTAAATATATTTTTAATACTAGTAACAAGAATTGTTATGGTAAGGAGAGACATAAGAAGGTCTCAAAATCTTTAGTCAATAGTAGTATAAACGTAATTGCTTCAAAACAGCGCCCAACCTGCCAGCATAAATCAGTCAGTTGAAGAATGAGCCCGTATCTCGTCAGGACTTCTGGACGCAGACCTTAAGGGATGTATTGCTGCTAACAAAGAAACTAATAACAAAGTATATATTGGATACGGTTAACGACACAAATAGTTTTGCCACATAAATTGTGTGCTTTAACGAGATGTACAGTTTCTGTACAGTAAGCTTTTATCAACCTCTAACCGTTCACTAATTATAACAAAAGATATTCAGCACTTCGCAAGCTATTCAAGATACAGGAACATTTCATTTGCCATGCTAATATCGAAACATATGACACTTTAATCAAAATCATTAGGGCGATTTTTAATAAAAAAATTTAAAAAAATGGTTTTTCATACGGTAGTTTGGGGGCCTTTTCTTGAAAATCTTGTGTCTCATCCTTGGAAGACGCTCAAACTAAATACCAGGTTTGGTATTTTATTAATTTTTCGTTTTTGAGTAATGTTCACAGAATCTTTTCATAAACCTGTGGGTTTTTTTTTGGATTGGGTGAGTGAGTGAGTGAGTGAGTGAGTGAGTGAGTGAGTGAGTGAGTGAGTGAGTGCGTGCGTGAGTGAGTGCGTGCGTGAGTGAGTGAGTGAGTGAGTGAGTGAGTGAGTGAGTGAGTGAGTGAGTGCGTGCGTGCGTGCGTGCGTGAGTGCATAAGGTTTAAGGGCCCACCAACAACTTGGTCTTTAGAGCCCGCGGATTGGGAAAAATTAAAAAGTATTTTATTGTTTAAGGACGCTGTCAAATGCCAGGATCACATCAGCATCGCTGGTGTGCCGGAATTTTTCCCGCAGGAGATCTTTTACATGTAAATCTACTGGCATGGATCTGTCGTTTTTAAGCACGCTTAAAAACCATCGGTCTGGGCCGGATTTGAACCCGCGACCTTGGGATCAGTAGCCCAGCGACTAACCAACTAAGCCATCCATACCGACCCGGGATCTCAAAGCATGTATTGCCCGTGAAATCTTGGTTTCAAATTTGTTGGTTTATTTGACCAAATTGTGTGCTTTAACGAGATATACTTTTGTCTGTTAAGGTTTACTAATTATACAAGTCTCCTAAAACTAAGCAGTTTTTATCGTGTAAATATTTCAGATACATGGCGTTTTAACCAAATTCGTTACAGCTATTGAGAAAGCAAAATACAGAAAATGTTTCCACGTAAAGGATAGTTTTTACGAATTCAGTTATAACATACTAATAATTAACTACCAAGATAATACCTAACAAAATATACTGAAAAAAGATCCGAGTGTCGAAAGCTTTAACGTAATTGTTTAGTTCTTCTTAAGCCGTAATCCGTTTCTTAAAAATTCCATATCCGCTCATTTCACACAACTTACTCCTAGTCCTCATGTGTTTAAAATTTGTTTATACACAGGAGAAGACAACGACAAGGAATAGATTTTCAACTGCTTGATCTGTGACTGCGAAAATGATTACGGAGTTCGGGAGCCATAACAACGCTGCTTTGTTTTATGTGACGTGAAACCTCGAAATTTTTGTACACATACATAGTATTGTTTTGGAAATTAATGAAAATTCTAGTTATTTGAGCTTTATTACCACAAGAAACTCTCTTGATAAATTTCACTTGTTCTACCAGCAAATCAAACATTACGTCTCGTCAAAACTACATTTACTCTGATACATGAACTGCTTTAGGTTAGCTGCACAAGTAACTTTACGAACATTTTCAAAACATAGAAGCCTGCATCATTCTACTCAATATGTGCTTCGAAGCATTACCTCAGCGCCTTGGAAGGTAAGATACTTTTATTTATGTAACATATAGTTGCCAATACAATAACTCAGTTTAACCTCGCTGCAAAAAGAATTATTCTTTTCATGATGACTATTCAAGTATTTCAGAGCGATTCGTGAGCCTATCATCCTGTTCTACAAGTGACACTATTACTACGTTTCCATGTTGAATTCAATCCGGAAATGAGATCGCTTCGGATATGCAAGGCTCAAGCAGGAATAATTGAAGCTTTTATTGTCACTTGGTTTATGTTGGCGAACCTGTAAAATATGTTTTCTGCGTAAGGTTAGTGAATGTTTTTGAGAAGAATATATTGTGAGATTATAGAGACAATAAAATTGGCTTTGTCGTTTTCTTTTGTTACACCATTTTCGCTAAGAAAACAAATTACGAGTGTGCAGCATGTTATAATACGAGTGCAGTAGAAGTTAGTATCTTTGGTGGATTCAAATCGATACAACAAAATTTCAATCTGCTCCCACGAAATAAGCGGATCGGATCCAGTAGTTGAGCTTTGTTTGAATCCACGTTTCCATGCGATATTCAATCCGGAAAAAGAACTCAATACGTTCTGAATTCACCATGGAAACGTAGTATATGTTTCCGTACGGTCTGGATTAGGACCTTTCTGTTTCTGTATTAGTAATTTGAATAAACTTCTGGACATTTTTTACTACTTTGCTTTAATTTGTACCGATATAGAAATGGTTAAAAACAGATAAGAATAACAGGGAATATCTTGGAAAGTATTTAAGAAGCAGGTGTTACCCGGCGGGGTAATCTGGCCCACTTGTTTCCATTTAGAAATATATATTTCTTTTATAGCAAAATTATTGAGCGAAGAAGACAGACAGAGAGTAGGATACTAGACATCGTAAATAATAGTGGCAACCGAAGGGAGGGAGTGAAATTCGCTGGTTTAGCTTGATTTTAAGCTATATTTCTCTTCTTCTTTCTAAAGTTGCACTCGTAGATGTGAGGTATGTTTTAGACGTGGCGAATGGGCGATAGCTGCACTATGGTTTATGATCGGGTTCACTTTTGTTTTTATAAGACCATGGGGGTGTCAGGTTAGAATCTCTCCGGCTTCCGTGCAGTTAACATCGCAAGAATGCCTGTTTAAGGGACCCTGGAACTGAAATTTGATATTTCTATAGTTTTATAGGTACTAAATCAATACTTAGCATACTTAAGAATGTTTTTGTTATTAACTACCACACCAAGTTCCAGCACAATCTGCTTAATAGTTTTAAGGAAATTAATTATTCAATTTTTCGAAATACCCCATGCGCATCAAAAACTAAAATATCACAAGAGTTTTATTATTTTATAAACTATAATTGCCCAACAAACACCAAACATTTTTGGCAGGAAGAAAAGATAATTACTTTTAAAGTAATAAGTTTCGGCGGCGCCGTGGCCAAGCAGCTAGAGCTAGACTTCGCCTACTACGTTCGATCCCAGGGACCCGCACGTGGTATTCGTGGTGGACGAAGCGGTGTCTGGGTGGGTTTCTCCGGGTGCTCCGGTTTCCTCCGCCACTCACTCCACCAATTGCTCCATCATCACCGTTCCACTCGTCGATTTCGCCTGCATTTCATACCATCTTCTTCCTCACTATCATACACGGTGCTTGACTGACCACCCGCTTCCAGGTCTTCACTCTGTCCGGTTCATAGATTCCTGTGTTCCCTGACAGGCGTCTGAGCCTAGGCACTGGCTTGTAAGTCCTAGGGAGTGTAAGTCCTACATAAGGGGAGGTTATTATTATTATTATTATTATTATTATTATTATTATTATTATTATTATTATTATTATTATTATTTTGTTTAACGACACTGTCAATTGACAAGATCACATCAGCGTCGCCGGTGTGCCGGAATTTCGTCCCGCAGGAGTTCTTTTACATGCTACTGACATTGAGCTGTCGTTTTTCAGCACACTTAAAAACCATCGGTCAGGGCCGGATTTGAACAAAGTTATAGACTATGATATAAATATAAACAATCGTGTATAAACTAGATCCACTAGAAAATGTTGCTGATAATATTAATTAAACAAAATACATACCTCCTCTTGCAATACGATTCAACTGGCTTAAATTGCTTGGCTGGTATTTTCTTTCCTGTGTGCACAGGTTTATACATTTTACCAGAATTTCGAAGCTTCTTAGTAATATTTCTTTTCCACAATTCAGGATTTCTTTCTCTCTTTACCCTTGCACGCTTACCTTTTTGACATCAACGATATCTCTTTTTTCGAAGTAACATATTCATCACTGACGTCCATCTTACTATGTGGTTATCATACTGTCAGTGAACGAAATGGACATGTGTGCAACAAAAGCGTTGCGCTTTCTTGTTTTCTCCTGCCATCTAGAGACGTCATATCAAACTAATTTTGTACAGATGATAGTTGAATGTTAGAAGAATACAATGCGTGCATTTACGCAATAACCTCGTTAGCCGTTTAACGCTCTTGTTGCACCCAGGTACTCAATTGATAGTTGCGCCTTCTTGTGATTGGTGGAAACCCGCACTTTAATTGAATCACCAGTTTGAAGAAGGGAATAATTCCAAAAACATGTTTTTTGGGAAATCGAAAAAACTTCCTAGTGTGTTTATTTTTAGTTCAACGTAATTTTACCTTATGTAAGAAAATGTTTATCTCTTCATTAGGAAAGAGGTTGGTATGCTAGCAATTGCTTAAATTTACTTCTAACTCAGTAATTAGGACTATAAATAATAGGATTTAATTCCTTCTTAAAACTGTTAACATTTTATCATCATGCAAGAACAATAAGTATAAAAAATTACATATATTTGAAAATAAAAAGTACTTTGACACTAGTTTAAATGAACATACACTGAATAGCATTACAAACAGAAATAATCAAGAACATAAATCTATAATGCAACATATTATATATACAATATGTTGCATTATGTTTTCATAAAATGTACTCTTCAATCCCCCTCTTCATTTTGTATTTCTGATTCTTCTATTGACCATGTCAAAACTTCTTCATAAAACACTTTCTTGTCATGAAAAACATATGCAATAATTTTTCTGATGTCATCCATTTTCAACCTGGCAATAGGAATTTTACTGTTGTAGAATTTGGATGTTGGTAGTTCAGGATGCATTCCTGTTTTGGAAAGCAGGAAACTTTCTTTCACTATCTATCCATGTGTTCTAGTTATTATATATCCTTTTGGGGATGATGAATTTTCAAAATGTCTGTATTTTGAAACTTGAAACTTATTTACAGACTTGCTTACAGACTTTGTGGTTCTCTTATAAAACTATGACCACCATCCTTTGAAGTAAAGTACATCATCTGAAGTAACCTTTGATACTAAAATTCGTGATCTTTTAGATGTTTTAATCATTTCCTCATACTCATCAGGAGTATAAATCCTGTCCTTTCTTCTGATCTTCCGTTTGGCTACTCCAAAGTTGCGGTCACATTGTAAAAATGAGTGGCCACGCATAGGGAAATACTGATAGATTTTCTTGAAGCGCCCCATCAGAACCAGAGAAAGTAAATATCTCACCAATGTTGTGCTGTTAGTGTTTTGGCCTCCGCAGGTGTCAATGAACACATGAAGCTCTGTGATAACTGGATCCATCTTCCGAATACTCGTCCACAGGAAGCTGCGAAGCTCATCTGGTCCTCGCTTTGCCTCTCCTTTATGATGGATGTAGAACTCGGCGGAATTTGTTTTTATGTCATGCACACAAAATAAGTACATCCAAAGTTTTCTTAAGCAGAACATGTCTTGAGCTGGCATTTTTGGAAGTGGGAGGTTTTGCATGAAGTCAAATACAATCGCTCCCACTGTACCATTTTCCTTACATCGGCTTATCCTGTTGCTTCTTGTAAAACTTTTCAACTTGGCGTAAGTGTATCATTTTTTTCTGCCACTGCTGCGCGTTTAGCATTTTCGTTTAAGAACGGGGACCTGATTTTCATTTCAAGTTCCTCACAAGTTGAGCAAACATCAATCTGGGGCCTTTTAAATGTGTAACCATGATTTTCATTATAATATTGACGATAGAAATCGTACTTAACAATATTAGCAAGGTCAGGATGCTTGTCATCACAGAATAGTTCATGCATAATTTTAACATTAAGATCTGCGCTCAGATACTTGACTGTTTTACAGCAATAATATGATTCCTTAAGTGCAAATAGCCTAATACGTTCATCGATCTTGTTAATTGTTTCTTGGGGCAGAGCTCTTACACGGTTATGTTTCCCGTGCAAATCTATAGGTGATTTTCCAGCAGCAATTAGTGATGTTAGCCTAAAGAGAGCTTCATTTTTTACTGCATAAAGGATTGAGAAAGCTGTTTTGCATACCTTTACTCTCTCATTGTCCACTAGTACAAAATATGTGAAACTGCTGTCTCTGCGTCTTGGTGTTTCAATCCTGGAGCGCCTCCGGGCTACATCATGAGTGGTATCAATCCCATCAGAAACGTGTCTTGCTCATTTTTTGGCCCTCTAGAATAAGCGATATCTAAAAATGACTTCTTCACTTCTGTTGAAAACTTCCGAGTACATTTCTCTTAGCATGAACAATGTAGCTCTGAATTAGATTTGGCTGGGAGAGTTTTTCCTGTTGTAGTACCAACATATTCCTTGCCGAGAAGCCGACGTCTTCTCCGAACTTCCTTTTTATACAGATGCATGTTTTAACTCCCTTCTTTCTGTTTAAGTTTCCAAATACATTTGCACAAAGTTCATCGCTGGAACTGGACATTTTCGAACAGCCTCATTTATGGGTGTTTCTCACAAAAATGGTGCAGTAATACACTTCTCATTATTGTAACAGCTGTGAAACTGCGGTTTCAGACTCTTAGTATTTGGTGCCATCTATGGGCGGAGAGATTAGGCTGAAGAAGGAAATTAATCCGGGAGTTGTTCCCTTGTTCAAACTAACGAATATTACTCGGGCTTATAACTTCATTGTTATTTGGTTTTCGTTTCCTTCTTTCTCCTGACACATGTCTCTAGGCGCATAGATGTGATTTTTAACAGAAACTCATTTTTCAAATTTTGGTGCTTATTCCCTTCTTCAAACTGGTGATTCAATTTGATGAAGAGCATCTCTCGATGTGCTAATTAATTCGGTCGGCAATATTTTTGGTCCTGATGAAATAATGAGTGATTATTGTATGGTAACTACCATCAGTCCAAAACTGGTGATGAAATCGTTCCATCGCCCACAGTTTTTAAGAACTAGGGGCATCATTATCGCAAAAATATCGATTTTAGTATTTAAAAGCCGAGTTACGGATTACAACATTTTTTAGATAAATTTCCTGGTATTTTATAGCTTACCACAAAAGACTATTATAATGTATCTTTTTGCTTCTTAGTAAAGTTATTTTCACATTTGAACAGATACGATCGTGACAATGCGCGAACACGGAGGGGTGCGGCGGATGGCAGGTTCCTGGAGTAGTGGGAGTGTGGTAAATTTGCTACCCTTCCATACATTCTTACTCACATTGCATGAAACAGTATTTTGAGACAGTGTTAATCCAGAAACGCGTGCAGGTGGATTACAGTGCTCCTTCAGTAAGTCTATAGAAGTTCGCTGTACCGAAGTGTTTTTAAATGTGTTTACGTGTGTGCTAGTTAACACCAACAATGTCCGGATATTATGGTTTTATCTATAAATGCAATAGGTAATATGTTTTTCTCGTGATTTTGATGAAGATCCTGTGTGCTCAATTTAACTATTCTGACTGTCAATTTTTGAACAATTCTAAAATTTCAACCCCCTTCTACGCCTTAAGGAATGAATTTAGAAAACTCCTTCCCTTCTGGTTGACTACTTAGTTGAAGGAAGTTGAAAGCTTCTAGACCTAGTAGTTTGGGAGCAACCCAACTAGATTAGCGTTGTAATACTAGTTGCATTTTCTTTGAATCTCAACCCCTAAAAGGCCGCGCCGTAGCCGAGTGGTTAGACCATTCGCTTCTCACCAAACCGGCAGGGGTTCGATCCCAGGCAACCGCATGTGGGATTTGTTGTGGACGAAGAGGCGCTGGGGCGGGTTTCCACCGGATTCTCCGGTTTTTCCTGCCATCTCATTCCACCGGTGCTTCATCTTCATTCCATGTATGATCAGTTTCACCGCCTGCGGTGCCGCATGTAGTAAAAGCGGGCGTTAAACACTACAAAAAAAATCAACCCCCAAAAATGGCGGATGATTAAAAAATTCTGCTCCTTTATTCTTCTGGGTGACTATATTTATTCAAAAAAATTTTTTTCAGGGCTAAAAAAAACGAATTTTTTGCTGACGAATTATATGTCTAGTAGCCATTAAAGTGCACCGACTTACATTTGTGTTTTGAAACAGTGTTGCCATTTGCTGTTATTGCTGGTATAGTGATATCACAGGATAAAGAGCGATAATCTCTTATTTATGGCTGCTGGATTAAATAGTACTAACTCCTACCTTTTTGCCACTACCTAAAGGTCTCCGTCATGAACGAAGGCGGTGGCGCAATACAAAGAAAACTCGATGTTCTGTTCACATCGGTAACTTTTTCCGAGCGTGTTTGTGTGAATTTTCTTGTTGTTTGGTAGTGACGGTTTTGAGATATAAATCGATTCCATTGTCAATTTAATTCGGTTTCCGGACTCTGAAGAGGAATGCAATGACAAAGACTAAGGTGTAATGAGATAGTCATTATGTAGTGAACTATAAACGTTTAGCAATAAAATGTCACACTCGGTTTTCTCCAAACAGCTGGGTGATTGTGACAATCCTTTCCCTTCATATGTCGGTATAGGCATTAACCCAAGGTCATTGGTTCAAACCCGACCCAGAGCAATGGTTTTTGAGTGTATTTGAAAGCGATATCATCTGAGAACATTTATTGACATGTAAACGAACTCTTGGGGACGAAATTACAACACACCAGTGGCGCTGATATAATCCTGGCAACTGACGGCGTCCTTAACAAAATATTGCATTTGGCCTTTTATATGCAACTGTCTGCGCAATGACTGTGATTTACCGCCTTCGTTCGCGATGGAGACTATGCTGTATACAGGAACCCTTGTGTTAATAACAGCCAGTTCATTACAGGAGCATTGCTGCCACTTGATACTTTGTTACAGGAGCAGTACTGTCGTCTGCTGCTTGCTGCTATTGTTGGTATCTACTGTGCTATCCATATCCATGCATCGTTCTAGTCATGCTGATCCTGGTGATCGTACTAACCTGCTTTCCGAAGAAAAACTAAGTAAATCTTTCCAAGTGGACGACATCGAGGACTGTGCAACGTGTGTATATAAAGTGGAGATGCTGCATCAGCCCCCGAATGTTTACCCCAATCAGGTGCTGGCCGTCAGGTGCAAGTGCATGGGGTGTCGCTGTGATGTTGTGGGCGACAGTGGTGACTACACTTGTAACCAGCTCACCACTAACCTCACCCTGTACGACGTCAGGAATAAACGGCCCTATATTCTCAATAATGTCCCTTACGGCTGTGCTTGTATCTCGGCCAAGAGTTGTAAATAATACTGATTTGCACAATATTTAGTTGCTGGCAAATGTAGGAGTAAAATCGAAACTATTTTACAAATGATATATCAGTTTAGGAACATTTACTTTTAGTTTTTTAAAATAACTTCCCCTCTAAAAAAAATTACAATTGCAACGAGTATTTGAATCAGTGACCGTTTTACATTTCATGTAATTATACCCTTACCATTTTACCATTTTTGTTTTATCGATTTTATTTAATTGCACTTGCATGCACCTGTTTTTATGTAAATACGTCTGAGCAACGTCTGTAGCGTCCATAGCCTAATTTCTCATATTTTAAGAGAACGGATTACCAAAGACAACTCTCTTCTGAATTGAAGTTTAATTGTGTCACATTTAATTAGTGTTGTATGTTAAGTATGACGATTCACATGTTTTTGTTGATACATCTGTTACGTAAGAATTTAAATGGAAAAATAAAAGAGTGGATCACTGTGCTGCAAATGCTTTCGAACTGGCTACAGGTAGGATGATTCCATTTATACAGACACTGGATGATAAGACACGTACGTTGCTATGGCAGACACAACATTTAATGGCGGCTGTTAGCTGACCACTACTATTCTCTTTCCTTTAGTGCAAATAAATATATTTATATCACCATCTTTACAGAGTGATTTCACAGCGTGTTTAACTATGCAACACGCAAGGCATCGCAAGCCTCTGATTGGATAATGTGATGAGCCACCCGCCATTAAATTTTGTGTCAGCCATAATTTATTTTATACTAGCTGTATTATTCGGTATTCTGTAAGTAAGGATACGGGTGGTTTTCTGAAAGTCTAGAGTACCTATTCTACAAGTTTCACTCTACCTAAAGCTTAAATATTCAAAGCTTTTGTCTAGATTAGTCAAAGTATGTTCATTTGTACATAAGCGGTAGGAAATATTAATAGGAATACTTGAAGATGTATTGTATACTATTATTTTTCCAAATTCTATAGCTCAAGTTAACAAATTTCCGTGCTGATTGGATAAGCAGACTCGTATTATTTAAAATAAGGGTTGGGTAGTTTTTGGAAGTTGATAGGTATAGGTAGTATGACTTTGCCATGTGTTATCATGTAATTCTATAATATTTTGACCAGAAGGGCTAAACACTGAAAATTTCTATATAAAGAGTTCAAAATATAGTAGGGGTTGTTTTTGAGAGTTGCAAAATAGCTCATTTTCCTTGAATTTATAGTATGTGCATACTTTTGTCTACACAGGTCAAACACTGTGTTTTGTATGTTAGATTTGTAATAAAGATTTTAAATAAGGTTATCACAAGTTTTTAAGACTTCCAGGGTAGCGTATTATATTTGAACATTTCTAAAAGCCCAATGTACTAAGTTTTGTCAAAGTGATATAAAAATACTCCTCTATAAAGTTCAGTGAAATCAGAGGGGATCATGTGAAAACGATGGGCAACTCCTTCACTCCAATAACTTAATTCTAAAACACTTTAAAATTCCCCGTTTACCCATTAAGCTGACAACCGTTTGAAGACTAACAAAAAATTGAAATAAAATGCCAAACGTATAATCTGATATTTATCATCAACCAAATGGACTTGAAATTATCGTGTGACATGAAGATGAAAAGTTCCCCAAAACCTCCCAGTTCTAAAGGATTTGGAAATATCTTATAGTTTACATCCGTCGAGAAGAGCAGGGCTTTTCAATGATAAAGGAATTATATAATCGGATGCCTTACACACGTGCACAAAAAATTCTCTCTTCGTGTTATTAGTATACATCTATTCACTTTTATTACGATTTGTTGAAGCTAGTGGTTCGTTTAAGGGACATCGGGAATGAAATTTCAAAGTTCTATAATACGTAAGCTACTGACTTAAAATTTTGTGTAGGCTATAAGTAGGTCAGTGGTAAGCTGTGTAGCAAGTTCTACATTTATATGATTGCTATTTATAGAGTTATTAATTATTTTACGAATCTTCTTCTTTACCTGATTACCCTCCCCTTATGTAGGACTTACAAGCCAGTGCCTAGGGTCAGACGCCTTTCAGGGAGCATAGGAACCTATAGGCCGGACAGAGTGAAGACCTGGAAGCAGGTGATCAGTCAAGCACCAGGTATGACAGTGAGGAAGAGGATGATATGAAATGCAGGCGAAATCCGCCCAGACGCCCCTTCGTCCACCACGAATACCACATACGTGTCCCTGGGATCGAACCCGGCCGCCTAGTTGGTAAGAGAACGGCATTTTTTATAAATCGATAATATAAAATATTGCTCATTTTCAAAACACAGCTGGTGGCATTATTTTTTAAACAGGTTATTAATCTTATGCACTTTTTATTTATTACAACTATCAGTATAAAATCAGTTACTACTTTTGTAATCATAGCTCTGTTTGCTAAGATAAAAACTGATTTCTATTTGCACATATTTTATATAAAAATTAGCCAAATATCTGACAATGTTATTATTTCTCTTTTGTTTTACAAAACTAATTGTCGTAAACTGAAAATAATAACTAGGTTTGTTCAAGTGTCTTTGCACAGCGTGCATGTAAATGTTTACTACAGTTGGATTTAAACTGCTGCGCCAGCCTCATATCATGTGTTGAAAAATGTAAACTTGAGAAAAATTAAGTTTTCTGAAAGCATGCATTTCAAATAATCTCAGCAGTGTTACAATGCGATCTCTATCCGGCCAGTCAGAGAAGTTGCCTATATATCAGGGGTAAAAGGACACGGAGACTCCACTTTACGAATGCATGGGCGTGGTTCTGCAAGCAGGGAATTTAAATCGCTGCACACCTAGATATTTAAACGTACACTGTAGCTTTAAAAATGGCGGAACCTGACATTTTTATGCACTTGATTACTGAAGTTATTGGGCACGTTTTGGTCGAAATTTCAGTCTTCGTGTCCCTTAAGTCAAAACAGATAGATATCTTACGAACTCCAGCTTCTCTAAAATGTATTGTTCTCGAATTAATCCATCAAATTTGTAGCTCTCATTGTAATATTGAAAAATCTGATGTATTACTTTCATAAGAATTCTCTAAATAATACCGTACATTTTATATAGCTTCATAAACTATTCATAATACGGTTCATTTTTTATCCACCGCATGTTAATGGAGACAAATGTTTGCAGAAATAGTTTCATTATAGAATTCGTTTTAGATACAAGGGGATAAAGGAAACCGAATCGATAGTGAACTAGATATATACTGGCTTTGAAATGTCATACTTTTTCCAAGACATCGATGGAGAAACAGCTGAATAGTGGAACACTTAAAAAAATTACGAAGTATTGGACAGTTGAAAGCTACGTATTTAACCTGTATCCCGGGATGCCTGATATCACAAAAATTGTTATTTGAAATAAACTGTGTGCTTTAAACAGATTTGGGTACTTTCCTTAGTAATATTTTGTCTATATCTTATTAACCGTTATAGAAGGTTAAGAAATGAAATGTGGCATATTTACGATATCAATCGCAATCAAAATCGTTAGAGCCATCTTTATAAAATAAAAAATATAAAAACAAAGAAATAGACAATTTCTGCAAACATTTACCTGGATTAATTCGAAATAGAAGTATAAGCATTTGTAAAAATAGTTTGTACAAAAGTAGCGAAAATCGTGTCAGTGGAAAATAATAGCTTTTCTTTTCTTTATTAGAGGAAGGTCTGTGTGTGCATCTGTGAACAGCATGACTCAAAAACTAAAATTCGGATAAATACCAAGTGAAGTGAAGAATAGCCAAGAGCGCCTCGTCGTTAACTGTGGAATTCGGAACTGCTAGCTGCTGGGGGTTCGATATTCGCCTTTCGAATGTTTATTTTTGAAACAAAAAATTAACAAACGTGTTTAATTCTCTACAGCTTTTTATCAGGAATGGAGAATCGGATGAAGGAACACTGCTAGAAATAGTTAGTGGGATATGGCAACGTTGTATGAAATTTTAATCAAAATCGATAGAGCCATTTTCAAGAAAATCAAAATTTTCGAAAAATTTTCCATGTAAAGGGTAGTTTAGGGTGGGACTATTTTCTTCAAAACCTTGTATCGCATCCTTGAAAGACATTAAACTTAAATAGCAACTTTGGTTTTTAACCGACTTTTCGTTTTTGAGTTATGCTGTCCACAGACACATATAGACCTTTTTCTAAAAATGCTTTTTTTGGATTCAGGGGGTCTCAAAACATATTTTTCCGGTGAAATCTCGGCATCTAATTTTTGGGTAGAATACAATACTTCCCCTACTTACCAGTAGAGAAAGTAAAAATGAACAACGATGATCCATTTCACGAAAGTTTTAAGTTTTCCGAAACTCACATACATAACAAGGAATATCTCCGAAATGGTTCACCCTACAAGAAAATTTATTCAGACATAAATTGTGTATTTTAGCAAGATCTACATTTTTTGTATAGTATGATTTGGTCTATCTCTAAGGGTTTACCAGTTATGCAAAAGTCGTCCAGACTAAATACGACTACAGGGGCTATATCCAGAAAATTCAAGATACACATTTCATTTCTCATAAAAATATCTCAAACATATGACATTTTAATCAAAATCGTTAGAGCCATTTTCAAGAAAATCAAAATTGTCGAAAAATTTTCTATGTAAAGGGTAGTTTAGGGTGGGGCTATTTTCTTCAAAATCTTCGTGTCGCATCAGTGAAAGACATTAAACTTAAATAGCAACTTTGGCTTTTAACCCACTTTTCGTTTCTGAGTTATGCTGTCCATAGACTGACACACACACACACACACACACACACACACACACACACACACACACACACACACACACACACACGTACCTTTTTCTAAAAATTTTTTTTTGGGGGGTGCGATTCAGGGGGCCTCAAAACATGTATTTCCGGTGAAATCTCGACTTCGAATTTTTGGGTGGAATACAATACTTCCCCACTTACCAGTAGAGAAAGTAAAAAAACATCGTTGTTGCGATATGAGAAGTAATTATTATAAAATGTCATAAAAGTAATAACAAAGATCCAATGCATGATAAATAGATCAAGACCCCAAAGTGCCTTTCAAACACGAATATTACAATACATTATTCTTTAACGGCTTAACCTTTAAAAGTGTGAATGTTACTACAAGTTACATCACGTAATTTGCTGTTTACCTGTCTGCCCAGTGAGCAGATACACATTCACTCAGTAGGAATGCTCGCTTGACTCATGGTGTTCTGCACGCGCCACAATAAATACAAAACCACTTCCTCTGCTCCAGGAATCTGCCTCACTGGACTTCATTAACTAAAAAATGTTAAAAGAAACGTGATCATCCATTCTTGCGGTTAACAGACTTTTGGCGCCTCTAAATTCCAATAAGCTACTCTCACTTAAGAATGATGATTGTACCCGAAAATAAATAGTAGTAGAAAACTAGGTATGTCGGTGGCAGCAGTGGTGTACCGGTTAATGTTTATATATGGAACTGCAATTTAAACAACGAGAATATACTTGCCGTTATACTTAAGTTTCATACAGCTATTCATGGTTGAGCATGAGTCACGTTTAAAACAATTTATAAACAGTTTTTAATATTCTACGTTGCACATTATTGTTACTGGTATCTGACATTTTAATAATGAGTTTGTTATTCGATTGCACATACGTACGAAGATCGACAGTTGCGCCTTCAACTGCGAAATAATTGATTTTATGTTGGCATTAACAACGATACGGAGAGTGAATGTGCTATAACCAGGGCCCGGATGTTTATGACGTCATAGTTTTTGTTTGTGGTATTTTCCTATGGAAATATAAGTTAAGCACGATTTTATCAATGGTGATTACAATTATGAAATTCTTTTGGGTCATATAAAGTCATATTTGGCTTTTTTTTTAACGTTTTCTGTCATTTTTCATATTATAGTCATATTTTCCCTTAAATTTTCGTATTTTTGTCATTTTTATATTTCTATTCCAGTTTTACATATATGCTTGCAGACGACGTTTCACCACCATTTTTTTTTTTTTTTTTTTTTTTTTTTTTTTTTTTTTTTTTTTTTTTTAAGTATCAAGTCTTTTTCCCATTACAATGTAGCGTGCAAATAGAATGTCGTTCCTTTTTGGAAACTTTAAATTTAAGCATTAAAGTTTTGAAGAGTTCATAAATGCACCCAAAACTTTAGGTCATATTTTCGGTCATAAGTGCTTGCATATTTCTAACATTTTTAGGTCATAAACGTCCTGGCTATAACCTTTAAAAAAGTAAACCTTCAAGAACGAGAAGACAAACTGAGCTTGTTATAATGCTATTTACAGTATTAACACTAATTATTAAACAATAACTTTATTCCTCAATAAAACGCTTGATCGTTAAAAAATTTTCTCATTCATACCTACAAGAAATAGAAACAAATGCCAAAGATCAAAAATGGATTACACTACTTTCCAACCCAGATATAATCCCCCAGAGACCACGGAAAACAGCGGTTGCAACCTTCCGACTATTGACAAATCACGACTGCTTAGCAAGTCATCTCTACAGAATAGGTATCTCAGCCTCACCAATATGTGTCCTGTGTAACGATCCAGCAGAAATGAATGAAGACCACTTGAAGACCTGTGAAGCATTAAGATCAGAAGAAACTACAGTTCAAAAGTATTGGAAAGCACGAATGCTAATGGCTTCATTGCCAGATGCAAGGCACTAGAAAACAACAGCAACTTTATTTTATATACGGAAATCGAGAGTTTCGCTTGCGTGGGAATGTGCGCATATGGCAAAGTGTTGATTGCTACATGTGGATCTTTTGATTGGTGGTTAGCAGTGCCATTATGAACGGGTAGACCTTTGATTGGTGGATAGCAGTGCCATTATGAAAAGGTACACCTTTGATTGGTGGTTAACAGTGCCGGTATGAACGGGTACACCTTTGATTGGTGGTTAGCAGTGCCATTATGAACGGGTACACCTTTGATTGGTGGTTAGCAGTGCCATTATGAACAGGTACACCTTTGATTGGTGGATAGCAGTGCTGTTATGAACGGATGTATCTTTGATTGTTGGACAGCAGTATGTTATGAAGAGGTGGATATGAGGTCCATTACAGTAACATATAAACTCTACATTATGGCATGGTCGAGCATAACGTATTCTTTGCCTCCCTTTCAGGTACTAATAAGTGGTGACGTTAAACAAAACCTTCCAAACTGTATAAAAACTAAATAACACCAAACGAAGAAAAAGCGTAGCACTTTCGTCTCTCCTTAATCATAAATGCATGCATAGCTTTAAACAATGCACTCGTTTTACGGTTCAAATAATTAAAATGGTAGTTTTAAGAGGTTCTCCATGCTGACCACCCTTAAATGTAAATTGATTGTAACAAAACTTGTAAACTAGGCGGGTTTTCATCAAGCTGTTGTAAATAAGCTATCCACCATACGTGCAGCAGTTCGCCTAAAATATGTAGTATATTTTGTTGACTATCCTCAGGCCCGAATTTAGGACCTCTGACGCCCCTGAAAAAAAAAAAATTGCTGCCGCCCCCCCCCCCCCAACTTGCCAATACATATCTATATTACTTAAATTGTCACAACATAGAGAATGGTTTCACTAGTTTGGATACCTAAGTATGAGTAGCAAACACCATAAGTGAGGTTATTAAAATTTAAGTAGGAACATCTTAATAGAAAGAACTTACACTAAAGAGGCATCACCCCATATTAGATATCAAAACGTATGCTGTTTAAGTAACAAGAGGCTTCCTCCTTGCCCTGTCATTTGCAAACAAGTTTATGAGTTCGTTATAGTCCATTTTCACTGGTAAGTCAGATTCAATTGCAACAACACCAAGATAACTAAGACGATCCTTCACTTCTGATGTTCTTATTTATGCGTTCTAGAGCAGAAGATGATTTCTCAGTTGAGCAGTTGGAACAGGAGTGCTCAAGTATAGTTGGAGAGTTATGTTTAAGTTTGGGTAAACACTCTCTAGCTAGACAGTTACCTTACAGCTGTGTAGGAGAGTGCGTCGCATTTTCATTCTTTTCTATGTAGCTTTTGAAGTGTAAGCATTCAAGTACAAATGCTGAATCTTTAAGGTCCGAACTGTAGACTTTCTGAAGTCTGGATGATGCTTCCTGAATTTCAAGTGGAAATTATTTTGTTGTTTAACGACGCTGTCAATTGCCAGGATCACATCAGCGTCGCCGGTGTGCCGGAATTTTGTCCCGCAGAAGTTCTTTTACATGCCAGTAAATCTACTGACATGGAGCTGTCGTTTTTAAGCACACTTAAAAACCATCGGCCTGGGTCGGATTTGAACCCGCGACCTTGGGAACAGTAGGCCAGCGTCTAACCAACTGAGCCACCCAGACCGACAATTTCAAGTGGACTAAGCATCTTCAGATTTGTCAAAAACATAAATGGTTCACTGAATTCCTTGTAGGAAGAAACTCTGTTGTGCAGTTCTTCAATCAATTTATCCAGAATCAAAAGGAACTTGATGTTTCATGTCTATGCTTTTTTTTTTTTTTTTTTTTTGGTGCAGCTTTCCAGTAATTTTGCCGCCCCCTAAAATGTGCCGCCTGGGCAGTTGCCCGGTTTGCCCTTACTATCATTATAAATTAACCTCAATTTTGTGCTTATTCAAACAACTTTTTTTTAATTTAGTGAGCAAACTCAGCTCCACATTTCGTGCGGTTGGCGAGTACATGCGTTAAGACGAACAAATCCAAAGTATGTTATCAATTTATCAGTCATCAGTAGTGACCAACGCATAACTAGAGCTGGGACTTCTATGTAATTACATATTTTTTCCTTTCTATTTAGATTCTGGGAAAAGTGATATGTTTACGAAGCATTGTTAGGCTTAATATAACTGAATTTTATTTTGCATATTTTACACATTTGTGAGTATATTACATATGTTTAGTGATATAAAATTGCATATTTTAGTATATTCCTATATATACCTGACAGCGCCTCGAAACCATGTTTGATCTACTGGAAAGAGCTGGACTTAACAAATAATTCAACTATTGCGGGATTTGTCAATGATGGATTAAAAGTTCTGTTGGATAACTGGTGTGCAAGACAAGGTGTTAGTGATGTGTTCAGGTGCTGCAGAATATGTGCTTAAAGTTGCAACTGCTCTGTAAGTGTTTTATCCCGATATACTCTATTTTACATGCCTGATCATGGACTGCAACGTGTTGCCGAAGATATTAGAGCTAAGTTTCTGCAAATTAATAGGATAATTTCGGCAACAAAAAGGTTTATCTAAAATCTCCACAACGAGTGCTCTCTTACAAGTAGCAATTACCCGAGATATCACTGCCTCCAGAACCAGCATTAACGAGATGGAGAACATGGATAAAAGCAGTTAATTTCTGTGAGCGTTGTACATTCTTTTGATCCTGAAAGTGTTGCATTTATTTGTGAACCCCAAGCTGCCTTTACCGACTGCCTACATCAGAAGCAATTCCAGCTGGCTTCCAGAAAGCATCCAACGTCAGGACTGCCTTGCAAGATTCTATTGCTATCATAGAAATTGCTATTGAAAAACTAAGTGCTATGCTTGGAGAAACTGGTGCAAGTGCATTAAGTAAATTTCAAAATGTGTTAAAGAGAAATCAGCATTTCATAGTGTATGCCAAATTCTAAACAGAGATGATGTTGATCCACCAAAAGAAATTTCTGCAGGAATAATTCCTTTCACAAAATTTGACCCAGTTACATCTTGTGACGTGGGAAGATCTTTCTCTGTCTATAAGAATATTCTCAGTGACAAACATCTTTCAATGATTCAGGAAAACACTGAAAAATACGTAATTGTTCACTGTGCTAAAAATCAATGCATAAATACGATTTGAGTGTTGTAACTAAGAAAATAATAAGTTGAAATTAAATATTTGATGTTACGTATTTCCCCATTCTACATATTTAATTGTTCTCCACTACATATTATGTACATATTTTGCTAATTGACACTACATAAAACTCACAGCTCTACCAATAACACACAACGCTTGCATCCAAGAGGATATACCTCCATGTGAATTTCAAATTGATTAAGTTTCTGACACATGGACTGTCACCAGTATCTCGTACCAACATTATTCATAATTACTTTGTTGAAATTTTTTTCATGGAGTTTATGTTGGCAACCGGCCGAAATTATAAAAAAGAAGCAATTGGTTTTTTTTATCGGTATAAAGGATTTTTTGTTGCATTTATATTCCGTCTTTAACTGTAATGGTCATATCAGCGGATTTCTACTTTGAAACATGTTGCCTTTGACAATGGTGTTCCGCATACAGCATTTTTCGTTGGCGGTGCCGGCGTGAGAATAATCTTGGCTAGAGAAAATTTCTAGCCCTAGCAGGTAATCGAGCCCGAGACTCTTCGAGCTCTACCCGATTGCTATGGAGCCAGCCCATAAAAGAATTGTTTAACAACAATTAATAGTGTAGGTACTTAACCGTATTTTTCCCCCTGCAATTATTGAGTTTACAATTCCTAAGGCCATCAGATTTGGATTGATGTTTTCTTCTGACTCTTTCACATGAATCATATATTTGTGTGTGATCAAATCTGTCTTCCAAAAAGCTGCATAATTTTGAAACTTTCAAATGCTACGTTTAACTTACACAGACATTGGAGTTTCCGTTAGACCGGTCTACTTATTTAAAATCCGCCAGGGGCAATCCCCATTCTGTGATTGTGGTATCTACGGAGACATCAACCACGTCTTTTTTAATTGCCCCTTACAAACATTTTCTGTTGCTAAACCTACCAGCAAACTAGCAAAATGTTATGGCCGTGGTCCATGGAATATAATATGCTCGCTAGTTTATAGTGCTGATACCATTTGCCCAGATTACTACGTCGCCACCTCGTCAACTGCAAGATGAAACTGATACTTTTCTTCGAGATTCAAGGCATCCATAATTTTCCCTAATCTATTTCGACTCGACGCAAACATCGATTGATACTGCCCGGATCGAGATAGTGCGTCCATAAGCCCACAACAACTTACACAGATAGGTAGCTCTCTTTTTAGAGTTTCTGTTTCTAGAGCTATTGAGGTTAGAAAGCACTGAATTGTGAAGCTGGATCCATCGTTCTTGGCCCCTGACCTTGACTGGAAGTCCTGTAGGCGAACCATAACTTTTGTCTCTTTCAATCAGCAGCCCATACACGAGTAATTATGCGAATGAAATCGTGCACAACAGGTGGGGCGCGGAGGTGGAATGTAGTAATCAGAGTGCATCTGAGACACAGTCCTTGCTAATGCACAGTTGCTTTTTGTGCAGCGTGCAGGTTCTTTTCTTTTTCTTTTCTGTTATTAATGCCCTCCAACGCAGTGTAATATCGGTCGGTAAATGAATGAAATGAGTGAAAGATGTTCAAATGAGTCAGAGGTCCATAGACCTTTAAGTTGCGCGACATTATTCTTCTTCGGGCAAGGGATAAACCAGATCCGGAAAACTCACCCTAAGCGAGATTCCTCTTAGACGTGAGGTAGACACGCTACCATCATGCTACAGAGGCGGGTAGCGTGCATGTGAAGACATAGTTAGAACTTTGCGATAAGGAGTGAATATAGTGAATTTGTGAGACATTGATCATGGCATGTCAATTATGCCACCAGTACTTCCTAAATTAGTCCAAAACATTACATAGTAGAGAAATTGTTTCAATGTATGGGCATACATGAAGAATGAAGCTAACAGCAAAGAACTGCTTACATCAAAAGATTAAAAAAAATTCGAACAGTTCAAAAGCGCGTATCAGATGCCACGGGAGTGTCAGAAAGAACAGGGAAAAGAATTGTTCAAGAATGCAAACAAAATGAAAATCAAAACACATCTTTTGGAACTCCAAGCAAAAAACACAATGTTCCAAAACGAGTAACGGATCTGGACGACTTCGATAAATGTGTCGTTAGAAGAACGATTCAAAATGTTTATGTTCAGAAAAATGTGCTCCTCAATAGCTAAATTGCTTATTATTTTAAGAGAAAGCATTAACTTCCAGGGCAGCAAGTCATCCTTAAACAGAATAGTGAGAGAACTGGGTTTTAAATGGAAAAATACAAAACAAACAAGACTCCTGCTAGAAAAGCATGACATTCTTTCTAAACGAGAAGACTATCTGAAAGCCATACGAAAGTAGAAGTTAGAGATGAAACATATATACACAATAGCCATACCAACCCAAAAGAATGGACTGAACACAATACTGCAGGTTTCATAACTCGGGTTCCCAAAGGTGAGATCATTGTTCAATCTGAGGACGAACAAGGTGTGGTTTCCAATGGCTTGTTCATATATAAATCAAATCAGAAATCGGGAGATGGACACCAACCACTGAAACAGGGCTGCTGGTGGTTGTGATTGCCTCACGCCAGTCACATCAAACAATGTGCGCATGCAGTGGATGCAACACAGAAAAGTGCATCTCGCTTGTTAATGTTAATGAGGTTTGAAGCTAAGTTTTCTGAGTATTTTATTTGGTAATGAAGGCTAATTTCCTATTTTTAACTTCTGTATGAATTAGAGTACCTACAACAAACAGCATTTTGAACAGTAAAGTGTATGAACGTGCAAGAGAAAAATATGCCAGGGAACCGACGGCAGGGTATGCACTTTGCCCATATGCATCTGTATGGTTCGATACAAGGAAATGTGCTGTAGAGAGAACGCTTCATTTTCTGCAAACCTACTGCTCCGAATATTAAATCCAAGTGCTTGTGATGAACAAACTGAGAGTGCAAAAAAGCAGTGGGACTGATTTTTCTGTAATTTTAATATTTACCAATTGGTGAATTATAAAGTTCTATGAACCACAAAAATTGTCAAATTGTCACAGTTAATAATTTTTATTTTCTTCACCTGATTACTCTCCCCTTATGTAGGACTTACACCTCCTAGAACTTAAAAGCCAATGCCTAGGGTCAGACACCTGCCGGGGAACACAGGAACCTATGAACCGGACAGAGTGAAGACCTGGAAGCGGGTGGTCAGCCAAGCGCCAGGTATGACAGTGAGGAAGAGGATGACATAAAATGCAGGAAAATTGATGATTGGAAAGGTGATTATGGAGCAATTGGTGGAATGAGTGGCAGGGGAAACCGGAGAAAACCTGACGACGTTGCTTCGTCCACCACGAATACCCATTTGGCGATCGAACCGGAGCCGCCTAGGTGGTAGGCGAACGCTCTAACCACTTGGCCATGGCGAAATAATTTTTATTCACTAAACCAAAGCATTACAAAATTTTCAGTTCCCAACATTCTTTTGAGAGTAAACAAATATACTGGGTGTCCCAAAAAAACACTGACAATGCTTAGTATGTTGTGCAGGATGGCAAGCTGATCGGTTTTCAAACAGGAACCCCTGTACGGAAATGCGCGGTTTGGACGCTGGAGAGTGTCGAAGTTTGAGAACAAATGATTGCGCTAATTTGATAAAATTCGTTTTGGTATCTTAATAAGGAAGGTATGCAACACTTTAGCCAACTGTATACTGGGATGAATGACCTGAGCATGACATTCCTGTGCATGTACTAAATTCCTCCAGAGTCCTTGGTGCACATCCTTCTGTATTACTTGTGTAGTTTCAAGCACATTATTTACTTCTGTGACATATTTCAGTCTTGATTAGAAAGAAAGAACCAGGAAAATAACAAGCCACCTTCAATTCAGCTGCAGTTGAAAAGGATCTTCCTACTTCTGCATAAAGACTTTTCATCATCCTTCACAGCAGAAAGTTTTTTATGAACAGTGCTATTTCTCTTTTCTATTTGCCCCTGTTCCTGATATTGCTGAGCCTTTGTTCTGGTAAGCCATGTCCACGAGCAGCCTAAAACTGCATATATATGCCGGCAGGAACATACTGCATTGGCCATATGTTAATCATGGATTCTACACGAGTGTAGGAAATATATCCAATACAATTATTGTTAGTAAAGAACTGTTTTGCAGAAAAAAAATAAAATAATTTGTGTCAAATATTTGGAGGCATTAGATTCTTGACAAACTTCTATAAATGGTTAATTATTTCACTTCAAATGAATTCAGTCACTAATGTTAACATAACATTGCCAAATGAGTTTAGAAATTAAACTTTGCATGACATTTTAACATAAATCTGTGATTAAATTCATTCGAATTAAGGTAGAAATGCATTACAGGATTGTCCCATAATGTTTGTATAACAGGTAGTGAAATAATATACCATTTATATCCATTCATGAAGAAGCTAGGCGACGCCAGATATTTGACACAAATTACTTTTTTTTCTTCAGCAAAATGGCTCTTTACTGACAATAATTGTACTCGACATATATTACAGTCATTATGTGCAATACTTGATTAATAATAGATTATTGTAATTTTAAAAAGCTTACTTACCATCCTTGGGCTAATAAAAAATTTACAAACATTTTTAAAGATCATTATGTAACTTTGTTTCCACAAAACAAATATAATATAAAAAAATTTGTTGAATTTTTCTAAATAGAATATGATTACAAATTATAAAAAAAATCTGGCACTTATCACTTTAGCTGTTTTGATTCCGGCAGAGCTTATATTCGTAAGACCAAACATCATTTGAAAACTAGAATAAAAGAACATTGTAGAAATATTAAGCATAAACAGATCGATAAATGAACTGTGGCAATTACTTTTGGTCATTTAATTACAAAATAAATCCAGAGGTTCAATTATTAAAACAATTAAATGGGTCCATAGATTTAATGGTTTAGGAAAAGATTCATTTTGAAAAATAAGGATTGTATAATGAATTTTGAAATACGGTCAACTTATTCTGTTAAGCCTGTTTTGCTTGCATAGCTTGGTAGGACATACAAATTTAAGCAATTTAGGCTGTTACAATAACAACCACTATAAACAAGAGTTGCACTAAGGATAGGGTTAATATACTATGAAACTATGTATGTAGTTTGCATTTAATTTGATGAACTTTTAACGTATGTGAAACTTATGGTCTCCAAGATATTTATTAATTTGTAGAAATGATTCCATCTCCATCATCTTCACAACTAAGCCACAGCTCCAGCTATACGTACAACTGCTGTAGGGAGCCCTAGTGCAGCGGTCAGCAAGTATCAACTTATAATGTAAGTGAGTGAGTTGTGTGACAACTAGGTCATTAAGGCCCTAAGTCCAAGAATAAAACCAATCAAACTACTAAAAGCTCACCCCTTCAAAAATTAAAAAATCGAAGATAAAATACCTAAAAAGTCTATGTTAAAACCACTAAAATATGAGCTAAAAATGGCTAAAAGTTAAAACAGATAAAGCATGATTTCCTAAAAAGTTTAGCAAGTAACAGTTAAAAAGATAAAAACACCATAATCAAAACGTCTTAGAATTTTAAATCTGCCAGAATAAAAGCACCATACGCTGCTTGCCAAAATCAATCTTGGCAACAAACCGCAGTACTGCATTTACAGCTACTGGGTCGTTGCCTAAAACAGAGCACAGTGTAACACCTAGACCAACGGACTGGCACTCACGACCGTATTGGGGACAATCAACTTGATGTAGGAGCAGGCGAATGGTAACAGAACACTGTACACATATAGCAGCAGTAAGGAGTGTAGTGTCATGGCCCCTTGCATTGTGGTTCACTGAGTCAACATATTTGCACATTTAACCCCTAACATGCTGACCTGTCATGGCATGTAATATGTCCTCTGATTGGTGATCAGAGGATATGGTCGGTGAATTTATTTTGATAATTCTCCCGGTCAGGTAGGTGAGACCCGTAAACCAACGACAGGTGTGGTCCTCCAGACATTCTGGGGGTTGTGAGAGAGGGATGTGACCGCCAAAACATAAAAATATGGTGCTCTCTAAAAAGCGGTTACTATTACTGCTATTGCTCTCTTCAATATCATCAGTGAAAAATATTGGAGAGCAAGAGGATTAATGACTTCATTGTCAGAAATCCAGCATTAGCTAACAACATATTTGCACATAGATTGAAGTGCATTTACGTGTTATGACTGACGTAGCAAATACAGTAGTGAAAGAGTATCAACACCTGGTGCATTTATATGTGTGGAAAATTTTATTCCTGTTTACAGAGTATGGGAATAAAAATGTTTAATTTGTCATAAGTAGACCACAGATCTTTAGGTTAAAACCTATTTTCTTCTTGTTTTATTTACATTTTATCCTTACCCATCACTACTAAAGCCAGTTTTATAGCACCTAAAAATGCTTATCTAGGCCCTGGAGACTATTTTGGCCTACTTTACGCTAAATAAATTAAATCTTAATTTTATTTTAAACCAAAACCTAATACCAATGTTGGGCTGAAAATAATCTACAAGGTCCATGGGATGTTCAGAGCAAAATAAAAATATGTTTGTGCACTTAACAGCGGACAACATTGTCCAAGCAATGTTCACCCTCTCTCCTTTTGGCAATTGTGAAGGGCACATCTCTTGTTTAACAGTGCTCTGTGATCATCAGCTTCGAAGAATGTTTTCCACTAACCAAGATACTACTTTGTTAGTTAAGTGGAAGTTTTCAGGGAGTGAGTGTAAACTGGCTAAAATTGATACATCAAAACCTTCTCTACTTTGACAGTGGTTGAACGAGTTACCGTGTTTTACTTTGGATGGGAAAACTGTATTCTGCAAATATTGTAATAAAGAGGTATATGTGTACAATTTATTATTATTATTATTATTATTATTATTATTATTATTATTATTATTATTATTATTATTATTATTATTATTATTATTATTTATTTGCTAAATTGGGTGCAATATGAGTAACAATTTTCATTCAAGTGGAATGGTGAATTTAAATAAATAAAACTATTCTAAAGTAAGAACAAATTAGAAACTAAAAACTTCACTTACCTTAGTAATGTTGCAAGTTCTGTTTGCAAAACTGACTCAAGTTTCAAGTTGACTCCAACTCATTCTCAAAGCTATACAAACAAATTTATTACCAAAGCTACAGATCTTCATTTTTCTCTGAAAACAAAAAACATAGATACTGATGCTCATTTTAATTACCAATCTCTGAAAACAAAAATTAAAATGAGCATCAGTATCTGTTTTTTGTTTTCAGAGAAAAATGAAGATCTGTAGCTTTGATAACAAATTTGTTTGTATAGCTTTGAGAATGAGTTGCAGTCAACTCGAAACTTGAGTCAGTTTTGCAAAAAGAACTTGCAACAATACTAAGTGAAGCAGAGAAAAATTCCCAACCCATGATGAATTAAAACTTTCAAATTTACTGTAAATGTCAACATAATGTAATATATGTACATATAATTGTAAATTAATATCCACAATGTATTACTATGTATGGTCGTGATAAGACTGTGCTGTCAAAACGAACTTAAATAAATATTTACAAAAAAAAAAAAAAATATTAAGTGAAGTTTTTAGTTTCTAATTTGTTCTTACTTTAGAATCTTGTTGCTTCACTGTTAATGGCTTCATTTTCCTTAAATAAAACTATGTCCAACTGCCGCGGTTAGATGCTTGTCGGCCCCTTAAATTACATCTAATGGGTATTTTAAATGTTTAAAACAGTGATACTTAATATACATAACTTCCACAAAGAAAATCATGGTGTAATTTTATTGATTTTGTTTGTATGCAATGTATGACTCACATAATTTTAGTAAGCCATTAATACAATGTTTAAATGTCTTTGACATTGATTTTGGAAGCAGTTTTAGAGCCTATTGTACAACCCATAAAACCTAAACAACGTGTTGCAATTGCCTAATTTAGCTGCCTAAAGCTCAAGTTTTTAGGACCTAAAAATCTGCAGTCTAGTCATAAGGTATTACACATGTTAAAAAGTTTAACTTACAGTACCATTATTCATGCTGTCATGCAAGCAAATATGACAACTATGATGGAGAGGATCAGGAGAAGTTGGTAAACAGTTAAAAGCGGCACTGGCAAACAAAACAGAGGAACACAATGTCACTGAAGGTGCTCTACGCCTAAAGTTACCAAATTTCATTGGATATTGCAAAGAGGAGATGCCCCTTTATGGATAAAGAATTTGTCAAACATGTTTGCATTAATGACAGCAGAGGAACTCTTTCCCAGCAAAGCTGAAGAATGTAAATCTGCCAGTTTGTCACCATGAACAATTGTGCGCCGGGTCTAGGATATGGCAGAAAATATTAATGACCACTCGACAATTCATCAAATATTCATTAGCTTTTGATGATACTACAAACATATTGGATACAGCTCAAATGACTATATTCATTAAAGGGGTTGATAAAAGTCTTAATCTAAGGGAAGTTTTTGGATCTTATTCCAATGAGAGGGCTTAGCAAGTCATCTCTACAGAATAGGTATCTCAGCTTCACCAATATGTGTCCTGTGTAACGATCCAGCAGAAATGAACGAAGACCACTTGAAGACCTGTGAAGCATTAAGATCAGAAGAAACTACAGTTCAAAAGTATTGGAAAGCACGAATGCTTCATTGCCAGATGCAAGGCACTAGAAAATAACAACATTCAAATGAGAGACATAACAAAGTTTACAGTAGACTATTGAGTGTTTAGCACTACCAAGGAGCATTCTGGTGTCCATAACAACCGATGGCACAGCATGTATGGCAGGTCAGAAGCAGAGATTGCTAGGTCTATTGAAAAACAAAATGAAAGAAATGAACATATGGCATGAAATAATTCCGATCCATTGCATAATTCATCAGGAGAATCTCTGTGCTAAACATTGTACACTTGATGATGTCATGCGTGTAGTTGTGAGGACCACAAATTCAATCAGATCAAAATGCTTGGCTCATTGGGAGTTTAAATTTTTTCTTGAAGAATACAATAGTGACATACGATAGCTCAGCTGAGGAAAGGTACTGATCGCTTCCTTGAATACAGTTTGCAATCACTCCACAATGGACTTCAGTCATTATGCAGATGTGTTAGTTGAATTGGGCCAAAAATTTAAAACCAGATTTCAGGAAATTGCTCCAATGCCATTACAGTTAGAAATTATTGACATGGAAAAGAAAGACACATTCCAATATAAAAAGGGATCTATGTACCTTTTGCAGAAACTTTTCAAGAACAAAATTTCCTCGCTTCTACAGACTTGCTTCTAGGTTGATGAGTATGTTTGGCTCTACCTATATATGTGAACAATTCTTTTCATGCAGGAAGCTGTGTAAGCCTCACGACAAGAACTACATCTTAAATATGAACTTAACAAATGCTTTTCATTTGTCCATTAGTCAGACAATAACCCTGAACATTGCCAAATTAGCAAAAAGCAGAATTAGCAGAAAAGAATGAAAATGTCTCGAAAAACTATGAGTTTGGAAACTGAAGTGGTTTAAAATACTGTTCCACATCTGCATTAATTTATGTAATCTGGGTGTTATTTTATTTTGAACCCGACAAATAAGCATGCAGAATAAGTTCTACCTCCATTTTTCATTGAATTACACGTTTGACTGTAGTATATACTGCAGGTGATGAACTATACTTTTGTAAAACCTCTTTGGTATTAAGTTGCATTCACAGTATTTCAGTTGTCATTTACTATTCAAGGATGAAATGCTACCAAAATTTGGTTGGAATGTTCTATGTACCTACTACATATTACAGTGAATTAACTCAGTTGTGAAATTTATTGTTACTAAAAGTTATCTAATTCTAGACAATTCGAGAGTCCACTATGAAATGTTATAGTTTATGATGATTTGGAATTTATGTTACTTTTGTTAATAATAAACACATTAACTGGGGATCGATTCAGTGGCACAACACCCAAAGAGTCCTGGACAATAGCTACTATATTATGTTTAACGAGTTTGTGTAAGCTTATTATATATTTTCTTTTTTTTTTTTTCTTTTTTTTTTTTTTCGTGTTTACAATAGCCAAAGAGAGGACTCCATTAGCATAAATAAACAAATGAATTTTAAGTTTCACAACGAAGGTACCGAATCCTGGCTGCACCACTCAGCAATTACAAAGTACAAAGGCACTACTGTTCATGGGAAGGTTAATGCCAGACCCTCCGCTTCTCTGCTCTTGTAAGCATACTGAGAAAAGAGAAAACCTCCTTCGCAGAATGATGTCACAGTGGCTAATGAAAAAGACAGGCTACGGTGCAAACTGCAGTGACGTAATTCTCCTAGTCTGGACATGGCCCAATGAAGTAAAACCACAATCGCCTAATACATCCATATTCTAAACAACCAAAAAAATTGCTCATTAAATTCATACAAGAGATACAGTTTTATCATGATGTTACACGATGATGCCCATGTATCAGACTACCATTCCTACATGACTCCAATTCGCACTGCAGCCTGCCTCTTTTGTTAACCACGGACTGACCTGGTGGTCCCTGCCCTAGTGTCTTATTCAAACACGTGTTTCCACTCATCCTCTAAAATCCATTGTCATCTGTAGGGACTTGATCAGAAGTGGAACTTAAGACATATTCTGTCTATATTTTTTTTTTTTTTGAGGAATTGTACATTTTTTACTCTTTCAGAAATTAAAATAAAACAACTCTATACTTGCAACTCCTTAGAATGGGGTCCTTTTAATGTAGTAAGTAAACAAGCACCTTCATTAACTCAAGGTTTAATTCAGTCAAAACATATTCAAAAATGCATTTAATATTTTACATATATGTAAAAACAGAAAGAAAAAAGAGCTTTGGTTCTAAAATAAGCATGTCAGGTATGATCCAAAATATCTGAACAAATGTTTATGTAATGTACACATGCTCAATGATTAGAGTTATTACAAGGTGTAACAAACTGTCTTGAAATATTGCAAAGGATACTGATTCTCCTTTAAGTTCTGGGGTAAAACTGTGCTTCATAATACAAATTTAAACAACCATTGACTAAAAATTGTATCTTGATATAACACATTTTAGAAATACTTTACACAACAGCTTCTCAACCTTGTGAAATGTTCCAATTCAAATCTGCACTATTGTGAATGTGTTCCATGATATACTTTACACAATAGTTTCTTAACCTTGTGAAATGTCCAGTTCACAATCCGCTGAATGACATTTGTATGAAAACTATTGCACTATTACACAAGTTCTTGAAAACTTCTTCTCAACTAAAGTTCTTCTCAACTCTTGCAAACTCATTTTTGTCAGAACCTCTCCTTATACATTTCTTCCGCCATGAATGTATCCATTTATTTCTTCTTTTTATTGGCAGCTTGCTTTGTGACCACATTTTGCACCATTTTTATAGTTCTTAAAAACAAGCCTAGGGCAAATACTCTGCTGCAGAAGATCCCAATGACTTGATGACTCTACACTTTGTTGCTATTCCAAACAATGACTTGCTCATATCTTCTGCTGTGATCCACATACAACATTACTGGGGGACCCTGCCCCATATGGATCCCCCCACTCGTTGCGCTTGCTTCCTAACGAGATAAAAATCAATCCATCATCATGATTGGAATATAACAATTTCTGAAAAATGTTTGTTTTTGTTTTCCTTTTCTGTTGACCTGAAAAAGAAGTTGCTTAACATTTGCCTGAAAGAGAAAATTTCCATGGATTTTTGGGCTGGTATAAAGGTGGGAGAAATATCATGCAAATTTTAATCTGCACTGCAACATGCAAACAACTAACTGTAAACATAAACACAGTGAACACTAATATTTCCTCTAAGGAAGACAAGTAAAGAGAAAAAGGGGGGAAAAGAAACAAAACAAAATTAAATAAATAAAAGGTACAAAAATAAGTATTATTGTCGTTTTATGCAGTGCGGCATGATTACTCATCTATTTTAAACAATGCATACGCGATTAAATTGGATCCTTACCAGTTATAAGAACTGTGAAAAAGCTAAACAAAACAAATGAATATAAAGAAATGGAAACGTTTCCTTCACAATGGTGTTTTAAAACTAAAATAGGGTAAAGAAGCATTAAATATGAAGTAACAACCGACCATATAGGACCACCGGTTGATGACCTCCCGGCAGGAATTACATGCAGTACTATGCAAGGCATTTCAGCCTCCTGACGAAGACAACCAGCAGATGCTTCAACTCTTCATTGAGTGGAGCCATCTCACTATTTCTTTGGGCTAGGACTGACAGTGCGTCGCCTTCTTTTGTCTCTATCTCCCCCACCACCTCGTCTCTGTTGGCGTGCCTGTGCTCTGGCTCGCTCTCTTTCCCTCTCTGCCTTCCTCATCTCAGCCATACGGCGTTCATGCTCTGCCATATGCCTTCTGCGCATTTCTTCCTTCACTACAATCTAAACATAAAACACATTTCTCACAGTAATACAATCCAGAATTAAGTTTAAAAATATTTTTAGGGTTGTGTCATATGCAGAGGTGGAAACATTTTCTTTGAGTTGTTTAACATCCCTTATAAGCAACCAAAGTATGCATATCAATTTATGATAAAACGAAAAATTAAGGACACTGGAGCACCAATCACTTATAGCAATAACACTGATACCACCAATGTCACGCTCTTTAAATGTTTAACCCGCTGATTCAACCAATTAAAATTTTTATTAGACTTAGGATAACATCTGACAATGGCTATTGCATTTCCACAAGGAGAAAATGAAAACTGAAATTAGCTTATGTACAAGGGCTATTCATCCAGTTACTTCTGTTTTATTTTAACAAACACATCAATGAAGTTAACCCTTTGCGGTCGTATGTCAATATATGATCGACACAACAGTAATGCCCATACGGTCGTATGTCGACATATGATCGTCAGCAAAGCGCTTCACATTTTCTCGTCTTAGTTGCAAGAAGTAACGCTTCTGGCAGCATGTTACAGGCATCATAGTGTTCGTGGAAGCTTTACCCAGCCTATACTGCCATCTGTTCGGAAATTATTTTAACTATTTCAACATACAGAGGAAATGTTTCTGTCTGGGATGCACAGTATTTTGCAATGGCTTCGAGCACGTATAAAACAAGTCCTTTTGGGAATAGAAAACGAAAGTTTGATGTGTTGTGCGATGAAGATGTGGAAGAATTAAGGTTAATGATTCAATCTGAGTTGGATGCAGTGAGTGATGACGATGTGGACAATGAATTTGAAGAGGAGAAAGATGTGGAGCTGTCCGGTGCTGAGGAGTCCGTAAGTCAGAGTGAAAGCAACACAAGTGCTGCGAATGTTGCTTGTGCCTATACATGGAAATTGATAGGCAAAACTGACCAGAAACCCGAAGAATATACCTTTTCCAAGACTGTAGGTCCAAAACTGAATCTTGCCTTTGATGCTGAGCCAATTGAATACTTTAGTTCATATTTTACTGATGAGCTAATATCTCAAATTGCTAAGGAAACAAATAGATATGCGAGAGAAAAAATTGCCGCATTACAATTGTCCCCACGCTTTATTTGGAAAATTTGGTCTGATGTGTCTGTAGTAGAAATGAAAGAGTTTTTGGGGATAATAAACTCGTACATTTTGTAAAAGCTTCAAAATTCCCAGGCAAGCACCCATCCCTTGTCACATGTAAAATACAGGTCACTTGTCGAGAATCTGGTGAAAGACATAAGCAACCCAAGGCCAAGGTCACACCCTGGTACGGCTGAGAGAGAGAGAGAGGAAAAGCTAAACAATGCACCAATTTTATATACCATTTTGAGGGGAAAAAACACAAAGATTGTATTGTCTGCAGCAATCTAAAACTCAATGGGGTGAGGAAAGAAACATATTTCTACTGCAACATGTGTGCAAATAAACCGGTCATGTGTATCGGCGAATATTTTGAGCGTTATCACACGCTTGTCAATTATAAAAAGTAATTGTTCTGTCATAATGAGAAGTGTGTGATGTGTATATGTGTACATAGTTTGAGAGGTAGAACTGGAACTTAAAAATTCAATGCCACAACTGGGATTTGAACCACAAACAGCAGAAGCTCTGTGGTTCAAATCCCAGTTGTGGCATTGAATTTTTAAGTTCCAGTTCTACCTCTCAAACTTTGCCCACACACGGCTTGTGTGTTTAAAAACACCAACAGTAAGTTTGTTGGCATAAATAAATAATGTGTACATAGTGTTAGTGTGTCCGTTTACATTTTATATACATTACTATTTATGGCCGAACGCTATTTCATTAGTACGTGTTTTTTATGACATGGATACTTTATCTCGGCATAAAGTGTTTACAAACTTAAAACAATTAAAAAATCTCCATATTACTGGACAGTGTAAGCAGCAAAAACTGTTCCAATGCATCAACAATTCTCCATTTAGCTCAGCTACGTTTGATAATCATATGCAGTGTATGTAAGTACAGTAACATAGGCCACTTTTGCATGAAGTTTTGCTCTCATTTGCGTAGCTCTAGCAGCAAATTTAAAGCTCCATCCTAGCTACGGAAATTTCTTCCCAGGACTTTGTCCGCAAAGGGTTAAAGAATTCTTTGGCTCAAGTTTAGATTAGCTTACTTGCCAGATTCTAAGTCCGAACTTACTTACTGCACATGCGCCGACAGTAGTTTCACAATCGCCCACTAGGTTTCACTGCATGACTAGCACACGATTTTAACATCTGCCAACATTGCTTTTTACACTACACTAGTTTTCGTTGCCAACACATTAAACACAAATGCACTCACTCGCGTCGAGTCGTTGCCGCCACAGACATACCGCTATCGCATGTACATTATCCTTATTGCCTTGTTACTGGGTCCACGATACGCTGGGTTGTTCTTTATTATATTATTTTTAAAAATTTATTTATTTATTTATTTATTATTTGAAGTCGCTTCAACATAAAAGTCATATCGCGAGTAAACATTGAGAAAAAAAAGGAGGAAACAAATCATGAAGTTTACATTGAATTTAAACATTAACTTTGCATGCCTTGATGATTTTCTTGTGATATTGTTGATCACCCAAAGCTAGCTGAAGGTTCTCAGGAACCTGATGATGATGATGATGATGATGATGATGATGGATGATGTAATTATTATTATTATTATTATTATTATTATTATTATTATTATTATTATTATTATTATTATTATTATTATTATTATTATTATTATTATTATTATTATTATTACATTTATATTATATATATTATTTATATATAATACTATATATCAGTGGCCACCATCTCAATGCACAGTGTGCACAGCAGGTTGTGCAAGTTTACCCGTTGCACGCCGGAATAGTCTACCGTGCACTCCGTAGCCTTCAGAGCAGTGGCGGAATGCCGATCTCGCAATTTAAATGCACAATTGACTGTGCAACAATAACAATCGAATTGTAATATGAAGGATATAATTGTTATATAAATTGTTTTAATATAGCATTTCTTTCATTATCATTCAACTTTTCTTGTAATGAAAAAACAAATGAACAATTAATTGATAGTTTAAACAAAATGAAAATAATCTAAAATCTACTTACAATACAGCAGCATTAAATGACAGCTCGAAGAAAAGCAATAAACACAACATATTACTCAGAAGTAGAACCTAGTTTTCTAGACTTTTGCTGTCTCTTTTGACACACTAGTTTTTCAAAATTAGGTATCAATATTTGTGCAGCAGCTAGTCTAAGTTGACATTTTAAGTTCAGATCCGACAGTTGACTTCTGCAGCGTTTTTTGTTTAATTTCATTAGAGAAAAAAATTGTTCGCACATATATGTGGATCGAACATACACAGAACACGAGCGGATTTCTAGTAGTAGAGGAAATGTATTTCTTGGAAAATGTGAATAGAAATCACTCAAACTAATTCTATTTTGGAATTTATTTTTCAGTTGACGATTGCATTGCAAATCGATAAGTTCAGGTTGCAATTCAGATGGAACATTATCAACTGTAGAGTAAAGCTCAGAAAATATTTAGAAAATTGGCTCCAATTGCACCATGTTACCTTTTCTGAAATTCTTGGTTCAACTCTGTTAATATTTGAACTTATTCTTGCAAGTCCATGACCTGAATAAACTGCAGAACTGTTGAGAGCTTTGGGAAATGTATCAAGTTTTTGAAGTTAACTGTCTTTCCCATAAGGATAGTTTCATTTTGAATGATCTGATACTATCACACAAGTCTGTGATGAGTTGATGCTTTCCTTGCATAGATTTATTCAGTATATTGATTGATATGTTCTGTCACACCTGAAAGGAACGCCAAGTTGGAGACCCATTTCTCGTCATTTAATTCTTGTACAGGTGTTCCTTTTTTTGCTCCATAAAATACAATATTTCACTGCACAGTTTGAAGAATCGATCTACTAACTTTCCACGTCTTAGCCATCGAGCTTCACAATAGTACGGTGAAGTACCATACTCGCTATTGCACTCTTCTTGGAAGCTTTGAAACTGACGACTAAGCCCTTTCGACCTAATCGCATTAGTTGTTTTGGTCACAACGTTCATCACATTGCTCAATTTAATACTTTTGGTGCAGAGACTCTGGCGATGTACAATACAATATATAGATATAACCTCATTACATTCAGACTCTTTATATTTTCTTTCAAAGGTTCAACCACACCAACTCAACTCCCAAGCATACAAGGAACACCGTCAGTAGTCAGAAATACCAATTTATGCCAAGGCAGACCAAAATTTTAAATAACCTCTTCAAGACACCAAAATAATAATAAAAAAAAAAAATAAATAAAAAAAAAAGATAAATAAAAAATAAAAAAAATCTGATCCTTTTGTAGTATCCTTCATTGCAACAAGATCTAACAGTTCTTGTTTAGTTGGAAGCTCTGAATCTACACCTCTTATAAATATTGCAAGTTGGGATGTTTACGAAAACAAACCGCAAGAGACGAGACAACACTGCTGTCCTCTCCCACGTCATGCCTCAAACTGAAATCGCACGGCACTCGTGGCAGTGCACAGTACTACGTTATTTGCTCTAGCACAAAATCCGTCCACTTGGTGGCCGCTGCTATATATTATACTTATATTTATTATATTTATATGATAATATATTAATATTATTATATTTTTATTATGTTTACTATTTATCGTTCATTTTTTGTTTATTTTATTTTATGTTATTATTATTTTATTATATTATTTAATGTTATTATATTATATATATATTTATATTATATTTATTATATTTAATATTATTATTAAATAATAATAATGCTACATGGGGTGTAGCAATGCATCACATTCCCTGCATAGCATTCGAGTCCTCAGCAGGCCCTCGTCGTACAGGAACTGCATGCATGACTCCTCATTAAAGCACAGAGGCGCTAAATCTAGTATACTGATAAAGCGACCCATTGCACTAGTTGCTTCTAAGAAGGTCAGCAGCAAACTCCCGCAAAAATATTCAAACTTACTATTGGCAACAAACTCCTAGGGACATTCCGCTGTTGGCAGCGATGCATTAACACAGCAATTTCGGCAACTTTTGTGACCATTCGTACACTCTGCCGAGTGGGACTTTGCCGAAATTCTGACCAAGTGCTCGCGTAAGCTTATCTAAACAATATCCAATTCCTTTTACAGAAGTTTGAAACTACAAGATCTGTTTTATTTTCCAAATAATTTCTACCTGTATTCAATAAGCTTAGAAATTCCAATGTCACCGAATTCTGTTGCTTATAATATAGCCAACCTGTGATCTAGACTGCAACTCTTCATCAAAATGCTGCAATGCAAGTTACTTCTTCATGAGCATGTAGAAAACTTAATTGCTAATTGACCAAATCAGGCCTGTGGAGGTCAGCATACACTTCCTTTATGAATATTTGCAATGCTAAATCATTAGAAGTGATTATAAACAGTGCAACTTTTTTAATAAAATTGAAATTATAAGGTAGTTTGATGAGCTGAAGCAATCACAATTTCAATTATGAAATTTTGCATTTCAGCTAAATTATATTGCATATTATGGTGTTGGGGATTATTTTTGCAAAAAGTAGTTTTAGATCTGAACATGTCTAAATGTTTCCTTTGAATACCCTTTGTAACTCTGTTACTGTCTCATGATGTTTAGTAGGGATACTAGATCCCTTTCCAAAAACTCTACAAATGTGAATAGCACAAATCCAAAATAAATAGTATGTTAAATACCAAATTTGAAAAGATAAAACAAAGTTTTTCATGAAAATTCCTCCACCTCAAACTACCCTTTACATGGAACATTTTTTGAAATTTTTGGTTTCCTGGGAAATAACTGATCATTTTGATTAAAATAATGTACCTATGTTAAAGGTATTTAAATAATAAATAAAATTTGTATCTTGAATTATCTGGGACAACCTGTGATACGTCCTATGCCATGGTGCAGTGGGCTAGGGCTTTATGCCTTGGTTCCCTGCCACGGAATGCGGCCCAGGTTCGATCCCACCCCTAGGGGTGCAGATTTTAAGTCCTGGGTATAGGACCGGTGCCCACTCAGCATCGTGAGGAAGCTGAGGAGCTTGCTATAGGTAAGCGGCCCTGGTCATGAAAGCCAACTTTCCGGCTGGGGGTGTCGAGATGCTGACCACATCTCCTCCCCGTATCAGTTGGATGGACTGTAGTGCCATGGGTTTAACCTGTGATAGCCTCTTCATTCAGAAGGTACAGTATGTTCACTACAAAACTTGGCCAGCAGGTACAGGCCCGTGGGACCATCACCACATTTCCCTTCATGCGCCAGCTAATCGTCACATGTGTATCAGTCTTACTTCTCTTAGGTAGGTGTTCTGTGCTGTTCTAGTCCAGTTCACACATGAACAACATTAGGAGTCTGCAAATATCCCATTAATGTAAAAACCAACAGCTTCACTTATCTAAATATTAGGTGTAAATATTACACAACCCAGCATATTTCAACAGGAATTCCTGCCATTTTCAAGGCAAATGACCTTGGTCAACCTTGCTATGAACTGTTACATGTGAGCGATGTCACATGATGTGATGTGATGATGTCACGATGATGGCTTCACTACCCTCTGATCGCAAAACAAATCAGAATCTTCTAAAGTAAGAACAAATTACAAGCTAAAAACTTCACTTATCTTAGTAATGTTGCAAGTTCTTTTTGCAAAAAACTAACTTAAGTTTCGAGTTGACTCCAACTCATTCTCAAAGCTATACAAACAAATTTGTTATCAAAGCTACAGATCTTCATTTTTCTCTGAAAACAAAAAACATAAATACTGATGCTCATTTTAATTACCAATCTCTGAAAACAAAAATTTATAAATACAATCTATAGAAGGCGTTTCGAAATTCATAACACGGTTCCTGTTTTTTAAAATAAAAATTTTTTCCCAAACCATTAAATCTATAGGTCCACTTAATTGTTTTAATAATTTAACTTCTGCATTAATTTCATGATTAAATGACCAAAAATGATCTGCCACAGCTGATTTATCAGTTTGTTTATATTTAATATTTCTAAAATGCTCTTTTATTCTAGTTTCTAAATCACGTTTAGTTTTACCAATATAAACCTTATCACAATCCAAACAGCTAAATTGATAAATGCCAGATTTTTTATAATTTGGTATTTTATCTTTTTTAGAAAAATTTAGTAAATTTTGTATATTAAATTTATTTTGAGGGACCAAATTTATTCCATATTCTTTAAAAATCTTTGTAAATTTGTTATTGGCCCATGGATGGTAAGTAACCTATTTAAAAATATAATTATCTTTTATTTTTTTGAGGGTAGAAACTTCTTTAACAATTTAGCTGTTTGGATTGTAATAAGGTTTATATTGGTAAAACTAAATGTTATTTAGAAACCAGAATAAAAGAGCATTTTAGAAATATTAAATATAAACAAACTGATAAATCAGCTGTGGCAGATCATTTTTGGTCATTTAATCATGAAATTAATCCACAAGTTAAATTATTAAAACAATTAAGTGGACCTATAGATTTAATGGTTTGGGAAAAAAATTTTATTTTGAAAAACAGGAACCGTGTTATGAATTTCAAAGCACCTTCTATAGATTGTATTTATAAATTTTTGTTTTCAGAGATTGGTAATTAAAATGAGCATCAGTATCTATGTTTTTTGTTTTCAGAGAAAAATGAAGATCTGTAGCTTTGAGAATGAGTTGGAGTCAACTCGAAACTGCAGTCAGTTTTTGCAAAAAGAACTTGCAACATTACTAAGATAAATGAAGTTTTTAGTTTATAATTTGTTCTTACTTTAGAATCTTGTTGCTTCACTATTAATAGCTTTATTTTCCTTAACTTAAATCAGAATCTTCTTCTTTTTTTCCTGATTACCCTCCCCTTATGGAGGACTTACAACCCCTAGGACTTACAAGACAGTGCCTAGGGTCAGACACCTGTCGGGGAGCACAGGAACCTCTGGACCAGACAGTGTGAAGACCTGGAAACGGGTGGTCCGCCAAGAACCAGATATGATGAGGAAGAGGATGATATGAGATGCAGGTGAAATCGATGATTGGAAAGGTGATAATGGTGCAATTGGTGGAATGAGTGGTGGGGGAAACCGGGGCACCTGGAGAAAACCCACCCTGACATCGCTTCATCCACCACGAATACCACATGCAGATCCCTGGGATCGAACCCGGGCTGCCTAGGTGGTAGGCGAGTGCTCTAACCGCTCGGCCACGGCGCTGCCATACAAATCAGAATCACTAGGCAGTATTTTGAAATTCATAACACAGTCCTTTTTCTTCTTCAACATTCCTGTTCTACCACTATCATGGTATCAGGGGTTTACCTCGGATCTTCCGAGGCTCATATTTTAGTTTTGAATCCGACTTTATTTAAGGTGGGGGATTGCCCAATGCTAAGGTCCCTGTTTTACCTCCAGCATACTCAGGTAGGTCCTCAGTTCCTGAGGGAGAGATTGGGCATTTCCTCCCAACAAAAAAAAGTTTTTGGTTTTCTCACCAATTCTAAGGTGGCTGTCTGAAGTAGTTTACTACTAAGGCAATAGGATCTCGCTTCCCTATTCAATAAAAGTATATTTTTCCTCTGGCCTAATAGTGTACATCATGAGAACGTGCTCCTTTTTGTAAGAGTTAGCGAAGTCTCACTGAAAGTTGAGCTAGGTCTTTCAGTGACAGTGAAAACTCAGTGAAGTGGCAGCTGAGAAACTGAACTAAGTCGAAGTATCTGTAGCCAAATGTGTAATGCAGCTATTTCTGCTACATTAAAATGTAGTAGACAGAAAAACTTTAAGAATAATTTGTCTAGCCATTAATGATACAGGATAGAGAAAGGAATATGAACATAACACATCAAATTTTTTTGTTTTGAAATTGACATATTAGATCCCAGTCTCATCGTCTGTCAAAACTACACCCATGAATGAATCAACTTTTTCATTGCATTCAATGAGCCTTGTATCACCCAGAATGTAGTATCCACTAAAAACAAATGTTCTGTAGCCTAAATTTTCTGTCAATTTATAAAGCAGAATATGACAAACCTATGGTAACTAGCCGGACAACTCCAAAATAGTGAATTAACTGTTTTCTCTATAATGTTTGTTAGCTATTCAAATAAGTTTTTCATTCACACTGATCTATTCTATCCTCATACATTGGTTCTCTAACGCTTAAACAAGTGACACCTTTAGCCTATGCCATCAACATTCATAATGTTTGTTCGTAAATTTCACAAAAGCTGCCAATGCATTTTGGCTGGTTTAGTTTCCTTTTACAACAAGAAATTCTACCACAGTGTATATGCAATTTGACAGGGTTCTTGATTGCAGCAGTTTTAATATGTATAGCTTAGTGAATGATCTCCACAATATTGCACCATACCTTTGCCAGCCCTACTTTAAATTGCAATGCAAATGATAGCACATGTTTGAGTAACTTTTCATTGGTTGATCGAACCATATAATTTCCATGTCAGCAGGCACGAATGAAAATATAGTCCGTGAACTAACATACAAAATAGCATTAAATTTAAAATAGCTACAAGAATTATTTGCAAAAACAGTTTGAAAATCTTAATTGAATTTAAAAGGCATTGCATAGCAACCACCTCTTAAAACATTTAACTATCGCTTAAAGCCTACTGTATTCCCATATTTCGTTTGCACCTACAAGAAAATTACCAATAAGATACCTTCTGAAAATTGAGACAGAATATTGACTAATAGAAGATTGTTCATGTAAATATTTTTGTGAGAGTGTGTAAATTTCTAATTCTTTTAATTTGGGTGTATCAGGGACTTATTTCTTTTGATAATACTCAAAATAGACAATGTCTTCTCAATTGTTTGAGTTCGACCAATGAGAACTGTTGCGCGGATGAATACACAAGAATGGCGGTGTTGCGTCATAGGACGCTCAGAAACTACATTTATTAGCGTCTGTGACTTCAAAGTGTAAGGACGTATGATTGTTGATGACGTGTGAATATGTGAATTACACACAAACTTTTAACCGGCATGGACGCTATCCAATTTTAAAAGTTATTAGCTAGCTGAAAGTGTAAAGAGAAGTGTAGATGAACGAATAAATGTGTTTCTAATAAAAGTACGTTGATTTATGCATTCCATTCTACGACCACCTCCCCTGCAGATAGAAGTGGCGTCTGCTCTAACAAACTTTCCACCTTTTAGTAAGAACAGTGTTCCATTTGCTGCTATATTCACGCTAATATGTGTTAATCATCTTTTAATAAAACCCCGCCACAAATGGCTTGCCCAACGTGGAGCGCGAATTAAGAATGGAATGCAAAATTACGAGAATAAAGTGCTAATATCAAAAGGACGCTATCTCATCGTGCAGGAGAAAGACGCCATTAGACCATCGACTGATATCAACAAAACATCGATACACGGAGAATCAACGTGGGAAAAACACCGGAGATCATCTAGCGAAGCCAACTACCCAGGAGACGTAAATAACCGGACGAAGAACCAGCAGAAAAGAAAGTAGGATCGAAATTTTTTTGTGTCTTTATTTTATTTCCATTAGTTAATGATACTTAGAAGTGGAAAAGTAGCGGGACTTTTAACCAAAAGTGAATTAGATAAAGGAATTAAAATGTCGCGAAAAGAGATAGAAACAGGAGTGGGGGAAGGGGCAGATAGGCCTAGTTATCAGGAAGGATTAGAGAGTGAGGAACAGGCGGAAATAAGCAAAGACCAGAGGTTAATGATGATGATGTTTGAAAGACTGGAACAAAGTTTAGGTCAGAAAATGAAACAAAATAACATAGAATTGAAACAGGATATAGAACAAAGTTTAGGTCAGAAAATGAAACAAAATAACATAGAATTGAAACAGGATATAGAACAAAGTTTAGGTCTGAGTTTAGGTCAGAAACTAGAACAATATAAGGAAGAGATAGGTCAGAAAATGGAGGAAGTGAGAAAAGACTTAGAACAGAAAATGGAATTAGGTAGACAGAACTTAGAACAGAAAATGGAATTAGGTAGACAGAACTTAGAACAGCAAATGGAATTAGGTAGACAGAACCTAGAACAGAAAATAGAATTAGGAAGACAGGAGTGTAAAGAAAATATGAAAGTAATGGAAACTAATTTAAAATTAGTTCACAAAAACTTAAATGAAACAAAGGAAGCCTTAGAAGCTAGGATAGAAATGGTAGGAGATAGGATGGGAAAGATAGAATCAGAGATGAAAGAGAATAAAATTGTGTTAGAAGAAGAAATTGCTAGATGTAGGGATGAAATAACAGAATGTAACACAAGTGTAGACTGTAAGATTACAAATGTAAAAGCAGAAATAACTGAGGAATTAAGGAAAGAGATTGAGGTAGTAAAGAAAGACATTATTAATGAAACTGTAGAACAAATTGTAATTCCTAAAATTAAGACAATGAATGATGTGATGCTTTCACAACAGGATGCTATAAATGATATGAAACAAAGCCACTTAGAAATAAAGAATGATTTAAAATCAATTTGTGAAGAAATGAAAAAAGGGAAAGAAAATTTGGCTAATGTAAATGATGTTGTGAAGGCATTACAAAGACAAGATGATTTAGATGTAAGTAATGTACAAGATGAGAGTTATTTGAGTAATGTACAAAATGTTGACTCACCATACAGAGAAAGAGGTTCACAACCAAACAATGACACAACACATAACACATGTTACACCAACAGCATATTACATGAAATCACACCACCTACATTTGACGAGGAAAAGGGAGACGATCCAAAACTCTTTGTTAAAGAGATGGAGGAATATTTTAAAGTGAAAAGGATACCAAACGAGCTTAGAATGATGATAGTTAAGAAAAGCTTAAAAAACAAGGCATTAGAATGGCTCAGGTTAACACTAGCTGGTCATGAGTCTTATAGCTCATTCAGAAATTTATTCCTATCAAGATATTGGGGCCCAGCTAAACAAAACCAAACTAGGGTAGAGCTAGCGACAGGTAGATACGATCCAGCCAAAGGGTTGTCATTAGTCGACTATTTTATGAAAGTAGCCAACAAAGGAAAGTTATTAGACCCCAACTTGTCGGAGGCAGAACTAATTGCCAGTATAACAAGACATTTCCCAGACACAGTGAGAACAGGATTAATTGTTGCGAGGCCAGTAGATTTTGCAGATATGATAGAACTGCTGACAGCCTTCGAAACACAAAATGGTCGGCCTAATGAGCATAGACATAGGAACGGTCACCCAAACTCACCCATCCTAAACCGGAACACAGCTACGAACAACCAGAGCGAAGGAGAACATACAAATACTAGGAGTACCCATGAAAGAGGGAGAGGGGCACACCATTTCCCACAACCGCATAATCATGGCGAGAGGATGGAGAACACAAGACTGCGGTACCATGACACGATACCGAGGGGTGAATCGAGACACCAAACATATACATATGATCGTGGAAGACCAGGAGACCATGCCCATCAAGTGAATCACATACGATTCAGTAGGGAACACTTGATCAACCACAGACCGTCATACGACAGAGGTTCACGCCAAAGGGGCAGAGACCAATGGTACACTAACAACACAAGACAGCAGGAAGTAGATGAAGATGTGCCAAATAGGGCAGATGCTGCACAGAGTACAGAAACGACAACCACCACCAACACTCAGGGAAATTACAACAACTAAGTTCGTCCCAACTGGCTGGATGACAAACAACAATATCTCAGCAACTTACAATTGACATCGACACCATGATGGCTACACGAAGAGAGAGATGGAACCACTGGTCATAACAAAACAGCTGGGTGACCACACATATGAGCTACAGAATACAAATGGCAAGTTGGTGGGAAGATACCACAAAAATAAATTGAAGCCATACAAAGAAAGAACCAAATAGCCTTTGTCAACAAATGTGTAAGGCAGGAGTAGTGGAGATGAAAGAAGATAACAATTTTTGATGGGTTACTTATAGGAAGTTATGTTCAGAATAGGATTACAACAGGGAAGAAAATCAACATAGTCATTGGCTATATCGACCACAAAGAGCATTGTCAACAAAGACAGATGAGGACACTGATTGTCATTAAATAAATGAATCATAGCGACGGAAGATAATATGTTTTTGACATAAGGATGTCAGGGACAAAAATAAAAATGAATCAATTATGATGAAAAAGATATAATATTTCGACACAAAGATGTCGAGGGTAAATTGAGAAGAAAAATAATACAATTACAGAATAATTGTAAGTATAGAAGTTTTCTCTTATAGAAATAAGAGACAAAGAAATGACAATTAGTGAAATGAGGAAAACCATAACCAGAAAAACAATGCCCATGAATTGAGATGAATATAGCCAATGTTAAGCACGAAGAAATGTTGAACCAAACAACAATGAATAATAACCCAATCAAGAAAATTAGTACCATTAGTAACATCAGAGTTTAAGAACCAACTCAATAACCTGTCTATACATAAGCTCATAAGACAAAGAAGGCGAAGAACTGAATAAAACATTGCCATAAACATGATTATAATCATTAGCTCAAAATTTGTATCCTGTTTTTCTCTCCCCATAGCAAAGAATACAAGTCAAAAACCACATGAAACACTTAAATTATATTTGTGTCAATGTCAAATGTACAATAACTGAGTATGTGTTGTATAAGAACTGAGTATGTGCTGTACAACAACTGAATATGTATTGTATAATGACAGAAGGTGTGTTGTATAATAACAACATATATGGTATGATAGCAGGATATATTGTACAAGGACTGAATATGTATTGCATAATAATTGGACATATTGTGTAATAACTAAATATGTTGTGCAATAACTGGATATGTATTGTATAATAACCGAATACATTGTGTAGTAACCGAATATGTGAAACTTATAAAGACATGTTGTATTATGTCAAAACAAAGGACAAAGACAAACAGTGAAGAAGACTGTAAAGAAAAAAAAAAAAAAATATATATATATTGTACAAAGTGATTGAATCATAGAAGTAGGGAGAAGTATTGTGTTGTGTTTCAAGATTGTAAATAAGGTGACAATTTGAAAAACAAAACAAGGGGCATATGAGACAGAATATTGACTAATAGAAGATTGTTCATGTAAATATTTTTGTGAGAGTGTGTAAATTTCTAATTCTTTTAATTTGGGTGTATCAGGGACTTATTTCTTTTGATAATACTCAAAATAGACAATGTCTTCTCAATTGTTTGAGTTCGACCAATGAGAACTGTTGCGCGGATGAATACACAAGAATGGCGGTGTTGCGTCATAGGACGCTCAGAAACTACATTTATTAGCGTCTGTGACTTCAAAGTGTAAGGACGTATGATTGTTGATGACGTGTGAATATGTGAATTACACACAAACTTTTAACCGGCATGGACGCTATCCAATTTTAAAAGTTATTAGCTAGCTGAAAGTGTAAAGAGAAGTGTAGATGAACGAATAAATGTGTTTCTAATAAAAGTACGTTGATTTATGCATTCCATTCTACGACCACCTCCCCTGCAGATAGAAGTGGCGTCTGCTCTAACAAACTTTCCACCTTTTAGTAAGAACAGTGTTCCATTTGCTGCTATATTCACGCTAATATGTGTTAATCATCTTTTAATAAAACCCCGCCACAAAATGCTTATGTCAATTTAAATGAAGCAGATAGAGAAATAAGCATTGGCAAGATTAGTTTGTATAAGAGTCAGTGTAGCTCAACATATATTTGCAAACAATTTCTCCAAATTGAATTACATCATAAGTCTCTATGGCAATAGGTTACGTGACTATCACTTAGCAGATCTTTTAAGGCTATGCACTTTGACTATGTCACCAAACATTGCTAGATTTTTTAAACGTAAACAGTACTAAAGAAATCACCAATGAACAGATGTTTATCGTATAAGATTTGAAGGTGCTTTCATAAATCAAATGCAACGTACATGTAACAAACCTGCCACTGTAACGCAATGCACATCTGAGAGTTAAAGGACAAACTCTGTGTACAGTGGAAGTAGCTAAACCCAACATAACCTCTTTCACAAATGTTGGACATCGCTGGCCCATTGTATCAAATGTACTTGAAGTAAAATAGTGCATAAAGGTCACTTATTTCACCAGGTAAAATGCATAAGAGACAACAGCCAGTGACTTAAGTGCAATGTGGCAAGTTCATAAAAAGTGCTGTGAGACGTAAAGTTCATCACTTTTTTGCAAGGAATGAACCATCCACAGTAACAAGTGCTTTTGTGAACAGTGATCCTGACTTGCCCAATTTCAAAAACACACGCAAAAGATTGGGTTTGAATTTGTGCATGGAAACAAGAGAAACTTGATTGTTGACTGTAAGGACTTATTGAGAGGCATATGAGAAAAATACGCCAATACACATGAGAGGGACGAAAGCTGTATTTTCTCAAAGAAACACAGATCAACGAAGGTCATATAGTTTGTAAAGTTTGGGCAGATAGTAAAATTATAAATCTGATGTGCTGCACTCACATGACTTTCTCTACTCTTGTACTAACCACTCTTACAAACACTTATTCCTGTATGAAAGGTAGAACTGGAACTTAAAAATTCAATGCCACAACTGGTTTCTTTTTTTTTATTCACGTCCTCCAACATTGTGTCATATCGGACGAATGAATGAAATGAAATGGGTGAAATGATGCTCAAATGAGCCCGAGGTCCATGGAGCTTTAAGTTACCCGACATTCGTCTTCTCAGGGTAAGGAAAACCTCGGAAAAAAACCTTACCCGGATAACTTACCCTAAGCGAGATTCGAACTCGCGACCTCTTGAACGTGAGGTAGACACGCTAACCATCACGCTACCGAGGCGGGCGCCACAACTGGGATTTGAACCACAGACCTTCCGCTTACCGGGCAGCTGCTCTACCACTGAGCTATTGTGACAAACTGCTAGAATGGCATTAAATTCTCAAACCAGTTCATATTTCTCCTGGCAAACCACAAAGGCAGTCTCACATCAGAGACAAATTACCACAATGGTGACTTACTATTGTAAGTACTTTATATCCCAGAATTAAATAACCTTCAGATGGTAATTATTATTTATTTATGCCAACAAACTTACTGTTGGTGTTTTTAAACACACAAGCCGTGTGTGGGCAAAGTTTGAAAGGTAGAACTGAAACTTAAAAATTCAATGCCACAACTGGGATTTGAACCACAGACATTCCGCTTCCAGTTCTACCTTTCAAACTTTGCCCACACACGGCTTGTGTGTTTAAAAACACCAACAGTAAGTTTGTTGGCATAAATAAATAGTTACCATCTGAAGGTTATTTAATCCTGGGATATAAAGTACTTACAATAGTAAGTCACCATTGGGGTAATTTGTCTCTGATGTGAGACTGCCTTTGTGGTTTACCAGGAGAAATATGAACTGGTTTGAGAATTTAATGCCATTCTGGCAGTTTGTCACAATAGCTCAGTGGTAGAGCAGCCACCCGGTAAGCGGAAGGTCTGTGGTTCAAATCCCAATTGTGGCATTGAATTTTTAAGTTCCAGTTCTACCTTTCAAACTTTGCCCACACACGGCTTGTGTGTTTAAAAACACCAACAGTAAGTTTGTTGGCATAAATAAATAATACTTATTCCTGTATCTTCTTTGCTTTAGTTGAGATAAACATTTACAGAAATTATCTTATTGCTTATTTCCTTGTAGGTACAAAGGGAATATGGGAATATAGTAGGCTTAGAGTGATAGTAAAATCTTTTGATGCTTTCAAACTCCATTCTCTATGCATGGTTGACATATGAAAAAATGAACGTTGTTGCATTTGGTGAAAGTTTAACTTTTTTTAAAACTGACACAAATAACACGGCATATCTCCAAAATGGTTCACTCTACAAAAAAAATTTATTTGGACATAAGTTGTGTAGGTATTTTAACAAGATCTACATTTTTGTACCCCATCCATCAGTGAAAAATATTGGAGAGCAAGAGGATTAATGACTTCATTGTCAGAAATCCAGCATTAGCTAACAACATTTTTGTACAGTAAGATTTTATCTATCTCTTACGGTTTAAAAGTTATTCAAAAGTCATCCATAGTAAACAGGACTACACAGGCTACAGCCAGTAAAAATATGTTAAACATGTCCTTTTAATCAAAATTGTTAGAACCATTTTCAAGAAAATCAAAATTTTCTAAACATTTTCTATGTAAAGGGTAGTTTAAGGTGGAGCAATTTTCTTAAAAATCTTTGTGTCGCATCCTTAAGAGACATTAAAACCAACTTTGGTTTTCAAGCAATTTTTTGTTTTTGAGTTATGCTGTCCACAGACTGACAGACAGACGCACACATGGACCATTTTCTAAAAATGCTTCTTTTGGATTCAGGGGACCTCAAAACATATATTTCCTTAAAAATCTCGACATTGAATTTTTGGGTGGAATACAATACTTCCCCTACTTACTAGTAGAGAGAGTAAAAATGCAGCCATTCTTATCAGAAATAACAACCGGGCTGGAAAATCAAACTGGTAAAGGAAGATGCTTATCTTACACATTGGAACTGAAGATGGTTTTGTGGATGATGGGGAGTTGATAATGGAATCTAAAAAATCTGTGGATTCCCACAAAGAGATGACTGGTGAAGTTTTTGTAAACTGGCTAAAATGCGTATTCCCTTCTTGCTTTCAGCAGCTCCTAAATTGCTCCACACCCTTTCGGATACTGATTATGTATTTATCATATTTACTTTTTTTTAGTTTCAGGTAACACAAAATGTGTTCTATATTTGCATGATAATGATTACTTCCAGACTTCGTAAAATGTAAGCAAAGCGATCCAACAGTTTATTTTGCTTATTTAAACAATTCTCAAATCACAATGGCCAACTACGTTTTATTTGAAGAGATTTTAGTCATTTAAATGTGCACTGCATATGACACAATTTATAGAGGTTTTAGTCATTTAAATGTGCACTGCATATGACACAATTTATAGAGGTTTTAGTCATTTAAATGTGCACTGCATACTTCACAATTTATAGAGGTTTTAGTCATTTAAATGTGCACTGCATACGACACAATTTATAGAGGTTTTAGTCATTTAAATGTGCACTGCATACTTCACAATTTATAGAGGTTTTAGTCATTTAAATGTGCATTGCATACGACACAATTTATAGAGGTTTTAGTCATTTAAATGTGCACTGCATACTTCACAATTTATAGAGGTTTCAGTCATTTAAATGTGCACTGCATATGACATAATTTATAGAGGTTTTAGTCATTTAAATGTGCACTGCATACTTCACAATTTATAAAGGTTTTAGTCATTTAAATGTGCACTGCATATGACACAATTTATAGAGGTTTTAGTCATTTAAATGTGCACTGCGTATGACACAATTTATAGAGGTTTTAGTCATTTAAATGTGCACTGCATACGACACAATTTATAGAGGTTTTAGTCATTTAAATGTGCACTGCATATGACACAATTTATAGAGGTTTTAGTCATTTAAATGTGCACTGCATATGACACAATTTATAGAGGTTTTAGTCATTTAAATGTGCACTGCGTATGACACAATTTATAGAGGTTTTAGTCATTTAAATGTGCACTGCATACGACACAATTTATAGAGGTTTTAGTCATTTAAATGTGCACTGCATATGACACAATTTATAGAGGTTTTAGTCATTTAAATGTGCACTGCATATGACAATTTATAGAGGTTTTAGTCATTTAAATGTGCACTGCATATGACATAATTTATAGAGGTTTTAGTCATTTAAATGTGCACTGCATATGACACAATTTATAGAGGTTTAGTCATTTAAATGTGCACTGCATATGACACAATTTATAGAGGTTTTAGTCATTTAACTGTGCACTGCATATGACACAATTTATAGAGGTTTTAGTCATTTAAATGTGCACTGCATACGACACAATTTATAGAGGTTTTAGTCATTTAAACGTGCACTGCATATGACACAATTTATAGAGGTTTTAGTCATTTAAATGTGCACTGCATATGACACAATTTATAGAGGTTTTAGTCATTTAAATGTGCACTGCATATGACACAATTTATAGAGGTTTTAGTTATTTAAATGTGCACTGCATATGACACAATTTATAGAGGTTTTAGCCATTTAAATGCGCACTGCATATGATACAATTTATGTGTTAGTCATTTTACGTAAGAGTGTAGAATGTATGTGCTCCTTCCTTCCTTCTGTTGCTACACCCAGTCTAAAAGTAACATATTTGTTATCTGGTTTGGTAAGAAATAAGTATTCCAACCACAAATGACTAGAAGCAAGTTACATTTAATTTTAACTCCTATTTTAGCAAAATGGTATGAATTTTTATAACAAAAATACACTGAAAATGAATTTTTAAATCACGCTAACTTCACTTATTAAAGAACTTAATGGCAAATGCTTTGGATACTGTTGTCTCCCACAACGCATCAAACTACAGTGATTAAAAATTCATTGCATGTATTTAATATATCATTTACCTGTTCGGCAGTAAGAGGAAGCCAATAGATGCAAGGAGTGGACTTTGTTTTTCGGAATAAGTCATCCAAAAGTTTTGCTGGAGCATCTTCCTCTTTCTTCTTTTGTTTCCTTGCTATGAAAAGAAAAAAGTGATTATCCAATTGTAATAATAATTGTAATAAGCATGTTATTTCTGATATAATTACAAATATACAAAAGATAGTATTGCAGAATCAGTTGCTATAAGGGGACAGAGCTGCTAAATCTACATCAATGTGTACAATAATGAATTAGACCACCTACTCCAATATATCACAATCTCAAAAATTAATGTGAGTGTTTCAGTATGTAAATATTATTGCAAAGCCCATAGAAAAATGGAGAAAATCCAATTAAAAGAGCATCAATACCATCAATGTGAGCACCCAGGGTTGCCAACACCTATTAGAATTCTGCTAATGCCCTTTGAAAAACTGTCAGAGGATTGTATTGCTGCTCACCCAGAACACAGTGCCTTGTAAATTTTTCAAAATCATATACACTTTTTTGATGATTTTCCATGTGGCTGTAATTTTTGGACATCTTTTGCATGGATCATCTTGGATGCTTTCATAGCCTAGTATAAACTCAGCCACCCATTTCTTCACAGTGAAAACTGAAGGTGAAGAGTCGCCACACACATTTAAAAGCTGCATATTAATTTTGGTCGGTGTTAAACCTTCTTTTATACAGAATTTTATCACTGCACGATACTCCAGTTTTTCCCCCATTTTCAACACCATGTACACTACAACTGCTTGAAATTACAGCCTAGTTAACTGTTGTCTGGAGTGATCTGCAATTTTACATGGTATCTGCTAACACCTGTACCAATGCAAAGGGAAAATCTCATGTGAGTAGTACTGAAAGTCTCTGAGCGAGGACGAGAACTTATCAGCCCACCCTCGTATTTGACATGCAATTCATGTACTTTCTTATTCTAAGGTGAAATGTTTCCCTTCAATAGATCCTAGATTACACACAATTTTTTCAACACCTGATGGAAGAAGAGCAATTGTGTGAGTGATTTCAATAAGGTTCAACCAGTCTATGAATAAACTAGAGAAGTATTTCAAGACAGGATGATTTGTATTCGTGTATGACTCTCACTTGCCAGATCCAACAGCATGTACATTTTACTTGTGATGTAGCATAAGTATACAAAACTAATCATCACACACAGAAACATAAGGAATGAAATCAGAAACATTACTGTTCCCGATATGATGCCTGTTTACATGAGCTCTGAGACCATCGTTTGTAAGGTAACATTTTATACACGTTCTAAAAAGCAGAGTTTAGGCACAGGGAAAACCAACTCTTGCCTGTCCATCCACCACTAGTAAAACACCATGTGAATGGCAAACCAATAATTCTAAAACCCTGTATAATGCAAATTTTGTTAGTTTACTACTTTACTTAAATAAACAAAACATGTTAACTACTTTACACATACTATACTTTTCTTTCCACTGTTTACTATATACTGTATTTTTATATATATATTTTTCTGTGTGGTGGATATTTTTAATTTTCTTATGGGTCCCTTACTCAGAAGTTTTACTGTATTAAAATTCACTGAATTGGAAAAAAAAAAAAAACAAAGCTTTCCTACCTGGAACCTCACGGGGTGACGTACTTCTGCTCCGATGAGCTTTCTCTCTCCGTCCTCTCCTGTCTTTCTCCTTGCTCTTTTCCTCATGACGAGGTTCTGGGGACATCTGTCCTACTTTGCCAACGTCCCACTCTCTCACACTTGTGGATGTCTGCTGCAAACATTAATCATTATCTTACATTCTACAGAATTTAATAGCAGTAAAATTTAAGTGCTATACAAGAGATAGAGCTCAGTTTTACTGTACTATCAACACTACTTTGCAAAATCATATTTTTAATATCTTCAAAACAAAATCATAGCACTTCTTAACTACAGTTGAAACAGTTATATTCTATTATTTTCAAGTGACAGATTTGTAAAATTCATCTGAAGTATACGTAAACCTCATATATAGGAGTGAAGTGTTTTTAAACTAAGTTCTTCTTTATTTATCTTTTTATAAGCTAGTGACAGTGATGTGAATCTAAATTATAATGAAAACTGAGTTGGACTGAAACACATAACATCACCTACAAATAATTAATCATGACCAGTTTCAAGAGCTTAACTTGCTCCCATCATCAGAATTAAGCAACTAGTTCTTGTTGATATTGTTTGATGTATGGTTGGTTGAGATGACATCTAGCTGGACTTGAACCTGGTTCCCTCGAGTATGATTAGTCTTTTGGGAAGAGAAATAGTAGCATAGTGCTAGGTTCAGCAAATATGGTCGTAACTGGAATGTTGCCTTTTGTCAGGTAACAAGTCTTCACAAGTCTGGTCTCTATCCCAAATGTTCATAAGGTGTCTTCATAACATTTCTATAATATTGGGGGCCCTTCCAATGCATGGTCTGTCACTTAGTCCCTAAATTACATTGGAAAATCAAAGTTTTGTTATACATAATTACATTTTTGAAGAAATCGGGATTATTTCTAAAAAAATCAACACACTCATTCATTTAATGCTCCTTTTGTGCGGGCTTCAGGTTTTTGTTTTTTGGCAGCATTTCAGCACACACCTTTCTTATGCCCAGACCATTTTGCAAAATCTGTCTCAACTTTCCTTATTGATATTCAGCAGCTGCTCAAATGTTCAATTGCTAGTCTCCTAGAATAATTTTAGCAACTTTTCTGAGCTGAATAATGCTGTTCAGTTTTCAAAGTGGAAGAATGATCAGATTTTGAATTGTTCCAGACATCTTCCCTACCTTGCTTAAATTTCTTAAAATACTTAAAAGTTATATACAAGATAGATAACCATAAACTTCTGTCAACAATATGAAGGTTTCTGCAGCAGATTATTTAAGCTTTGTGAGGAATTTGATGTTAATTTAATTAGCATTCAGCATTATTCTGATTGGGATCGGACACACAATCCACTTCTAACACTGGCCATGGCCAGGCTAACCATGTGCCTGAGTGAAATTTATTGTGATTATAGAGGCGAGTCCACCTCCTCTTCTTCTTCTAACTAGTTCATCTCATTTGAGATATGCATTTGCAAAAATGACTTTACTGCATAGGATTTCCTCGAAGATACAAAGGGATTAGCATATATAGACCAAACCTTTTAAGAGTGGGTCATTATATGATGAAATTGCATTCTTTTAGCTTTACCAAAAAGAAAGGTAAAAAGAAAGAAGACATTAGCAATTTTAATTTTGAGTAAAGTATAAGCAATAAAAAGTATCTCAGAAAAACACCACAAACACATGTTTTTGTATAGTAAGATGTTATCTACCTCTTATGGTCTACCAATTATACAAAAATCATTCAGAATGAAGAGGACTTTGGAGCCTATTCCCAGAAAGAGATACATTTTGGTCATATATCTTAAACATATACTATTTTAATCAAAAGAGCCATTTTTGAGAAAATAATTTTGAAAAAAAAAAAAGTCCCCTATAGGGAGAAGTTTGGGAGGGAGTTTGTTTAAAATCTTCATTCCCATCTTTGGAAGACATTAAACTTAAATATACCATGATATTTATGGAACATTTTATTTTATAGTTATGCTGTTGACTGACGCAAACCTTTTTTTAAAATCCTTTATTGTGAAGGGGTGGCAGTTCAGGGGCCTCAAAACAAGCATTTCTAGTGAAATGTCATCAAATGTTTGGTTGGAATATAATACTCCTCTACTTGCTGTAAGTATGCAGTCAAGAAAGAAAAAGAATGTCTCCATAAAGGAATGTTGGCAGATGCTGTTGCACAGCAGCAGTGACATTGTGATGGGCAAGTAACTTTTATAACAGTACAACACCTAGATATCCAATCCCTCTAATATGTTCAGAAAATGCAATTCTAATTAGTGACCTCCAAGATTTATTTAGCATTTTTCTAGGAATAACAAAAATTTAGCATCTTATAATTTACCTTTACGTTTCTACCCCTCTCAAGGGGCTCCATCACAGGTGGTGGGGGTTTCTCCTTAGTTGTCCTAGCTGCCCACTCTGCTACCCAGCCTTCTACAGATCTGTCAACTTTGAGAGGTTCTGTCTTCCTTGGCACTTGATCCTCTTCGGACAGAACCATTGCCATTTCCATATCTTCTTTCTTGCCAAAGTCCACACAAAGCTGTTTGGGGTTGGACACCGGCCACCGCACTCCGTGCAATGCATGCCTGGTTTCCCTTGCTTCTTGCTCTGTTTCATACTGAAATTCAAGAATTATCTTGTTTATCACAGGATTGCCATGCAGTTAAAGTGTATAGGATTTTTATAGTTTAATTAAGTGTTGTAAAAGACAAGCTTTCTGTTTAAATGCCAGTGGAATTATGTAATGGTATTTTGTAGTACCCATTCTCTTGTAACCTTTTCACCATTACTGACAGAATCATTCTACCAAATTATACTGCATTCCACATGTTATGGAGGTAATGATTCCATCAAACTCTGCAGCAGTAGGAAGCTATAAATTACGGTAGTCAGGTTTTAAATAATATATAAACTAAACCCCGGTGCAACATCCTATGAAGGGCCAGGGCGTACCGCCCAGCCGCTGCATCCCCCACCTCTGCCCACTACAGGCATCATTGGTCGGGTGCAGTACTGGAGGATGGGACGTGGTCAGTGCCCCGAGCCCTCCCGGCCAGTTATGCAGTCTTCTCGACCTGGGGCTTCTGCTTCCCCATCAAGCAGCTCCTCAATTGGTCTCCCCAGGACCTAACGAGGCTCCCATAGGGGATAAAATCCCCATGCTGGTACTGGAGATCGAACCCGAGTCCTTCGTGCCAGAGTCAAGATAAATAATATATTATTTAATTATGGAAAAATTGAAGTTATTAACAGTGAAGCAACAAGATTCTAAAGTAAGAACAAATTAGAAACTAAAAACTTCACTTATCTTATTATTTTGGTGCTGACCATATGGCTTTGAGAATGACCTGGATATAGCTTGAAACCCCAGGGTCAGCACCAAAATAATAAGATAAGTGAAGTTTTTAGTTTCTAATTTGTTCTTACTTTAGAATATATTATTTATTTATGCCAACAAACTTACTGTTGGTGTTTTTAAACACACAAGCCATGTGAAGGTTATTTAATCCTGGGATATAAAGTACTTACAATAGTAAGTCACCATTGGGGTAATTGTTTCTGATGTGAGACTGCCTTTGTGGTTTACCAGGAGAAATACGAACTGGCTTGAGAATTTAATGCCATTCTGGCAGTTTGTCACAATAGCTCAGTGGTTAGAGCGTCCGCCCGGCAAGCGGAAGGTCTGTGGTTCAAATCCCAGTTGTGGCATTGAATTTTTAAGTTCCAGTTCTACCTCTTAAATAATATATACCTAGTGAAAATAGGTGCAGTATGTGTTACATCTCTCAGAAATTTCATTCTTATTTAATTCTAGTTTATTAATTAAGGAAAATGAAGCTATTAACAGTGAAGCCACAAGATTCTAAAGTAAGAACAAATTAGAAACTAAAAACTTCACTTATCTTAGTAATGTTGCAAGTTCTTTTTGCAATTATTATTTATTTATGCCAACAAACTTACTGTTGGTGTTTTTAAACACACAAGCCGTGTGTGGGCAAAGATTGAGAGGTAGAACTGGAACTTAAAAATTCAATGCCACAACTGAGATTTGAACCACAGACCTTCTGCTTACCAGACGGCTGCTCTAACCATTGAGCTATTGTGACAAACTGCCAGTTGTGGCATTGAATTTTTAAGTTCCAGTTCTACCTCTCATTCTTTTTGCAACATTACTAAGTTAAGTGAAGTTTTTAGTTTCTAATTTGTTCTTTAGAATTCTAGTTTATTTCCTATCAGAATCAGAGCTCGATTATAGTGGAATATTGGCAGGTCTTACTGACGTGCACAACTTCATTACACTATGCAACAGCAGTTGTTATTTACTTCTTCTTCTTTACCTATTTACTCTCTCCTTGTGTAAGACAAGTGCTGGGAAAAGACGACTATCGGGCAGCACAGGAACCTATGAACCGGACAGAGTGAAAACCTGGAAGCGGGTGGTCAGCCAAACACCAGGTATGGTAGTCAAGAAGAGGATGATATGAAATGCAGACGAAATCGATGATTGGAACAGTCATAATGGAGCCATTGGTGGAATGAGTGGAGGAGGAAACCAGAGAAAACCCACCCTGATGCCGCTTCGTCCACCACAAATACCATATGCAGGTCCCTGGGATCGGACTCAGGATGCCAAGGAGGTAGGCAAACGCTGTAACCACTGGGCCACGGTGCCGCCATTTATTTGCTTAAAATAACAAATTACCATTTAAAGGTTATTTAGTTAAACCCAGGACATGAAGTACTTACAACTGTAAGTTGCCCTTGGGGGTACTTATCTCAGATGTGGGATTCTCTAGTGGTCTCCTGGGAAAATACAAATTGGTTGGGGAATTTAATGTCATACTGGCAAGTTGCCATGGTAGCTCAGTGGTTACAGCAGCCATTCGTGAAGCAGAAGATCCGTGGTTCAAATCCCAACTGTAGAATTGAATTTTTCAGTTCTGATTCGATCCCTCAAGCATTGCTCACACATGGCTTTTGTGTTCAAAACCATCAGTAAGTTGGTTGACATAAAATAACAATTATCTGCAATTTCTTACTCTATTGCATTCCAGGTCACGTGTGATGCAATGGTAACAACTTGTTGCATTATGCTTAACCTTTGTACAATTGTGATAGTTCTGTAATAAAATACTGAATTATACTTAACTTTTGGACACTAGTGCAGTATTCATGACTAGACTAGGTAATTACAAGAGATTACTCTAAAAATAATTTTAGATACTGAAGGAACTTTCAGCAATGACCTTCGAAGCTATGCACAGGATTGTAGCAAGGCACGGAGTAGATGGACTGAGACCATGCTAAAAGGCTGCTGAATTGTGGCTGCCATTTTGAAAATATGGTAGTTAATATCACAAAAGGGTTATCATAAAATGCAGTGTTGTCCCCATTTTTGTGGAATCTTGTAGTGAATGACTTTTTTTAGGAGTAAAATAGTGCAGAGCTGGAGAACTGGTACCCTCTGAGTATGCTTATGGCCTTGCACTGATAACGGTATGGTACAAAAAATTAAGGTCACTCAAACTATCCCGCGAGTAGCCAAGGCTTGTAGTAGTGGGTTCTATTGCCAAGGGATGTGGATGACTAGATGATCTTGGCAAATATGAAAATACCGACAGAATAATGGCCAATTTACATTAAATATTGTATAGAAGTGGTGCCAGGAATAAAACGTAGAAATTAATCCCAAGAAGACTGTGGTGGTACCATTTACGAAGAAGTGCATCCAAGAAGCATACTGGGAGCTTAAATTACAGTGAGGTAGAAATTACTTTGAGATTGAACACACGCTCCTGTCAGGCAACTGCTAGAGGGCTTGTCATCTACATCAATGACTGCAACTGGTGTGCCACCACAAGGTGAAAGGTGTGATGCAAACTTCAACAATTATTGTAATAAATTGTCAATATTAAGTAAGGTGCTTTTTAATCTAAAAGGCGAGTCAATAACACTAAACAAATGCGTTTCGGAGGCTAACTTTCCTCCATTAGCCTCTGAAACGCATTCTGGAAAATTATAAATATAAGTGTTGTTTAGTGTTATTGACTCACCTTTTAGATTAAATTGATTATAACAACACTGTTTTCAAACTTCTAAGAAAGGAAGATAAGAAGATACTTGTTTATGTAATTCCTACTGATAGCTGTTATATTTCATAGACGTTAAATGTAATTTGCTTATCTTAAGTTACATGTATCTTCATCCATAATATTGGGCCAGTTTGATGCTTACACGTGGCAAGCTTCGTGTTCACTGCAAAGAAAGCTGAGCAAGTCTTTCAGCAAACATTTTAGCAGCTTGGGCCAATCAGACAATAGAGTTTACATTCTAAATTCTAAATGTTCTAAACCAGGAAAACAGCATTAAAATATATAATCTACTTTATGTTTTGTAAAGCATGATTACTAATCATTGTACCAGTTACCTCAAAATAACGTGCTTGTTATGTATTTACTTTTTCTGATTATCAGCATCTAAACTTCATCTATCATAACTTTATTGTTACATAAACACTTATTTGCTGATACTATATATGATTACTTTTCTGTTAAAACCCTATCTAAAAGTCCTAACTATTTCATAGGTGATGTACGTAGAAGGCAAGAAACTGTATTCCCATTCACCATGGAGAATTTGGGTAACTTCCACACTGTGTCAATGTTGTTGTTAGCTAATGCTGGATTTCTGACAATGAAGTCATTAATCCTCTTGCTTTCCAATATTTTTCACTACATAATTAATGAAGAGACTTAGCAGTAAATGTAACCACTTTTTAGAGAGCACCATATTTTTAAGTTCACTGTGTCAATGTACAACAAGGTGATGGATGTGGCCGAGATATTGGCAAATTTTACAACTGACTGCCTTCTTGAGGAGTTATCTACTTTGGTACAATGCATTTTTGCCAAAACAGCCTTTTGGAGCTAACAATTGCATAATAAAAGAGCAAGTGAATCTGATTGCACTCACAATTATGAATAAAATAACGATAATTTATTATTACTATTATTAATTTATTTATTCTAATGACAACTTTTACTGTCAGTGTGTGTCAACTATAAGATACACAATCTGTGACAGTTGTCGTTCAATGGCAGTGTTTTACTTATGTGTACATTCCTCAATTCAACCCAAAAGAACTCCTAAATGTAACACAACATCACAATTACAGAATAAATGAGGATCTCTTCATATTGCAATGGAACAATTTAATTCATATACCATATAACCACAAATAACTGAAATCATAAGCTCCTGCAGCTGTGCAGTAGCTAGATAATCTTAAATGAAATACATTTTGTAATACATATTTATGAAAGAAATACGTTTTTATAAGTTACATGTGCCAGCTAATTGGCAAACAGAATGCTTTAAACACCGCATTTTACTGAAAATAATTGTCACAAATAACTGGTGATTAAGTTATTTTAAACCGAGATTTCCATCATTAATTAACAGCTAAAGGGATTGAAGAAACAGGAAATCTCTTCGTAACTCTTTCTGCAAATGTTACGTCCCCTTTTCTCCTTTATTCACATTCTCTTCATAATTACATTTCAGTTTCAATTCTGTTCTCTGCTAACATTACTGCATTATTTAGATCACACATTCTACTGCTTCAGTTTCAGATTGCATTTCTGTTACATTATACATCTTCCTCTCTGATTTATAACTGCAAACCTCTTTGTCCTCTATATATATTTCTTCATGTCAAGTTGACATGGTTTAGCGAGATTGCACATCCCTAAGCCCATCTATAACAACATTACTACCTTCAATGACATGCTTACCTGTACATAGCACTTGGATTTTATCTTATCAATCCAGAAACCTCCTTCTACAATGCTTCCTGTTCTTGCCAGCAACTCTTTTAGTTGATTTACAGTGAAGGGACGAACCAGATTGGTTATAAAAAGAACATTTGATACTTTATGCCTTGGTGGACTTGGTGAATGTTGCAGTGTCCTCGCATCATCTGATACTATGGAGATCTTTCTTGTCACAATCTTGCCTGCTGGAAAAAGGAACACAGTTTTTAATTCTATAAACAAGTAGTATTGTAAACAGTAGAGCATCATTATAGCTTATTTAGAATGAGTCAACAAATTTTAACACTTTATTCTCTCCACTTATGTTTATTATTATGACTAGTTTCTGGAAACATCTTCCCCAACATCAGTTTTGCAGTCAACTGGCATTCTTATGGCTGGTTTTGGTTCTATTTGGTGTTATGTTACCTTATGTTGTGGTTAACTAAATGCAACTTCAACAGTACAGATTTCAACATTTTTATTTGATTCTTGATGATGAAGATAGTTGTTCACTCAGGTGCTTAGTTCTGAATGGCTTGTTTACAAATTTCACTAATTTTATCTTGTGCTTATGTTGGTTTAACAACCAAAAGTGATGTGCCACAGCAGACTTGTTCATATACTTGAATTTGGTATTTCTCAAATATTCTTTCATTTTTTATATTCCCAATTATATTCCTTCGCAATCTTGGCAATTCACTTGATACATACCAAATAATGTGGTTTTTCGGTGTTTTTTTTTAGTGAATGATTTAATGCATTCCTGATGCTTTATTTATTTTGTGGTGCTAAGGGAAATGCAACTCAATGTTAATCAACCATGAACATGCAAAAGAGACAAAATTACCACCACCTAAAAACATAGTATTCAGCTCAAACTTCTAATGGAAAAAGATGCAAATCTTAGGCAACTGCTTCACTAATTTTCATCTTTTAGGTGATTACAATGCAGATGTCACCAATAAATCTCACATTTTGGAAAATAAAAGTTCAGGAACCTTAGTTAAATTCAAATGTAAAGGTATTTTAAAACAGATGTAATTTAATGGAACAAAATACAGTAGAAACCCAAAACTGAGTGGCCCAAATACAGCGGGGGAAAGTATGTCCCCCGAAAATATATTGTACTTTTTATTTATTTTTGAAAGTTGAGATTAAAATTTTCCTCAATGAGTGGTACTGGAATATACTTTTCGCTACCCCTAGCACAGACCTTTGCATTCCTAACATTGACCTTGGCCACTGCATTGCTAAGAATTTCCCGAAGTAACAAGACATGCACACGTAAGAAGATATTCTGCATATTAGTGAAGTATAACAGTTTATTACATTAAACAGGATTAATAAGATAGAGAAGAAAGAGAAGAGTGGTAACGTTTTTTAAGTTGGTTCTTGTTTATTTATTTTAAACTTATTTCGCTTCACTGAGAAATATTTATACGAGGGCCATTCAGAAAGTAACCTCCTATCGGTCACAGTGCGGGTAGTGGGAGGAGTAGCGACGCCATCTGTGCATTCATGCACTCAGCAGGTCAGTCGGCATCAAGCCGTGGTCGAGTGAACATCGTACCTGCGCTAGTTTAGTGTTTGTGGCCGTTTGAAATGTGTGCTGCAATAGAAAACCCCGCCAAATGTGAAGTGCGTGCTGTTATAAGGTTTTTTACAGCCAAAGGATATTCTGCAGCAGCTATTCATCGTGAGCTTTGTGCCGTGTATGGACCAAGAGTTATGAGTGAAGGAGTGGTCCGTGAATGGGTACGTTTATTTAAAAGTGGACGAGAAAACGTTCATGATGAAGAGAGGAGTGGTAGACCATCATTGGTGACGGACGAACTCGTTCAGACAGTTGATGCAAAAGTTCGTGAAAACCGACGTTTCACAATGTCGGAGTTGTCTACTGATTTTCCACAGATTTCTAACTCTTGTACGAGATAGTGACAGCAAGATTGGGTTACTGTAAGTTCTGTGCACGATGGGTGCCCAAAATTCTTACCGACCACCACAAAACTCAAAGAATGGCCTCTGCATTAGACTTTCTGTCACGTTATGAGGACGAAGGTGAACCATTGTTAAACAGAATCGTGACCGGGGACGAAACCTGGAATAAGTACGTGAACCCTGAGACAAAAGAACAATCAAAGATGTGGGCACATTCAAATTCGCCTACCAAACCAATAAAAGCCCGGCAAGATTTTTCTGCCCGAAAATTGATGGCAACAGTGTTTTGGGATGCAAAAGGGGTGTTGTTGAATGAATTCATGGAACGTGGGACGACCATTAATCAAGGCGTGTACTGTGAAACACTAAAAAAATTACGACGGGCTATACAGAACAAACGCCGTGGTATGCTGACTTCCGGTATCGTTTTTTTGCACAATAACACCCGTCCTCACTCTGCTCGCAGAACAACATCCCTTCTTGAGTCCTTCAAGTGGGACGTTGTCAACCATCCACCTTACAGCCCAGATCTGGCGCCAAGCGATTATCACCTCTTCATGCATATGAAGAAATGGCTCAGGTCCCAGCGGTTTGATGACAACGATGAGCTCAAAGATGCGGTCACAGGCTGTATCCAGGTACAAGCGGGTGATTTTTATGCAGAAGGAATTTCGAAGCTTGTGAACAGATACGATAAGTGCCTCAATCGTTATGGAGACTATGTAGAAAAATAGTGCAAAGATGTAGTTGTAAGATGTATATATTAAAATATTTTTATTTAACTTGGTGAATTTTTTGCAATCAACCGGAGGTTACTTTCTGAACAGCCCTCGTATATGTCTCGGCGATCAGTCAGCAATGAGAACTCTTTTCTTATCTTGTGTCGTAGTTACGGAATAAAGCATTCAGTGAACTCCATTTAAATTTGAGTTATTTGCATCTTTATAAATTATCATCACAAGTTTATTACTAAAGTTGTTATATGATTTCAACACTCTCTTTACTATTTTGTATTGTTTGGCACATCTGAAATTATTTATTTTACAATTTCTTGGAACATTGCCAAGAAATAGCGCCATCTTCTTTGAACACGTCGATCTAAGAGTATTTGATTACACAATTTCCAACTTCTCGAAGTATTACTGAGAAATACATCTTGTACAAACGCTTCGATCCGAGAGTATTAAATTATATATTTTCTGACTTCATTGCCAAGAAATGGCATCTGTCCTCAAATGCGTTGATCCAAGAGGGTTTGGAAAATTATTTAATACATTACTATGACAATATCATTTGGATATTGTCTTGCTTAACAACACCTTCTTATTACGTCATGATGACGTCATATTTCATGTATAATACTTTATTTTATACTTATCTTAGACATGCCACAAAAATAACATCAATTTAAATTTTAAAACCTTTAACATATTACACAAAATAATGAATTATATAAACATAATTGAAATGTTTAAGTTGACAATAATTATCATCTCAATAAATTTATAACATTAATTAACAAGAAAGAATACCAAATAAACAAAGTCAAACTATACTCGGTGCCAATTAAGGAGATTGACAGATGTTAAGCATGTGGTGGAAAAGCATAAATAAACAGGAGGAGATGGATGCTTCTTAGCAGTTTCCATTGCAATGAAAAGGAACAATCAGAAATATAGCATTATAATGGCGTTTCCATAGAAACGGTATACACAAGGACCTTGTTGTCAATATTTAGCATGCACGCAACACGTGATTAGCATGTGGCTCATGAGGAACCCAGCAGTAACATAAACTGATTTGTTATGTAAGATTTAAAGCTTTCACGGCACGCGTTATTAATTAAGGCTTCACGAGTAATCAGCCGTGTAAGGTTTAAAAAAATTACGCTTTCGGCCATTGTAGACTCCATGGCCTTCATCAGAATGAAAAATGACCGTTCCAGCATTCGAGAACAGGTCATACAGGTTCTCCTGTACGGTATGTTTATCTGCACAGCACCTAGCTGCTTATTGCGACTTTATCTGTGCAGTATAGAAGGTGGTCCAAATTTTTTTCCAAGCTTTGTGTCTGTGGGCAATCGTTTCCCGTTAGCTTTCTGCTCCCCATATATATATATATATATATATATATATATATATATATATATATATATATATATATATATATATACTCTGTTCATCAAGAGATTAGAGGAGACGTAAACAAAGCCACGTGCGTTTTGACCACAGTGCACCCTCTTGACGCTTTCACCGTGTAAATAGTCCCTTGAAGAAATACTGTTACTAAGGTCTGAAATGTCATTTAATGTTTGCTAAAGCATGAACTAAGTGTACTAAGCATAGTTAAAGTGTACGAATACGCAGTTAAGTGAGTTTGTAACCAGCCTAATTCATTCTGCACGCGCATTATTCAGTATAAAATAACATGACGGAACAAGTGAGTTGTAAAACATAAGTGCGACAAACCGTTGCGAAGTGGTGAAAAGACAACAATATTGAGCGTGTTTAACAAATTCTGGGAGAAATATCCCGAACTTGCTATCGAAGACGTGATGAAATTAACATCCGAGTTTACCAGTGTGTCGGTTGCAAGTATTAAAACACGCAAAAAAAAAAAATCATCAGTTGGTGAAGATACCAGCCAAAAGCTTCCACGCTCCAGATAAATGGTAGATGTAGTTTGCAATGAATTTGTGAGATCTGCAATCCGTCAAAAAGTTCACCAGTTCTTTGCTAACAATGAACCTCCACCTTAAAGTGCTGTTGGCAGTTAACTCTGATCCCGATCTTCCAGATTTAAAACAAACTTCCCTCCACAAGCTGCTTCTGGAGATTGGTTTCGAGATTGTGAGCAGGAAATGAAAAAGTGTTATTGTGGATAGAGATGACATAAGTAGTAGTTAATTTCCATGTACTACATGTTATTTGAATCATGTAAATATATCCTTTTAGTAGTGTAAAATGCATATTACACCTACGCGTAGCGGTAGGTAACTTGTTGAGTCATTGTGAATGCACGTGGCCGCGGAGTGATACAAACCGGTGCTTTGTTTATATCTCCTCTAATCTCTAGATGAACAGAGTATACACAATGTTAAGTGGGAGGGGGTTGTGTTGCCCTGGCCAATGAGCGGGTGACGATTTGTGATTGGGTCTGCTGTTTCGGGCTATGTTTTTCACCGGCCACAGTGTTTTCTTCAGGGTCAATGCTTGGTCCGGAATCACTGTAGTTGCTGTTGTGGATGTGTTTGATGGCTACTGTCCAAGCAGGGCTTAGTTGAAGTCTGCAGTCCCTGTTGTAGTTGTTCGGATGTAGGATGACCCTGGGACAGGGTCATTAAGGAAGACATCCAAAGAACTTTCAATATTACTAAGATAAATGAAGTTTTTAGTTTCTAATTTGTTCTTACTTTAGAATCTTGTTGCTTCACTTTTAATAGCTTCAATTTCCTTAATTACCTGGTATTTTACTTAAAAGCAGATAGGAGTATTTATGGATTGTGATCTTTAGAGTTGACAAGGTACTCCTACAACCTGAATACATATGGTATGTTACAAAAAAAAACTTAAGTTACATAGAAATAATCCAAAAACTAAAAATCATCGTGCCATATATCGAAATAATGTTAAAAACAAGTTGATATTAAACAGTCCTATGATATCCAAAATGTTACTTTTGCTCAATAAAAATTATGAGAACATGTAGCCAAAAATCAATGAGATGCCAGCTGCGATGCACACAAAGGGCGGTTGATGCAGGGTTGCCCCACTCCACTGGCGATGCATGTATCGAAGTGCTCAAAGTCAAGCTACCTAGTACAACTGTTGTGAACATGTGACAACAATCAGAGCAGCAGAACAAAAAGGCTTTTTTTCCAGGTTATTCGACAAGTATCCAGCAGCTGACGTATTTGTAGAAGTTCCCGAAAGGTACATGTTAAGTCATCCTCACTATATAAGGAGGCAAAGCAACAAGCAGAGTGAGTGAGTTACAGACATGAGTCGTCGGGAATAATTCAGCTTTTAGTTTTAATGTGTGTATGTCAGCTGCACGTGTATGTGAGAAAACTGACACATCATGGAAGAAGATAACAGAGTAGTTAATGAGTGTTGAGTGATTGTAGCGTCAAATTCAGCTGCTTGAGAAACAGAGACAGTGAAGAAAGACTGAATGGAGTGAGTCAGGGATATGGGAAGAAAACAGTAGAGTCATGAAGGACTGAAGACTGTGTTAATGACAGTAAGAGAGAACTGTGTATTTGTGCAAAAGTTTTAGGAGAATAAAGTCAGGAAAAAGTAACTTATAAATGACCAAAATGGTTAGTGGAAATTTTCACCAGTTTGAGTCTTTATGCATACAGAATTCCTTTGCTATATTAATAAAATATGGTCAAAACCAAAGAGGTTATGATATAATTTAATCCCAGCATTCCAACAGAGAAAACACTGGATTTGATAAAACTGGCTAGGCAAAAACAAGATCAGGTCAGAATAAATCTGAAGATTATATCATTGATTTATGCATTTAAAAAATTAGTTTCATGTTTGCCAACAAACTGCTGCCGTAGCCATGGGAAACACTGTCATCTTTCTTAACTAATTTATACACAACTTATTTTAAAATATACACAATTAGAGCAGTATTGTATCTTTCAGTATTGCTATAGGTATGATTATGTTTTTGGCATCATTTAAAAAGTACTGAAGAGGCAATGAAATTACTAAACCTACAGGAAAAACACATGAAATTCACAAATGTAGAACGACTCTTACCATTTCCACAGCTAAAGATCATGAGAAACTAAATAGGATTAGAACTTGGCATTTACACAAAACCAACACATGTAGATAACTATATCAAGCGCAATCAGTTTAGCTCAATGCAGCACCAGTATACCATAATCCACAGCCTAGTACACAAACTGGTTCACGTGCCTCCAACTCAAGAGAATACAAACCGGAATACCCATATATTATTCAACTGAACCATTTCAATACCAACACTATTGAGAAATTTATTGATAAGTACCAAACACAGAAGATTGTTTAGCACTGCAAAATAAATATTGCACCTATCAAATGGATTGCAAAGATTGCAAACAAAATATATGTACATTGGAAAAACCAAACAAAATTTGGAGGTCAGGGTGAAAGAACATTTGAAGAGCATCAGATTAGAGCATATGGACAAGTCTGCTATAGTACAATCAGTTCTCAGTCAAATCACTACACAAAATGGGGTAAAATAAAACATGTAAAGAAACCATCAGAGGCAAGTATTTGGGTGAACATCTTTAGGATCAAGAAAAAATTATGAAGTTTGAAATCCCCTGTTGATGTCATCTGATTAATTAAAACATAGGTAACACAGTTGCAAAACCAAACCAGTCACAATAATGCCATTCAACTGCAAAACTGAAAATGGGGAACATGTTCACAGAAACCAATCTTAATTAATAAAAGGCATGAAAGGAGAGAAAAGGATGTTCAAAATGTGTTGTCTCATTCCAACTAAGCTACATTTGATAATCTAACTTAATCTCTTAATGCAACACGAATTATTTCAATGTTATTTTTTCTAACTTACCTTTGTCATCAGTGATGGCAACACTGATTTTCTGGGGTTCTGCCACTGTAGCAGTGGCAGGAGCAGCAGCAGTTATTGTCTTCTTCTCTATTGACCCTACATCTCTTTCTTCTGATTCTCGTTCCTTCTTTATAGATTCGTCGTCTTCCTCTGGAGACAACTGCACTTCACTGATTGGCAATGGCTTGGCTCCAGGAATAAGATTCTATCAATAAATACAGAAAAAAAAGTCAGTACTTCAGCACATATATGTAAATTTTAACTCCATTCAAGGAATCTAACATTTAATACAACGAATTCATTGTGCTGTGAACTGAAGATACAATAAAATCTAAATTAATTGAACTCTTTAAGACATTTTTTCTCTTAAATAGAGAAATTTCTGATGTGACTTTACAGTTAAAACTGTGTTGTAGTCCAATAGGTATGATACCAACAGAGCTCTGTTTACATTAAAGAAGCACACACAACCAGTGGTGCCTCATGTTGCCTATACCTAGGGGGGCTGTATTGATTATTGGAATTTTAGTTTACCTTAATTATTTGAAGATGAATTGCATACAGCGATCTATCTTTGTAGCAAACTTATTAACCACTCTGAACTTCAGAGCATTTACTATCACTTCCTTTTCTATGCACAATATAGCAAGTGCAGCTAGCATATCTTCTCCAATAGTGTTCCGAAGGAATGTTTTAATTCCTTTCAGTGTGGAGAAACAGCGTTCAAATTCACTTGTTAAAGGGAGAGTAACGGCTGTTTTCAAAAATTTTAACATTTCGGAAAAAGTGGAAAAAAGATTATTAGCTTTAAGACATCGAAGCAATTTGACAGCACCACCAATATTCCTGAATTATTCTCTTGAATAGATGACTGAAAGTTCTGTATGCAGTTTGCGCTTATAAAACACTGGAAACATTTTTACGCATTCACTGAACACATTTTCGGGAAATATTGAACTAAATTGCCCAAACTGTGATGCCTGTAGCAGGAAGGATACAGAAAGGTGTTTTCTAAACTGGAAGCAGAGATCCAATGAGACAGTATAACTTTGCATACTTGCTTGCTGCTGCTACGTTGGTCTGTGCGTTGAAATACATTTTCTTTTGTGTGGGTTTTCTGCTGCCAAATCACAGGATTCTACTGTATTAATTCAATGACAACTTGTGGAGGGGGACTACCTTGACCGAAAGGCAATCTTTTGTGCCTATGCACTCCTGGGAGGATGGATGAGGCGAATGGATCCTAAGGGCGACCAGGACTTTGCCAGAACAGAGCAGGTGGCAGAATCTCCACATTTTCCCAGTTAGAAACATCCAGACGAAGGCTGGCTTACCTCCCCAATCCTGAAAGAAACCTAATGGGATGAAGGGTAAATTGAAATTTGTGTAACGAGATGGAGGGACAAGGAATTTGAAGCATATGGAAATCCTTCCCAGCATTTGCCTGGTGACCTGGGAAAATCTCTGGAAAAAAAAAACCATGGGTCAGGAAGGTCAGCCACGGGGATTGAACCTGCGACCTCCTGAATGCAGGTTACAGACGTTACCGCCTGAAACATCCCGATCAGTTATTGTGTTTCTTCCTTTTCTAATTTCATTGGCTAAAGTAGATATGTATGCTTGAACTTTGGCATCTATGTAACGATTCTGTAGTTGATTGTACAGTATGTCCACACAGACATGGATCCAGGGGGGCTGCCAGGGGGCCCGGCCCCCCCTGTCATATCCTACTTTATTGCTATAAATGCTATATGTGTGTTACCTCATCATCACGCAAAATGGACAGATCGATTTCTATGAAAATTGGTATAGGTATGTACTACCTTTAAACATTGTTTCTTCCAGTTAAATATTTAACTAGTCATGTTTTAGCATGAATTTAATTATTAAGAAGTAGTGGACCGGAACCGGGCTCCCCCTATCGAATATTTCTAGATCTGCACTTGTGTCCACATGAGGCATAATTAAATGGAAAAAATTAACCTAGGAACAAATTAGATTTAATGACCAACAGAATTCTTGGACATTTCACATTTATGGCAGTTTTTATATAGCAAGTCTGAAATCCCCTTCTGAACACATGCAATGATGGCTGTGTCATCTTTAATTCCAAATAGAAGGACAGAAAACTGAAAAGGGAATTGCTGACTTCACAGCTACATATCCATTCATATTTCGTGTAAATTTCAGGACTGAAACATCTTCTATATTGTTTCTGGTGGCTTGCTGCAGTTCGAGTAATGTCTAACACTGGAGCCTATCTTCTCCGCATTTTAATGTCACATTTTTCTTGCGGTGCTAAGGAGCCAAAACAAAGAGACTTCAAATAATCAACTGAATTAGTCAGTGTTACAAACACACTAGTATATTTGAGATTATTTTGAGTCACTTTTTTACACTCACCTTCATTTAATTTGCTTTAAAAACAGGAAACGTTTTCAAGATTGTTCGGTCTCATCTTTCCAAGGCTCTGTGTGTGTTTCTTTTCTTATTTATTCATACATCAACTTTTCTAGTATTTACCCTTTGATATTTAAGACTTGAATGCTCTCAGTATAATATTTTGGATTATGTCATCTTCTCCTGGTGCTTTTTTGGGGTTTAACTTTTGAATAACATGAAGTACTTCTGCAGCTGTGAATTCCCTGTCGTTCGGTGTATATATGGGTTCTTCTTGCAGCCTACGCATCTCCCATTGTTGCACTGAATCACATTCTGGGTCGTCTTTGGGAGTGAAGTGGTCTAGCATACACTGAAGTGTTTCTTGGATATCGGCTGTGTAGGTACCATCTGCATTTTGAATAGTTGTTAAAGTAGGTTGAGTCCTTATTTTTCCTGCAGTCAGTTTGTATGCTGCGTGCCATGGGTTGCTTCCATCTTGGATGGTGTAGTATTTTTTCCATGAGTCTAACTTTCATTTTTGCGGTTGTAATTGGTATTCACCTTTCCCAACAATGTATAGTTTTCCTTTCTTCTCTGAACTGTTGGTTATTTACTGTTCTCTGGTATCTTCTGCATAGAGCATTTACCCTTTTTCTTAAAATTGTCAACTGGTCGTTCCACCACGGGACTGATTTCCTCTTGGTTGATATTTTCCTCGCAGTAGACTTACGAAAAACCCTGTCACATGCTGTTGTAATGCAAGAGTTAAATCTTTCTATTACCTTTTCAGCATTATGATAATCCTTTACAATTTTACAGATTTGATTATCATTTTCCTCCAGGTTGGTTTTACTTGTCCCGCAATTAAATTCCTTATTCAGCACAGAGCGTAGGACGTTAATGAACAGATAATAGTTTTCTTCTTTATTTACTATGTATCTTTTCCCAGTAAGCTTCTGCTCTTTCTTTGGCTGGGTAGAAAGTGTGTAGGTTTGGATCGTTCTTAGCACTTTAAATGCAATTATTTTACGGTCTGACCTACTTTCTTGTTCTCCACACTTCCCATCAGTTGTACAAATGAGCATACAGTTGTCAGTAAACATCAAGTCGATCCAGTTCTTTACCCTGTTAGTTTCCAAGGTTGATATTCCTGTGTTCTCATTGACAATATGCAGTGTCGAAGTTGTGAGAAATTCTTCTAGGACACAGCCTCGTTCATTGTATCAAACCATAGGTTGCTCCTAGCATTAGTATCTGCCGATATTACTATTCCATGTCCTTTTACGTGATCTAAAATGTTTTCGATCTTTCCTACGTCTATTCCTATGTGTGATTCAATGTCAAAGTACATGCTGGATGTGAAGAATTTACTGTCTCTATATTGTATTTGCATAACTGTACAATCTTCATTTAAGAGTTGACTTACTAGTGTAGCATCGATATTAAAGTAATTATTATGGCTGCTCACTTTCCTCAATCCCTGCATACGTAAGTACTCATTGACTTCGGAATTCCTGCTAATTTATTATTTACAGTATATGGTTCCTGTATAAATTATATGTCAATCCTGGATGTGTGTGGTGTGCATGCTAGCACATTTCATTCAAGTCAAAGCACAATTTCTTTTTTGTGCCAGAGGTAACAGGTAACTTCCTCAGATTATTCCACTTAACATATACAAAGTGATATTAACAACAAAAGTTTTCAAATGATTTGTACAAGTATTTGAGTCAACCTATACTTACTTAAGTTTCAATTAACTTACCTTTTACCTGGATGCCATTTTTAATCCATTTTATTCCTCAGACATTTTCTGGTGTGTATCTAGTTTTATATTGACAATGTGTTTTCTTGAAATTCTATAGCTAATATTCTCATGAAAACTAAAGGACTCTCATTCATTTATTGGCTTAACACTATTAGACATTACAGTACATTGTTTGAGAATTATGATAGATATACTTAACATTCTTAAAAAATTATTTATTATTTAATGCTAAAGAGAAGCAATTAAAATCATAAAGGATCATAAGTATACACTTTTTGCTTATTAAAACTTGTAATGTATACCATTTACAAATGACAAACAATGCACACATTAAGCACCATAATGGCATGAAAGGCAATTCAACATATGTCCTTATGCATGGTTGGCAGCAGAACTGTTAGGGTGTGTATACAGCAGACAGTGACGATAGAGTAAATAGTTTAGCTCAATTATGTACATATCCCTGGTTTAGCTTTTCATACAACCCCATTAAATGGAAGCCCTTGCAATTCCATTCAGCTAAGGTTTCCCTGTATTTTTAAATCTTAAACTTAAATGCAACACCTTGAGTTCTAATCCAAATTTATGAATGTACTGCTATAAATTCATCTATGTGATTAAGTAAGTACCTTAAGAGAATCTGTTGATATGGCAAGAACAGGTTTCTTCGATGACCAGTTCGACTTGCTAGAGCGCCATCTTCTCTTACGAGGTGCAGGCTCTGTTGTTTCATCTGAAGCATTAAATGAACAGCACTTTTAATACCAATAAATTGATCAAAAGTAGTTGTGTTCATTGCGCAAATTATCTGTTCAATTTCTTTGTTTTCTCTTTTCTTTACCTGATTATCCTCCCCTTATGTAGGATTTATACCCCCTAGGACTTGCAAGCCAGTGCCTGCTGGGGAACACAAGAACCTATGGACCAGAGTGAAGACCTGGAAGCGGGAGGTCAGCCAAGCACCAGGTATGAGATGAGGAAGAGGATGATATGTAATGCACGTGAAATGGATGAATGGAAAAGTAATAATGGAGCAATTGATGGAACGAGTGGCAGGGGAAACCGGAGAATTCAGAGAAAACCCACCCAGATGCCGCTTCCCCCACGAATACCACATGCAGGTCCCTGGGATCGAACATGGGCCACTTAGGTGGTAGACAAGTGCCTGTTGAATTTTATGTGGTAAAACTGTATTAAGCTTAAGAGGTAGAACTGGAACTTAAAAATTCAATGCCACAATGAATTAATTACCATGTGAAGGTTATTTAATCCTGGGATATAAAGTACTTGCAATAGTAAGTCACCATTGGGGTAATTGTCTCTGATGTGAGACTGCCTTTGTGGTTTACCAGGAGAAATACGAACTGGCTTGAGAATTTAATGTCATTCTGGCAGTTTGTCACAATAGCTCAGTGGTAGAGCGTCCGCCCGGCAAGCGGAAGGTCTGTGGTTCAAATCCCAGTTGTGGCATTGAATTTTTAAGTTCCAGTTCTACCTCTTAAACTTTGCCCACACACGGCTTGTGTGTTTAAAAACACCAACAGTAAGTTTGTTGGCATAAATAAATAATAATTACCATGTGAAGGTTATTTAATCCTGGGATATAAAGTACTTGCAATAGTAAGTCACCATTGGGGTAATTGTCTCTGATGTGAGACTGCCTTTGTGGTTTACCAGGAGAAATACGAACTGGCTTGAGAATTTAATGTCATTCTGGCAGTTTGTCACAATAGCTCAGTGGTAGAGCGTCCGCCCGGCAAGCGGAAGGTCTGTGGTTCAAATCCCAGTTGTGGCATTGAATTTTTAAGTTCCAGTTCTACCTCTTAAACTTTGCCCACACACGGCTTGTGTGTTTAAAAACACCAACAGTAAGTTTGTTGGCATAAATAAATAATAATTACCATGTGAAGGTTATTTAATCCTGGGATATAAAGTACTTGCAATAGTAAGTCACCATTGGGGTAATTGTCTCTGATGTGAGACTGCCTTTGTGGTTTACCAGGAGAAATACGAACTGGCTTGAGAATTTAATGTCATTCTGGCAGTTTGTCACAATAGCTCAGTGGTAGAGCGTCCGCCCGGCAAGCGGAAGGTCTGTGGTTCAAATCCCAGTTGTGGCATTGAATTTTTAAGTTCCAGTTCTACCTCTTAAACTTTGCCCACACACGGCTTGTGTGTTTAAAAACACCAACAGTAAGTTTGTTGGCATAAATAAATAATAATTACCATGTGAAGGTTATTTAATCCTGGGATATAAAGTACTTGCAATAGTAAGTCACCATTGGGGTAATTGTCTCTGATGTGAGACTGCCTTTGTGGTTTACCAGGAGAAATACGAACTGGCTTGAGAATTTAATGTCATTCTGGCAGTTTGTCACAATAGCTCAGTGGTAGAGCGTCCGCCCGGCAAGCGGAAGGTCTGTGGTTCAAATCCCAGTTGTGGCATTGAATTTTTAAGTTCCAGTTCTACCTCTTAAACTTTGCCCACACACGGCTTGTGTGTTTAAAAACACCAACAGTAAGTTTGTTGGCATAAATAAATAATAATTACTGTATTAAGCTGTTTAGGAAAACAGAAAACTGCTTTCTGGATAAAGAAAATTGCTTATTGTACTTCTAGTGAAATAAATGCACCTTACTTTAAATTATACAGGGTGTGGTATAAGCAGCTTTACAATTGTTATGTCCTCATTTACAGGCAATAAACAGCTATGGCAGGTATTTACAGTGTTGAGGATAAGAAATGGATTCTTAAGGAGTATTGGAAGCTTGGAAATACAGCGTCAGTGCAGGTTTTCTGGTGAGAAATACTGAACACTGCCCCCAGTCATTAGACCATCTACTCAGTTCACATAAATTCAAACACGATCCATTCACAGGGCCCCAAAATTTGTTCCTTCTGTCCAGTGTGCACATAAGAAAAAGATGTTGGTTGCATAGGCATGTGTAGCAAGTCCAAAGAAGTTGACCCATAGTGAGCGAGTGGAATTTAGGTCCCATCGACAGCTAGGTCATTTGGGCCTAAAGTTACATTTTGAAGTGTAAAACACTCACAAACTTATGAGGTTAAAAGCCTAAAGCTAAAACAATAATAAAATGGCAAACAATTAAACTTTAAAAAGTGAATTAAGCAGTAAACATTAAACAAAGAATGTTAAAATGATAAAAACAATACAAATGAAGTCGTTGTCTAAAACCGTAAAATTAAAGCTCAAGAATAAAACACAAGTTAAACTTGTTTTGCAAATCCAATTTTGGTGACAAACCGCATTCCTTATCTACAGACAGGATCATCACCCACAATTGACTGCATAGTAAAACCCAGGCCAAGGGATTGGCAGTCCCTAGCATATCATGAACAGTTAATCAAAATGTGCGAGAGCTGTACGCCACACGCCAGACACACAAGGGCCAGTGTGCCACACAAAGGATGCCCATAAGTGGCACATGTATGACCGATTCTTAATCAGGTGAGAATATCTCTGACCAATGAGAATCCCTGCATGAGGTCAGCCAGGGTTGTACGGTCTTTGATTGCCCACAATTGAGTGCCAGCTACCTCTTCCCAAGAATGCTGCCAGAAAGAAAAGAGATGGTGCCAGAAGTACCGCTGCACATTGCTAAAAGCCAAAGTGTATGGAAAACTCTGGCAAACGGCAGGCAGCCTTAGCAGCTGTGTCCACCGCCTCATTGCATTTTAAATTTTGAATGTGTAAAACCCATGAAATTTAAAAATTCCTGTTACTTTTTGATCACCCCTTGTATACGTTAACTCTTAAACCGTTGTACACCACTACCTATACACTTACAACAAATGAGGGAAATGATACCATGGTTTATGGCCTCCTGGAATGCCTAAAATTAAATTCTGCTAATGCACCTGATTACTTAACTTGGTATATAAATGTCTAAGTTCTTTTTCCTTTTTTTCTGGGCCAAAAAGAATGAATCTTAAAACTGAGAATTGCAGAACATGCATATGAATATGGTTTAGAAGATATGAAGTTGGTATTTACTGAAACTTACTTCCTTGTTGTGATGTTTTTGTATCTTGGTTCTCCTGAAAAGAGAAACACATAGCACATCAGCAATATGGCAGTGGACCTGATAGAAAATTCCCAACTTACATTTTATGATAAATCTAATTAAGCAGTTATGTACTTACTTTTTCCTCCTTTGTTTCACTACTGCTTTTATCTATCTCTGGATCCTTTTTCACAGACCTTAAGGAACGAAAAATGAAAATTATTATACATATCTTTTAAATAAAAGTGTAGCTAAAATGATATGAAGAGAACTAGTCTATTTGGATGTTTCCATGTTAAATGAAACTTTGACTTTACTTTAAATGCAACCCACTGGTTAATTTTTACAGTTTCTAACCAATTTCAAGTACTTGTATGTGTGAATACTTACAGAGGTCGGCGTAGCGCAACTTTCTCACATCGCGGCCTTGGACTACTAGACTTTCTGTTCTGCCTTCTGCTTTCTGGTGACTCACTACTTCTGTGTTCCCGTCTTTTAGAGGGACTGTCTCTTCTCTTGGCACTTGATCTCTCAGAGCTTTCACTTCTCCTCTTTCTTCTTGATTTGTCTGCACTTTCCTTCCTTTTACTATCTATATTTTCTGAGCCTTCACGTTTCCTATCTAACTTATCCTGAGGTTCTGACCGTTTTGCACTTGATTTAGATGGACTTCTTCTTCTGGATTTAGCGGGACTTTCACTCCTCCGTCTGTCATGCTTTCTTACTGGACTCTCTTTTCGTTTGAGTGACCCTTTCTCTGTAATACTACTTCGTCCTTTCTGAGGGCTGTGACTTCTACTTCGGCTTTTTTCTAAATCACGACTTTCCCTCCGTTTCAGTTTTAGCTTAGAGTCTGATTCTCGTGAATCAACAGACACATTCCGTTTTAACACAACAGTTTTCTTTGGCTTTTCACTTGATGACAACTTATGCTCTATTTTCTTATCTGTACCCTCGTCTGCTGGTTTCACTGTAGTGTTCTTTCCTGACGTTCCTGTATCTTTTTGTTCATTGTCTTTGTCATTACTAACCTCCACTTCCTTCTTTTCTGTAGATGTGGGGGAATCTTGCTCCTGCACTAATGCGGGTGTTACAGATTCTATTGACTTTTCTTCTGATGTTTCTACATTGCATGCTTCTTTAACTTTTTCTTCTTGAGTGTTACTTTTCTGTGGCAATTCTACTTTTTCATCATTTGATACCTCAGTTGGACTTTCTTTGGATGCGCTGTCAGGCACTTCATTTACTTCTGCACTCTTTGTTTCCTCAGAAGGTTTCTCCTGTGCCTTGGGTGTAGATGGCTCTGCAGCCTTCTCCTCACTGTTCTGTGAACTGGGTTCTGCTTGTCTTCTTTCACCTGAAGTATTCTCAACCTCTGTAGATGCTTCCCGTTCTACTTCTCTTTCTTCAACTTCTTCCTCTTCCCCCTTTCCCATTTCAGGAGATTGGTCTTTTTCTGCTTCATTAGTCGAACTTACCACTTTTGATGATACCTGAGGTGCTTCTTCTTCATCAGATGATTCTTTCTCTTCTTCTGAAGATCCATGGTGTTTGGATTTTCTAGTCTTATCACGGTGAGAGCGACGAGATTTCTTCTTGTCATCAGAAGATTCCTTATCAATATCATCCTCATGCCCTCCAGAGGATCTACTGTGTCTGAAAATTAAGTTCAAGAAGTTTCAAAATATTGACCAAAGGAAAAACAAATTTTATGTCCCCTTACTTTCACTATGGCAGTTATTTTTAAACATATATCTTCATCAGAATGTCCCTGTTTTCCTGGAATTATCCTGTAATGCTTTCTTAATCCTGAATTTTGTAAAGCTGATATGTCAACCCACCTTTTTTTCCTGTGTGGACTATGGTCTGTACTTTCTGTTGGTCGCACTATACAGAGCTTTAAGGTGCTTCCACTACCTCCATCACTGCTGTTTGCACTTTTCACTTGCCACACTGTTTTACCTTCTTTGTCAGTCTGTAAACACAAAATATTGGATCATTCATTGAGCACCAGAGCATGGCAAGGCCATGAGCAGGACCATTTTAACCATGCTTCATCTCATCAGAAACATATACTTGTAACATGCTCAGACTGATTTGAGATTTATTTGTTGCATGTTTACAGTCTGAGTTTTAAAACAAAATACATGACATGTCGAGCATGGAGGGTAAGAGGAGAAGGCCATTGCTTTGGAAACGTAAACAAAGGTTGCCACATTGGCTACACTGATAAATAATGACCTTCTCGGGTCAGTTATTGCCAGTTGTGTTTGGGGAAACGAGCTTGCTTGGATGTTCAGTTGCACAGGTGTTGTTAGCCTATTTTGTTAAAACTTTTATATTAAGTTATAGAAACAAGTGTTGGTGGAGGAGATAGATGTAAACCAAGGATTCATTGCCCACATGAAAATTCAGCTTCCGGTCGAGATGTTATACTGCAGAGCCAAACTAAAGAATTTGTCTGTTCGCTTACAGAATTCTTCGAACAAGAAGAGGAAAACATGTTCCCTCCAATGAACCCCTTATTTCTTTTAACCCAGTGAGGAAAAGAACTGTACGTGCTCTGAAAATAAGTGAAGTGACTTTTGAGAATCTCTGCAGCTACAGCCGGGTCCTTCATGACAGGTTCTTAACTCCCGGAAAAGAGACTAAGAACATTTCCTATCATGCATAAGCTTCTTGTTCTTATTGTAGCACTAAGGGCTTTGTTTTTAAGAGAAATGCAAAAAATGAGCTTGAAGGAAATAGTGTGGTTGGATGAAACCTGGGTAAATGCTGGCTGTACCATGTCAAAGGGCTGGGCTAATGGCATACTTGAAAGTATAAGAGGCCCTATAAGAAAAGGTGGGTGCTTTATTATTGGTCATGCTGGTGCATCCCATGGTTTTGTTGATGCACTGCCGTTCTTCAGAGAGAGAAAAAGAGGGGGGGGAAGTAAATCAGACTCAACTGTAAAATATGTACTTAGAATCACAAGTGTAAAGATGCAAAGACGTAGTGAATTTGTACAGAGAACAAGTCACTTTATTTATATTGAGAACAAATTACCTCTGTTCTAAAAGTAGGTTAATACAGATTACATCTGTATGTTTTTCCTAACATGAGATAAATCCGAAAGGCTGTTTATTTTCCAAGTATTGAGGGTTAAGTATGCATAACTTATCTGCTTTTTGACAACACTGCATTTCTCCATGTGGAGAAGCTGTCACATATCTTCTTTTAAAAAATCATACTGTAGTACATGTTTAAATGATACAGCATTTTAATTTGAAAATAAGTTCATACAATTTGCTCTTGCCATATAACTGAATTGAACAGTAAAATTAAAAAAGAATATGAAAACTTTCAGTTCTATTAGTTTTTGCTGAGATGGCTGTTAAATATTTCACCACGATTTGTGAAAAACCTTAACTATCTAGCAGTGTTGATGCACGTTATGCACTGTGCCATGTGCTGCTCAACTTCAACATGTTTTTGTTCTTCTTTATCAATTTTTCTTTGGAAGAAAAGGAATGTGCACAGCTGAAATTAACATAGATGAACAAATATTATGACATCCATTCATGCATATAATACTTCAAGCATGTGGCACAATATTGTGCATTCATGCCATACAGCAATATATTTTTTCACTGCAGTTTGAATGGGCTCAATTGTCATATTAGCAGCTTCATGGAGTGTTTCACATAAAATAGTCCCACATGCAACATAGATCAATCTAAACACTCTTCGTCTGCCTCAAGAGATGCTTAAAGGTGGCCAAATTACTACGATAGATCTTAAGTACCATCTTTTAGATGGCACGCTCTAAAAGTTTCAACATAAGTGTGGTCATTAGTTTGTGGTGACTATGTTAACAGATTAATTAAACATTTACTATAAAATGGATAAATCTGAAATAATAGCAGTGATAAACTACTTTATACACATACAAAAATGTTAAAATCAACATAAAAGGATTCTTTTTCCCCTTCAATTTTGGATGGTTAAATGGGTTGCACAGTTTAAGCATGGTCATACCCTAAATGATCAAGGCATTCTGAAACTCCATGAGTTTGTGATAAAAATTCACAATATTGTAACTCAAACTTTCAAATCCATGCAAGTTGGCTAACAATGCAAATACAGTAGAACCCTGCTAATCCGAACTGCAGGTGTGGTCTGTTTAGATTATCTGATGAAAAAAAAAAGTATATAAATTCAGCTACAAGGTAACGTAATGTAGCAATATGACGAAGTTGAAATTACCACACACAACACAAGAATGTATTCAACATCACGACAATGTATTCTTCTGAGCTATGGACATAACCAATCACATGCAATAGTGGTGGTACATAGGTAGTTCAGTTTGTTTTGCTATTGCTAGCCATCATTCTATAATGTATGCTTTTTGCTCATAAATTAATACAAAACAGGTGCTTGTTTGTGTTATACAGCACACTACAATGTCAATCAAACAAAAACATAGTTCCCTAACATTAAAAGAAAAACTTCAAATTATGAATTTTGTGTTCAGAGTACCCACAATTTCGGATTCACAGGGTTCAGAATAGCAAGGTTCTACTGTAGTTCAATAGGCTGTATTCACTACAGTTTATACAACCTTTGGGATATGAGAAAGTTCTTCAATCAATGGGTGCAGTGTTTAATAATGGAACAAAATCATATTCAAATGAGCACACGTCCAGAGTATTTATACTGGTTTAAATGCAATTCCAGTGAGTTTCTCTCACATTTCATTACAGCAGATTAAACATAGGTTTATCACTACAACCCAGAGACAATATACCTGTCATTCAGTTATCACAGGGACTTCACAAAATTAGTTATAACTTAAAAGGAATGAAAGGGAGAAATTCACTATCAAAATCTTTTAACACTATTGTACAATAATCTTATTAACATAGGGCGCTAAAGGAATTTAATCCCAGTTTTAAAGAAAGATCACATATGCAACACCAGATAAGCCAGCTAGTTTCAGCAGCGATGGAATATATATACATATAGGTATGTATTTTTTCTCTGTGGTATAAGCGAAATAGAAAAAAAGATAAGACGTTGAAAGAGGGACAGAGAAGATGGCTAAATATCTGGGTTCCTGGAATAACTGTGATGTGCACTTCCAATTACTCAATATATCCAACAGCTGGAATATTGATACTGTTTAATATTTAGCAGAATAAGGGCATGTGTACCTTGGTATCCTCACTTTCCCAGAATGACTTGTCTTCTTTCCATTCCTCTTCACTTGCAGGTTTACTTTCCTTCTGTGGACTTTCTTCTTCGGAGCCATTATCTGGACTGCTTCTGACTGATGCTTCATTCTCTTCTGCACCTGAGTCACGTTCTGGAGAACTTGATGAAGACTTCCTTCGTCTCCTTGAATGCCGACGTGAACGCCTTGATGGCTTTTCCACCTTCTTTTCTGGGGAGCTTTTATCCTTATCTTTAACTCTTTCACTTTTTCGTCTCATTGCTGCTGTCTATAAAAAGAACTTACTGGTAATATGATATTTGTTAGAATATAATAGACTGAATAATAGTAAACTAGTGTGGATGGAGATGCCACCACAGCTCTAATTGATGTGTATATAGGTCATGAGGTGAGACACAAGCAATTCCCTAGCTGCACAGTGGCACTTCACCTGAAACAGTGATGGTGGGGGATCATGTATGTTGCGCAATCATGTATGTACAGAAGTCATAACTTATCTGTCCATGAAGGAGTGAAGTTTGCTAGCATAGTTTTAGTGTATATTGCTAATGACAATATATACGTATAACAATTAGCTTTATAATGAACAAAGCAATTTTGCTCTAACTATGGCCATGTTCCAACAATAACTTTCATGTGAACTGCAATAGTTTCAGCTATGCGCTGTTGTAGGGTTTCAAGCAAACTGATGCTACTGTTCCCCTCTCACCTGTTACAAAGAGGGAGGGAAGTAAACCAGCTTCCCCTATGTGCAAGAATTGTTCATGTCTTACCTCACGACCTATATCTACTTTTATGGGACATGGGGACTAAAATTTCAAAGTTCTGTAATATGTAAGCTACTGACTTAAAATTTTATGTAGGCTATAAGTAGGCCGCTAGTAAACTATGTAGCAAGTTTCACATTTATATGACTGTTACTTATATAGTTATTAATTATTTTATCAATCAATAATATAAAACCACTCATTTTCAAAACACACCTGGCGCCATTATTTGTTAAGTAGGTTTATAATGTTATGCACTTCTTATTTATTATAATGACGAGTACAAAATCAGTTATTACTTTTGCAGTCATAGCACTATTTGCTAAGATAAAAAATTTATTTCTATTTGCACATATTCTTATATAAAAATTAGCCAAATATCTGAACAATTTATTATTTTTTTAAAAAAAACTATTTACCATAAACTAAAATAATAGCTAGGTTTGTTCAAGTGTCTTTGCACAACATGCATGTAACTTTTTACTACAATTGGATCAAAACTATTGTGCCAGCCTCACTTTATGTGTTGAAAAATGTACATTTGATAAAAATTGAGCTTTCTGGAAACATGCATTTCAAATATGGCTACCTGTATTCTCAGAATGGCTCGTAGTGTCACAATATGTACTGTAAACCAATATTTGTTTAAAAAACGGGAGTACAGTAATATATTTCCAAAACTGTTTCAAAACAGATATCACACTGGGTGAGTTACACCTGCCCCATCAACTGCACATCTAAGTATTTAAACGTGCACTGGCACCTTAAAAATGGCAGAACTTGACATTTTATTTATGCACCCGATTCCTGAAGTTCCTAAGTACTTTTGTAAGTGAAAATCTAAAATTCGTCAATTTTGTCATTTTTGGTCAAAATTTCAGTCCCCGTGTCCCTTAAGGCATGTATAACACAAAAGAAAAGGATTATGACTTTGCAATTCCCAAAATACATTCTATACATGAACATTTCTTAGCACAGAGAATAGTGTAAGCAACAGAAGTTGAAGCAACAACCGCACTTCTTTATCTCTTTTAGCTGAAGTTCATTTACCATTCATTAAATGCATAAGATCTACTATAATAATGCTTAACTTTAGGGCGACAAATGAGGAGCTTGCTTCCAAATGCACTAAATCCTAATGGCAAGATTTTTAGAATAGAAGATAGAGGGGAAATGCCATTAATTAAATCATGATCCTCTTCAGGGTTTTCAACAACTCACATTAAGATATTCTATATTTTATGTTGAAAGAAATTTTAAACCTGGATGCACTACATTTGGTTATTGTAATTCAGAAAACTTCTATAACTAAATGTATTTAAACAACCTTTAACATATAATTATGAGCAACTGAAGCTAATAACAGTGAAGCAAATCAATTCCAAAATATTAATAAATATCTTACAGACTATAAGCGTCATTTATCTTAATATATGCTGTAAGTACTTGCACAGTGTTTTTCTAACACTGTGCAACTGTTGGAAACAAGCTCAAAAAGAGTGAACACCTTGAACAGGGTTACCAGCAAAAATGTGAGCTTACCTGACCAAAATATTGCATTTCCCTGACTATGATTTTATATTTGTGCAATATTTAACAGCCTCTTCCACCATATTAGCTGTTCAATGCACACCTTTAAACAATATATATTACTAGACCGATATTCAAAAGGGAGTATGCAAAAATACAATATGTTGGACAGTAAGATGCATAGAATAAAAATGATATACCAAGTAACAAAAAATCTAACTTTCAGTTTAAACAATATATTAACAAATTGGATGTGAACATAAAGTACGTAGCCAAAGACACAGTTGTGCAAAATACGTCATTCTGAAATATATCTAAACAAAATAGGTACAGAGAAAAATTATTTTGGTTAAGATTGCATATATGCTAGAAAACTTCATATCACTTTTCACACACATGTAGTATTATATTGCATGACTTGCAGTATTACATGTAATCAACAACTCACATTCACGATATATGTAGTTATAGATGTAATGGGTGATCCAAAAGGCTCTGAACTGGCTGCACTGTGTTTTGCCTGTATGCATTCTTGGTGCTCGTCGCCAACTGCTGCTGTCTTAGAACAGCTCGGATGAAACCATACAACACTTTTAAAACTACTCTTAAAGGCTTTACTTACCAATGTTACTAAAGGAAATGTTGAAACTGGCCACCGTCATTATCCATACATTTTAGGCACCTCTTTAGGAAACTATCCATCACTCGCAGTACCTCACATTGAGAAATGATGACAATTTCCAGGAGCATATTTTGTTTTAATTCTTCCAGGGTGTGTGGGTTTGTCTTGTACACTTTATGCTTTAAGTTGCCCCAGAGATAGAAATTGAGAATCACCTTGAAATCTTTTAGCAAATCGCACTTTCACTTGTCGAGCTGATTGAGTTAACACATACAAATCATAAATACACGCTGTGCCGTAGAAAACAAATGCTGAGCCGTAATACGCTTTGGGACTAAATAACAAAGAACACTGGCAATAACTCAATCACCGTCAGCTCAATACTGCACTTTTAGAGCAGAGAAAAATTAGTCAACTGCATGACCTTGTGTACAGCAGCTGTTTTATTGTGTTTCTGTGTGTGCAGTGGAAAAACACTGTGCAGCGGTTCAGATGTTTTTGGGTCTCTCTGTATATACTTGAAATAAAGCAGTAATAGTATATATTGTGGGTAAACATCCAACATTGCTTATTGCACACATGTAGCTTTATTGTGCTGCACTCTTTAATTGCAAAATTTCTAGTAATATGCATAATTGATAATAATTCACACTCAGGATATGGCAGTTACAGTTAATGTAGGTACAGATGTATATGCTTGAAAAAGTGAAGTCGGTAAAAGAGACAGTGGGTGGCCCCAACAAATTAACAAGGCAACATTACGTTCTTAAACCACTGCTTATTAACTTTATACCTACCTAAAATTCACTAATACATATGTATATAGTACGGACAATAGTTCTTTGCCGGTGACCTACTTACCTGGCGCACTGAGAGTCTGTGCCTGACATCACCTTGCTGGTGTCAGCGGGAAGACGAGCAACTTTGCTGACACAACACAAACACCTCCATGTCACTGCATTCAACTCGCTTTATTGTAGTTTATATCTACACATCTACAACCCTGTCACACCGAATACTTCATTTTAAAGCAGCAGGGGCTTTATTCATCTGATAAATATTCAATTCCAAAAATAGCACCATCATTTTCTTCTTCAGGCTTTTCTCTTTCATCGTCTCCATTCTCTTCTTCGCCTTAACTGTCACTAAATCCTCCACCTTGGATTACAAAGCTTTCTATGACATTTTCAAACAGGCCTTCTTATTCAAAGTATTTGTCCTCCAGCTTTATAACGTGTTGACAGGCATTTTCCTACTTTTCCACACTAATATCAACATGCTGTTGGCAAAGCTTCATCACACCATCTAATTTAAATGTTGTGTTCTGACCAGCTACCCATTGTTTTATGTCAGCCCAGATAAGCTCTACTGGGTTAAGAACTGGTGAATAGGGTGGTAATCTAATGAGACTGTGTCCATGAATGGCCAACAAACTGTCAATGACGTAATTTTTTTGAACTGGTTTATGAGCCATAATTAGGTTGTAAAGCTCCAACTTCAACATCCTTTCGTCAAATTGTATATTATTTGCTGCAAGCCAGTCCTTCATCTCACTTTTGGTTGAAGTCGATATTGGGGCCTTTTCCAACTGCACATTTATGGTATGATGCATTATCGATCACCAAGGCGGATCTGGGAGGCAAGTTAGGAATTAATTTTTCTGCTAGCCATTTTTTTTGTAATTTTCCCCATTCATTTCTTGGTGGTAATCACGTGTTTTTTTTTTATTTGTACATTAAAAATGCTCCAGGTACAAAACGAGTTTTACCTCCTGCATGTACGATGATTGCTTTTGGCCCTTTTGCAGCAGGTACATGGAAACCTGAGGTGCTATCATCACTCCAGCTGTTTGATCTTGTATGGGTGGGTTTCATCCTCATATATTATGGACCTTCCTTCTTCCCTATATTGTGTAATTGTCCGCAAGAATGAAACATGAGTTTGAATGACGTGCCTTTCCTGCAATATTCTAGTGTTTTTTCTTGTTTTCCGCCACTTGAATCCCATTTTCCTCAAAATTATTTTCAAACTTGTGCTACCTCCACTAAAATTTGCATGTAGGTAGCAATTTATTGATGGTGGGAAGCATTTTTTCGACAATGTAAAAATTATATATAATATATCAAATAACACTAATCAAAATTGTCAAATTTGTGACACACTTTGGTACACGGTGCACTTTTCCAGGAGTTCCAAAAGAGGTGCCCTGTTCTTCGCATTGTTTCCCTTCCTTGACAATGTTCCTTATAGTTCTTTCAGGCACTTTAGTTGCAGCACTTACTCTTTCCTGCACTTTCTTCAATGGAATCAATAACTCTCCAGAAACTGCTTCGCTTTTCATGAACACATGGACATTGTTCACAATTTCCCCAGATTGGCTATACAAAGTTTTTGTGCCAAATTTTGATAAAATTGGAGGCATTTTATTTTGTATAAGAACGCAAAAGACAATAACCTAACAATAATAACCCAATAATAATAACTTAACAATAACAAGACAACCTAACAATAACATTAACCTTCAATAAACACACGCCAAAACACAGTCCAAGTCTAATTATAGAAATGAAACTGTGTACAGCGAGCTCAAATATCATAAGCAGATGGCTGCAAGAGATGTCAATCGTAATACTTCTTCCGCTAGACTGAGCTAGCTGTATTCACTGCGCATGCGCTAGAGTTGTGGGCTCACTAGCTGTCCAGATAACCACTGCACACCCAAGCTTCACCGGCACAGAACTAGTGTCTGAGCTAAGTATTTCTGATGAAACAGCAATGTTTAGCAGATAATACAAACTTATTATTTTAGATATAAAATACGAAGTAATGTGAGAATTTATTATTTTGTTGCAAATGCCTGCAACCTCATCCCAACTTTAAAGAGGTGCAAAGAGATGGTAGAATGCAACAAAGTATGATGATGTAGTAAGTCAATTCAGCACTGCAGTCACAAAAAAAGATGCAAAGAGGCAGCAAATTGCAACAGGGTACAATAATGGGATATTGTTTAGAAAAGTTTACGCGATGAGTTGGTCAGAATACCGGCAAAGTCCCACTCGGCAGTGTGTACGAATGGTCACGAAAGTTGCCGAAGTTGCTGTGTTAATGCAGCGCTGCCAACAGCAGAATGTCCCTAGGAGTTTGTTGCCAATAGTAAGTTTGAATGTTTTTGCGGGAGTCGGCATTATGCTATTGACCTTCGTAGACGGAAGTAGTGCAATGGCTAGGTGGTTTATGAGTATATTGGATTTGGCGCCTCTGTTGTTAAATGAAGAGGCATGCATGCAATTCCTATACGACGAGGGCCTTTTTTTTCTTTTTTTTTTAATTAACGTCCTCCAACATTGTGTCATATCGGACGGATGAATGAAATGAATTGGGTGAAATGATGCTCAAATGAGCCCGAGGTCCATGGAGCTTTAAGTTATCCGACATTCGTCTTCTCAGGGTAGGGAAAACCTCGGAAAAAACCTTACCCGGATAACTTACCCTAAGCGAGATTCGAACTCGCGACCTCTTGAACGTGAGGCAGACACGCTAACCATCACGCTACTGAGGCGGGCGACGAGGGCCTGTTGAGGACTCGCATGCTATGCAGGGAATGCGAATAATATATATATATATATATATATATATATATATATATATATATATATATATATATTAAATAAAAACACAATAATATAATATAAAATAAATAAAAAAGAATGATAAATAATAATAATATAAATATAATAATATAATAAATATAATATATATAATATAAATCTAATAACATTAAAAACAATAATATAAAATAAATAAACAAAAAAAGATAAAGATAAAATAAAGATAAAGATAAAAGATAAAGGTAAAAGATAAAATAAACAAACAAAAAAGAACGATAAATAATAAACATAATAAAAATATAATAAAAAAATATATCCCACTGCCGAGTGGGACTTTAATATTATAATATAATAATAAAGAACGAGCCAGCGTATCGTATAATAATAATCCATAATGGCCAATTCTGACCAACTCAGCCAATTATATATACAATTATACACAATAATTATAATAATATCCATACATACAATAATAAATTTATATTATACGATACGCTGGCTCGTTCTTTGTTTAGTAAAGCTTACGCGATGAGTTGGTCAGAATTTCGGCAAAGTCCCACTCGGCAGTGGGATATTATTATATTATTTTATTATATTATTATTTTTATTATATTATTATTATGAGCCAAAATGGATTTATTATTTTTAATCCATTATTATTATTATTATTATTATTATTATTATTATTATTATGAGCCGAAATGAATTTATTATTTTTAATCCATTATTATTATTATCCATTATTATTATTATTATTATTATTATTATTATTATTATTATTATTATGAGCCGAAATGGATTTATTATTATTTTTAATCCATTATTATTATTAATGTCCATTATTATTATAAAGAATTGGCCATTATGGGTTATTATTATACGATACACTGGCTCGTTCTTTATTATTATATTATAATATTGAAGTCCCACTCGGCAGTGGGATATTATTATATTATTTTATTTATTATTATATAAAAATAATTTATTAATAATAATATCCCACTGGGATATTATTATATTATTTTATTTATTTATTATTATATAAAAATAATTTATTAATAATAATATCCCACTGCCAAGTGGGACTTTGCCGAAATTCTCACAAACTCATCGCGTAAGCTTTACTAAACAAAGAACGAGCCAGCGTATCGTATAATAATAATCCATAATGGCCAATTCTGACCAACTTATCGCATAAGCTTTACTAAACAATATCCATTTCGGCTCATAATAATAATATAATAAAAATAATAATATAATAAAATAATATAATAATAAAGAAGGAGCCAGCGTATCGTATAATAATAATCCATAATAATGGATTAAAAATAATAATAAATCCATTTCGGCTCATAATAATATAATAAAGAACGAGCCAGCATATCGTATAATAATAATTATCCATAATAATGGATTAAAAATAATAATAAATCCATTTAACCATAATAATGGATTAAAAATAATAATAAATTCATTTTGGCTCATAATAATATAATAAAGAACGAGCCAGCGTATTTATGTTACTGCTAGATTGCAGGTGATTGCATCACGTGTTAAATAAATGTCGGTGTTTAATGTGTTGGCAACGAAAACTAGTGTAGTGTAAAAAGCAATGTTGGCAGATGTGAAATAGCGTCTGCTAGTTAAGCAGTGAAATCTAGTGGGCGATTGTGAAACTACTGCCGGCGCATGCGCAGAAGGTAAGTTCGGACTTAGAATCTGGCTGGCAAGGCTGGCAAGTGGAAAGTGAACGTTTCTAAACATGAGCCCAATAATGTAATAAATCAACCCGATTGCAGTCACAAATGTGATGATGTATATTTAAGGACATTCAACTATTAAGGCAACCATGAGCTTTAACAAAAACAAAAAAAAGAACATTTCTCCCTTAACATGAAAGTACACATTTGCATATAGCAGTTCCTCTAAATTTAATTTGAAAACCATCACTTTAAAGAGTTGGGAGGCATTGTAAGGAACAAAAATTAATGTAATCCTCATAAGTATGTAATTTTTATCAGTATGAATTGCCAAACATGTGATAACATCTAACAAATTTCCCTGACACAGCAATTTTATGAATACTTCCCCGACTTTCCCTGGAGATTTTATAATTCCCTTTCCAGGTAGCTGAGAACCCTGTTGAAGGCAAACCCAATAGATAATTATAATAGAAAATACGGAGGAGAGATTCATACGTGAAAGATCTATCCTGAAACACAAAGGTTAGGATAGGATAATAAGTTATGTAATAGGTACACATAAAATGCAAACCTTGCAAACCTGGCAAACCTTTCACCAACAATGATTCAAGTATTGGTTGTCAGAATGTTAAACATATATTTATGCACACTAAAACAGCAAGTATATCACATAACAATGTACATAAGACTGCTGTAATTCCATTTCAACACTCAGTACTGTACAAATTGTACTTGTTTGGCAATAATCGCTTTTATTCACAGGGAAAGAGGTTAAAAGTAATTTACTTACCATACCAAATGAATTGCAACAAAAATATAAACGTGCATGCACATCACTAACCATATTATCCATATCTGTGGATTCTACAGGTACGCCCATTCCAAAGATCCTAGGGTCATCCAGAATCGTCCTCTTATCCTTAGCAACTATCACTTGTTTCCTAGGAATATAACAATGGCAAATTTGCAGCACCTCAAACAAAGCAAATGTCTAAAAGATAAAATAAAACGCTAACTGAAGATCATGCTGGTTAAGGATCAGAAAATCTACAATGGCAGAATCAAGCTAATATGACGAGAAAAGGTTTTGAGCATTTCGAAATCCGCCATGCACGAGCTAATTTGAATTGAATCACAAACACTACCCTGAGGTATACGGGTTCTTCTTTTGATTCACAAGGTTCTTAGTACTTCTACCGTGTCCACAAAATAACTGTTTTGGAAAGTTTGTTTTCAGGTGCTAAACTGCTACCTCGTGCACGAATCGATATACAGATTAAAAATATTAAGGTAAATTTCACATTAGATATCTACTTTATAAACTATCTAGTGCTTCTAAACTTTCCTTCAAACCCTGTTGGTACTTACAGCTTTCCGAATAAACTATGTGACTTTAAGACTTATATGTCTAAAACGTAAGCGCAATTACACTTTTTCAACAAGCAACAACCTCCATTTCTCATTCTCCCGCAGTCCGCGTGCACAAAGATTGTATAGAATGTAGATATACATAATACGCTAATAAAATGTCAATATGTGTATTTTAGAAATGGAAAATCATATTATGAGCGCTCGTTATTTATGACACGAAAATTGTTTTCAATATAATTTTCTGCACGTTCTTCCTTAACACACGTAAACCTTCCATAACGCGTTATATTTCTGTAAACTACTGGCGTTAATCTGTAGAACTTAGCACATTTAGTAGTTTGGTGGCGCTGTTTTCGTATTTACATTCGAGGGCTAGAGTGTTCTGTGGCTACATGCCTGGAACGTAGAGTAATAATAGACTACAGAGCTAACTGGGATGCCCACATTATGCCAACAAGGAGGCTGTCGGAAATGTGATTGAAGGTTAGAACCAAGAACTAGCGGTATTAACAATGTTGTATTGGAGATACATTGCGAAATCGTACAAGTAATTGATTCAATTGTTATAAAGTGTTATATTAATTACTATTTACAAGCTTGTAACTTTAAGGCAATACAGATATGCTGTTAGAGCAAGCGAAACCTCCAAGTGGTTGTAGATGAGCTGCAAATTGAGTTTTTATGTACACGCGCGCGCGCGGACCTTTTTCTAACAATGCTTTTTTTTTTTTTTTTTGTATTATTATTATTATTTATTCAGGGGGTCTCAAAACATATGTCCGGTGAAATCTCGACATCGAATTTTTGGGTGGAATACAATACTTCCTCTACTTACCAGTAGAGAAAGTAAAAAATTACATAGCTGTGCATTTAACAATTTTCTTAGCAGAAGTAGACTTCATCTTTACTCGTTATAAAATAGTATTGGCAATGCAGGCAACGTTATTACAAACACAACCATTAATTTACTTTACTTTTAAATATGAACAATGGAAAATGAATGACGAATTATTATTGCAAAACACAATTTTCCAGTAACTATTACACTGCAGAGTAGTATAAAGTGCCTTATTTTTAATTTCTCTATATACCAGGAGTTCAGGAGTAAGTTCAAGTCGCCTGGGTTAACCCAGGCGGATGGTAAAGGTGCCACAGTACCTATCCGTTTAGGGCCCTAATGACCAAGTTGTCGACGGGCCCTTAAACCCAACACACTCACACCCCCCCCCCCTATCCGTTTAGTACGGATTTACCCGTGTGGTTTAACAGGTGTTGTCTAAGTTTACAAGCTTTAGCGTAAATGTCGGTTGATGGTGTAGGTTGGTTTTCTATGTTGTCACTGGTGGCGGGATGTGTCCAACCTTGGATGTCTGACCATCCGAGCGACCATTGCCCAACTTCTTACTTCGCCGGCCGCGTGCGGGACCGTCGAGCAAGGCAGTGCCAGTGGACGGAAAACCGAGAGGATTAGGTGCAGGGTGTGGTAGTGCCAAGTGTGGAGTACATTTGGCGGTTGAGATGTATGAGGGGATAGCGGTAGTTACCAGCCAAGGGCGTCCTTGGACAAGCGGTAGCTCTGCCGCCGTCTAGGTAGACGATGGAAATATTGCCCCAGCGTGTTGACCAACTGGATAGGGTGAGGTGTGAGTTTGGCATACATTGTGCGAGTTCTGTGGAGGATGTGTGATGGGAACCTACGGTCGGTATCGTAGATCATCCTAAGCGCCCTGTTCTGCACGGCCTGCAGCCTGCGGATGGTGGATCGAGCCACCGATCCCCAGACCTCGCACTTGTACAGTATCAGGGGCGGGACGATCGCACGGTACAAACGTAGTTTCAGGTGAGTAGGCATGGTTGAACGGGAAATAGGATACAGCTGTCTGAGGCTGGCGTGTCCCAGCCGACCTTTGTCCTGACATGTGGACTGAAGGATAGACCGCAGTAATCACTCCTAGGTATTTGGTGGAGTTAACCCAGGGGATTCTTCTCCACCGTAGTGCCAGAGATACAAACGGCCGCCAGTTTCGAACTTTGCTCAGTAGTAAAGCTTGACTCTTCTGTGGGCTAATGGCCGTTCTCCACTATTCACTCCATCTGCCAATGGCGTCGGGCTGTCTCTGTAGTGGAGGGAAGCAATATCGAACGTTTTTGCTCTGTGCCAGTATGAGAACATCGTCTGCATACTGGCACGCAACAGCACGCGGTTCCACGGGTAGGCCAGACATGTAGGCAGCGAAGAGTAACAGGGATAGCAGGCTACCTTCCGGTACTCCAGCCGCTATGGGTCTGACTGAGGACCCCTACACCCACACCCGAAAAGTGCGATCCCGTAGGAAGCTACCAATCAGGGTGAGGTAGGGGGGTATTTCTGCTTCTCTGAGTTTATACAATAAGCCCTGGTGCCATGTGGTTGCAAAGGGCTTTTCCACATCTAGAAGCACCGCGACTGTTTTGAAGTTTTCCTGGAATCCCAGGGCAGCCTGGGATCAGTCGCAGTAGCTGTAGAGTAGTGGAATGTCCACGACGAAAACCGAACTGATGATCCGTGATGAGTTGCCTTTCCTCAAAGAGAGGAGTGAGGCGGGATAGGAGTAATCGTTCAAATATATTTGAAACGATGGGTAGTAGGCTGATGGAACGGTAGTTTAAAGGAAAGACCGGGTCCTTGCCGGGCTTCAAAATGCAGACCACTCTTGCCTCCTTCCAACAGGTTGGAAAGTGACGGAGATACAAACATGCATTATAAATCCGCGTCAGGTGGACGACGGCCTTATAGGGGAGGTGCTGGAGCATGGGCGTCGTGATGCCATCATGCCCCAGGGATTTGCTCGGTTTCAAACTTTTGATGTAAGAAGCCACCTGTCTTGGGGTGACTATGGGGATATGGATCTCTGCGCGTGGGCCTCATAGAGGTAATCCACCGTCACCTCCACGAGTTCGGTAAAGTCTTCGTCCTGGACATCTTTCCGGGGTTCGAATTGAGACTCTAGAGGGTCTGCGAAATCCGTGGCTTTCTCTTGAGGCTCGAAAGAGAGTCTCCCACGAGTGCCGTGTAGGGGATGTTGGTGTGCATGTTTGTCCTTTCTATGGGACCTGATTATCCGCCATGGTTGTTTCTCTGAGAGATCAACTTTTGCCATTGTATTTTCCCAGGCTAATTTGCAGTGTGCCCGCAGCAGGCGCCGTGACAGAGACTTGAACCGCTGGTAGACCGCCTGTATCCTGGGATGGCGGAAGCGCTGCCATAGCCTGCGAACAGTTGCTTTGCCTTTAAGCAACTGCCTGAGTTCGATGTGTTAGGTATGTTGGATGGAATGCGGTGCATGTGGACACGTACCACATCCCGGACGTGTTGGGAGAATGCCGTGGCTGCCGCCTCCAGTGCATCGATAGAATTGATACGCGGACGCGGGTCCACGGACTGGTTAAGTTCCAGGATAGCTGCATCCCAGTTGACCTCATATGTCCAGTCTGGAGTGACCAGTGCTGGCAAGTCAACGTTGGAATCCCCCAGGACTGGGTCGTGGCCGGAGTCCGGTTCGTTGACCGCCGAGAGGTCTAAATGGAATGGTATGTTCTTGGTGAGCATATTGTCGAGTACATCCGGCCTCCCTCGGGCCGGATGGAACGTAGGTCCTCTCGGTCTATGCGCAAGTACGCTCGGGTTACCGCTGAGAGGTCGACTGCGATACATACCGTTGGATGTAGGTTCAGGAGGGTGTTGAAATCTGCTTCATAGAAGGGAGATCATCTCATCAGGAGGGTCGTATGCCACCACCAACACCGTGTGCACCCCGCCAATGGCAAGCGTAATGGCGCAGGCCTACACGAGTTGTAGTGGAGGGAGGGGAAAGTAGGTGCAAGTGATGTGATTCTTAATAAAGATGGCTGTATCCCCCCCCCCGTCGGCCGACCCGATCTGACCGATGGGAGACGTAACTCGGCAGAGAGAAGTTGGTAGTAGCACCCAAGTGGGTTTCACAGACCATTAGAATGCCAATTCCATAGGATTGTAAAAACTCAGTGAGGCTTTGTTAATGGCATCTTATGCCATTTGAGTTCCAGAACGCAGCTCTGAATGGTCTCCGGACAAGTCTGGAGGCCTTTACTTGGCTGAGTTAGGGAACAGCTGGACCAAAGTTTGGACCAGTAAGGCATGCTTCTGCATGGGGCTCAGGTTAGGGCTTTCATACGGCAGCTTGAAATCTCTAAGTGCAGGCAATATTGTGTGTATTAAGTTGTTAAACCACAGGGCTAGGTCCTGAAATTCCTCCAGGTCCGCCTACGAGAGCGTTACCCCTAAGAAGGGGGAGGGGGCCATGGGTGCAGCGGGACCGGCCTACCTGTGGACCGGCTGCTACAGCAGTGTCCCTTGGTGCTGGAGCCGCCTCAGTGGACTGCTCTGCCGGCACCTCGGGTTGCTGTTGAGGAGCTGCATGTTCTCTTTCCGCGGCTTGCCGCCTGCTCTTATTTTTCTTACACCGCTTTTGTTTTGGAGGAGAGTTGGCCTCTGTAGTCTCCTCTATTCGTGTATGGCTTGGAAGTACTGCTGCAGCTTCTGTCGCTACAGTTGATGCTGCCCGGGCCTGGTTTAGCGTCTGTTCAGCCCTATTTAGGGCGTTTGCGAAAGAGACGCCAGCGCGGACCTCAGCCGCTTCTGGACGTCCTTTGCGACGGCTCTCGATTATCTTGAGGCGCGTCGCGCATCCTTTATAGACGCTGTAGTACGCGCCTTTGCAGTTGACACATTCCGTATCCGGCTTAGGTCAGTCCTGCACCTTGTGAGCTCCAGCACACCGCAGGCATGCGAGCGATCGCTCGTATGCCATACTGGAGTGATGGAAGCCCAAGCAATTACGGCATTGCACTGGACCCTCCTTGCCGTAAAAGCGATCAACCTTTACGGCAGTGTAGATTAGCCCGCGCACTGCGTCAATTGACTGGACTTGTTGGTCGCGCACTTTGTCTACCACGACCAGAAAAAGTGGCATAGGCACCTTCTCGGAGCCATGGTCTTTTTCAGGTGCGCCACTGATGCTGTTATTTCATGTTCCTCGAGGAGCGCCAGCTTGACATGCTCGGAAGTGCAGTCGGAGGCAAGGCCTCTGATTATTCGACGTTCCACGCGAGGGCGCGTCGGCGAGTAACTGTAAAACGGGATGTTCATCTACCGCAATACGGTCTTAGCCGCCTCAAAGTCCTCAAGCGTGAAGGTCTTGATGTTTACCTTTTTTGGCTTCCTGACTGCCTCAAAGCCCTCTTTCAGGTGCGAGGCTAGAAGCCGCATGGTACGGGTATGCTCCTTGAAAGCATCTGCTACAAAGGGCGGTATTTTGGGCCACCCTTTGGTTGGGGGTTGGGTTGTACCTGTGGTTTGAGCTGCTTGGAGCACATGGAGTTACGCCTGTTCCTGCGTCCCTTCACTACAGTGAAGCCCTCTAGGTCTGTATCGCCCTCTGAGTCGGAAGAGAGAGGGTGATGGGAAACCAGTGGTGGCTCCACGTCGACAATTTGTCGCGGGACAGAGCATTTGCGCTTCTTGCGCTCTGGTTGTACCGTTTCAGGAAAAGAAGTTGAGGTACTAGGTCCTGGTATAGGACCACCGTCCGCTGTCGGCGCGGTTGACCTCCGCCTACTTACAGAGGACCGAACTCCCTTAGAGGAGGCGCCTATGCAAGTCATTACGGCTTGAGGTGTCGGGCCAGAGGCCCTGACCCTTGGCTGAGGTCTTGTGAGCCCGCTGCGTTATGGTCCTTCAGTCAGTTTGTCTTGAGTCCAGGAAAGAAAGATAAAAATAGAAGAGGAGTACGAAAAATGGGAACTTGGGTACCGACGCGCACACTGGCGACCGAGCGGCAAGCTAGAAGGGGGCCTGTGCCCACTGCTTTGCCACTATCAGGTTGGTCGAAGCTCCGGGAAAGTAGATTCAGTCTTGGTGTACTCTAAAGCTTGCTTTCCAAGCCTCTTATAGAGTACACCTGTGCTCTGTACTATTGTCTGGCTCAGATGGTCTAGTCGCTCCACCACAGTCATTGCGGAACTCCTCCTGCTGCTCCCTGGCGAGATATATTGTAATTTCCTTTTCCACCAGTCACCAAGCGTCATGAACACGTGTGCTTCCAACACAAGGATCTCATCGAATGATGATGGCTACAATTACTATGATGACGCTCTATATACCATACCTACTTGGTTATATATAATTTACTATTTACGTTTAATTGACATGTGCTACTAATGATAGCCATGATAGAAACTAACTGGCATGTATACTGCCCACCCCCTTACCCCTCTGCTTAACGCTTGCTTATCCTGAGCGATTGTCTACAATGTTGTATATCCTGTAAAAGGATGGGTAGAAGTATGAGGCCGGAACAGATGATTCTCCTAAGCCATGAAGAGTTCATGATGATTATGATTATGTATATCCAAAATCAAGGTGGCACCTGTCCATAGAATTGTAACATATTTTCCCCCCTTTTTAAGGTAATGGTGCGGCACAGAGTCACTACCTCTGAAGCTGTTCCTGGTTTTGAAATCAAATGAAGTTTTAAGATTTAACTTTATCTCGTATGCATGGGCTTAGTGATAGATTTCTGCAAGATGAAATACGATCTTCAATCGGGAAATGTTGAACTTAAGAGAAGACAAGAGCAGAGCATTACCAATAAACATACCATTCTAGCCAATTTTTATAATGTAGAGATTATTAATTATGCCAGAATCTGTTCAACAGATTTATGCTCCAGTTTCAGTGTTCGATCCCCATAATATGCATGTCTTTAATGTGGGTAGGATTTCGTTCTGTATAAGGGATCTTTGAAAGAAACTTCAATCATACCCATTACAAGACTTTAATTATATACCGCTATTTTTTATTCCCTTCATGTACAGAAGTTCTAAAAATTTTCCTCTGCTAAGAGGAGAAAGGATCTGATGTGGTACATACAAGACTATTTCACAGGTACTACTCACATAAACATGTTTCACCCACTCCATCTTTATCACGATAACTATATCCAAAGTATTATATCCAAAGCAGTTAGCTTTTGCAACTGCTGTTTGGTTGTCAAGGTAGAATGTGGGTGAAGAAGGAACACAATACTCAATTTTCAGATTACTTCTGTCAAATGTACTAGGCAGGGGTTATATTTGAATATTTACTTACAATGGATGTATGTCTGCAAACGTCTGGTTATGGAGCTAGAGAGCTTTAAAATTTTTGAAACACTGCATCGGGTTAGATGACATTTCTACGAAAGATCGTTATGCATTTTTCTACAAAGCATTAGGAGAGTTTTGAAATAAGAGCAGCCATGTAACTCTAATTTTAAAGAATACAATACAAAACTCTCTTTTAAATCTTGATTTAATTATTGGCACTAAATCCATGTGCTCCAAAGTAGGTTAAACCTTATAACCGATCTACAATGCATGTTATTGTCAATAACATATGCACTGTTCCAGTGGTGGCTCATGGATTTAACGGATAGCATGCTGCATGCTCATACAGTGGTAATGTAAATGTATCACCTGTTTCTGATCAAAGTAGTAAATCGGCCTGATGATTTTTAATGCCAGCAAACATGTGGATGACCTTGATGTTGAAGTATTTGATGCTCGAAACTAGGTTCTTTTCTACAGAGAGCATGACAAATACCGAATGTCAGTCCTGCTTCATTGTGTTCCTTATAAAGCATTTGATCCTCTTTAGTGAAGAAAAGCAACGCTCCGGTTCTGCCGTAGTCATAGGGATCGTGACAATAATCCTCAGGAGATTTGCTATTTCATCAAAAGCTTCAACCAGATCGTTTGAATAGAGCATTTTAAGTAGTGCTAATGCCCCACTCCCATGATGAAATTTGGGCCTTTCATAGATGACTGAAAGCTCTGATTTTAGTATGTTCCTGTTTAGCATGTGATATGTCATTACAGACAAGTCTAGAATATGCTCTGGAAAACGTCTCGAATACTCTTCAAAACGTTCTGTGCCTAAGAGCTTACAAACATCAAGATGAGCTATTGACTCAAGCCAGCATTTTCTCTCTATTGTGATGCGATTGCACACCCCTTTAACGCCAGCAATTTTGTTGCAATCCCTTTGCTGCTGCTTTAACCCATGTTGATTTTCGTCGGTAGAGGAAATATCCAAGTTCTTGCACAATCCATCAATTATCTGCATGAAGTTTTTCACCGAAAGCTAATTTTAATGCAATCAATTTTCCTCATTTGTAGTTGGTTATAGAGGATATTAACATGAGATATTAAATGGTGAAAGAAATCTAACCAGAACAGAAATTTGTTGTCTTGCAAGTGTCTTCGTCCTCTAGCTTCTCTTCCCATGTCTTATGAATAGGGCTCGGAAGTTCATGCCCTAAAAAACACTGAAATATGCATGCCACTATGCTCCTAAAAACTTGAAAATATGCCAAGAAATATGCACTATTTAATTAAAACAATTAATGTTCCTTTGCAGTAGACAAGACGAGTTAGTATAAATAATAAATCAAGTTACCTTATTCCTTAGAGGTTGAAGCAGAAGTGGTCCTGCTGCTAGTATTAACTGCTGAATTGCAGTTCACAACCAACACTACACAAATTTTCAACTGTAAAACATCGTCTGTGGTCTCGCAAAACACTTCTGTAACGTGAAAAACTTCTCTCCACGTCACAAGATGTTATCGGGGCATATTTAAATGATGTTAACTGCTTCACAGAGAGAGTCAAGTCTCTTGGTGTGACAGATGGTTTTCTTTCGAGGATGTCTCGATTATCGCGCATATGTTTATAACCAGAATTTTTTGAAATTACATAATTCACTTTCTCTTTCACTTTTTGTCCTATGCTACCAGGAACCGAACTTAGATCACATATTGTTTTTTCAAAGATAGTAAGTGATTCATGCAAGGGAGATCCTACAGCTTCCAATGCCGTTATGGCTTTTGGTAAGAAAGAAAAATGGGCAGATATGAAACTAAGATCCTCTTTTAATCCAGTGCCTGACAGAATATTTTGCACAGTTTCTACTGATGAAGCATCTTTCGAGTCCAATGAATTAACAACCTCTTCGACTATTTCTATGTACTCAGCATAATATAAAACTGCATTGACCCATATTCCCCATTGAGTTAGCACTGGTGCAGGAGGAAGTCGGATATTAGGTGCTGTTGATCTAAACAATTTAACTCTTTTAGGAGATTTAACAAAAATTCTCTTTGTACTGGACACAAATCTATCTACCAATAGGAAAGAATCATGTATTGTCTCAGAAATGCGATGAAGAGCGTGTGCCAAACAAGTTATATGAATTAAGTTAGGAAAAATACATTTCAGAGTTTGTCCTGATTTTACCATATAAGGTAACAAATCAGTAACAAATAAAAGTAACCGGTCGTATTTGATTCCACATGGCCATAGTAATTTTAAAGAGTCCATCACAAACTGGGTCACAGTTACATTGGCAGTGGCCGACAATTCGCTTACATTAAGAAGATAAGGTGTAGTCTTTTGTTCATTATTTAAAGCACCCACGATTATATTAGCAATAGAACGGCGCTCAGAATCAGGGATTTCATCAACAGACAACCACACAAACTGATACACTAATTCATTTTGTATATTTGACAATACGTTATTGTAACAATGTCCTATATAAGTCTTACGCAGTGTACTTTCTTCAGGCACATGTCGAGTGAACTTGGCAAGAAAGTTTTTAAATGTCGGATTATTAATTTTGAACAAGGGAATATCAGCAGCTAGAAATGCTTGGCACAAGTCATAGGAAAATTCAGTAACCCTACTTCATTAACACTCTACCAGCTGTTTTTGAACAGGTTCTTTGTTTGCGAGTTTTCTGATTAAATTCTCCTTATGTTTTGCTGTGTTTATGTGCTGAAGTATTTGAAATCTTTTCTCACTCCCTACATTTTTCTCACATGCTCCACAAAACAGTATCCTATTATCTGTAGATATTAAGTCACCAAAAAATTCTTTCTGTAAATTAATTAATTAGTCTAGCCCTCGAAGTTGGTTTTATTTTCGGCATTTGAAGAGCTTTTTAACATTTTATATGCCTAATTTAATTTGGTAGGAACCAGTTCACAACACTGTTACGTTTGAAGACCACGACACTACTACTGGTGGACAGATAAGCGTTGCTATAATCGTGCTGCTCAAAACGTTGACCTGCACTTTATCTTTGTTAATATAGACCTCTCAGATAACGAACTGATTATTCTATATCATGAAAGTGTGGAAACAAGGGATTCACTGCATGACAACATGACTCAGCATTAGTTCTCGCCACCTCGCGAGTTGCATCATCATGTGCAATACTACCAATTAAAAATATTATACAGATGGAAAAAATAATTAAAAAACCATAAAAATCATTAAGATATGCAATATAGGGGCTATAATATTGAAATCTTCGTGAGTTGTATCATCATGTGCAATACTACCAATATGAAAAATATTATCCAGATGGAAAAAATAATTAAAAAACCATAAAAAGCATTGGAATATGCAATATAGGGGCTATAATATTGAAATAATATGCATTTATCAAAATCAAGAAAATATGCCGTTATATGGACTATAAAATCATGTCCAAATAACTGAAAATTCCATAATTCATGCACATAACGTAAAAGCATACATTTTTAACCCCTAAGAAAAAACATGCAAATGCATGAACTTCCTAGCCCTACTTATGAAAAAGGAGTCTCAAGTACAAGAAGACATTCAATAAGTGCTTCTCAATTTTCCAAAATGCAACTCACTGTCTGGGACTTAAAAATTTCATCTAGTGGCACAACCGGCAGCAATACAGCATTCACATATTTTTTCAAGAGCTGACATACGCTGGGGCAAGTGTGAGAAGGAAGCACGAAATCCTGATAGGATGGAGAAAAACACTCTTGCTGATTTGTTTTGCAACGCAGGTTTTTCCATTAAGAGATTTAACTGGTGGGCAGAACAGTGTACATAGTGTGCCAGAAGAGTCTGTCTGGGTGGCTCAGTTGGTAAGATGCTGGCCTACTGATCCCAAGGTCGCGGGTTCAAATCCAGCCCAGACCGATGGATTTAAAGTGTACTTAAAAATGACAGCCCCATGTCAGTAGATTTACTGGCATGTAAAAGAACTCCAGCGGGACAAAATTCCGGCACACTGGAGATGCTGATATGATCCTGGCAATTGACAGCACCGTTAAACAACAAAATAATTTTTTGATTTTTGTACCAGGGGATAATGTTCTCTTATTTTAGATTGTACACTATTTGTTATTCCTCTCATGACAGCAATGCCATTAACTTTTGTGCAATGATTTTGTTTGGTGTTGACTTGAAATTACTAATTTAGCTCTGTAAGCAGGTACTCCGATACTTCTATGGCAGTCTGTTCATTAGATCCCCCAAAAGAAACCAAAACCTTTCGCAGATATCACTGTTAATCTCGTATCAATACACGAGAACCAATTGCTGATGCTCTGACACATCCACACTTAGGCCAATAAGAGACAGAGTCCCTGTAGCAAAGACAATCATTTTTAGAAAATGACTAAATAGTTTAGCTCAAAAATAAAATGTCCAATAAATACCAAATTATTGCGTCTTCAAAGGATGCACGAAACAAAGATTTTTTTGAGAACCCCCAAAACTACCTTTTACATAGAAGATTTTTATAGTTTTAATTTTGTCAAAAATGGTAAACAATTTTGGCTATTTTTGCTGCTTGACTCCATGAGAAAAACTGTGATAAAAGTGCAACAGAAGTATTTAGTTACCTAGGAATATTGTATGGAGTTGACATCTTTCTAGAGCCTGGATTCCACCCACTTGCTCTTTTAGAATATTTTCTTTTGTAGGAAAATGATTGCATGATCACAACAAACATGATCATCTCCCTGTTACTGAATAAGCACAACGGAGACTGCCAACTTAAAAGAGAAGCTAAATTTGCTGGATTGGTAACTTTTTGATCTGTTGTTAGTTTTTACTAGGGTTTAGTTACAGAGATCCTATGGCTACACCTGTCATTGCATTGCAATTGTGGCGAAAATCCTATTCTTACAAAAAACATCCCTTAACTATATATTGTGGTTTAGGATCCTCTATCCCTTGAATATGCTAAATGAGCCATTGTGCATTTTGCAACGGTGTTTGTTATTCATGCTGGAAGCTCTGCACATCATTGGATTTTACAGAACAGCTTGAGAGAGCAATTGGCATTAGTAGGAAACTAGGAAATGCTGTGGAGTTCTCACATAGTAAAGGATAACAGTACTGATTAAAATACGTCTTTAGGATATTTACATGACAAATGAAATTTTTTTGGAATAGCCTGTGAAGTCATCTTCATTTGGAAGAGATTTTGTATAACTGGTAAATAGCGTGTCTGCCTCACGTTCAAGAGGTCGCGAGTTCGAATCTCGCTTAGGGTAAGTTATCCGGGTAAGGTTTTTTCCGAGATTTTCCCTACCCTGAGAAGACGAATGTCGGGTAACTTAAAGCTCCATGGACCTCGGGCTCATTTGAGCATCATTTCACCCATTTCATTTCATTCATTCGTCCGATATGACATAATGTTGGAGGACGTTAAATAAAAAAAAATAAAAAAAAATATATATATATAACTGGTAAACCATAAGAGCTAGAGAAAACGTGCTGCATAAAAAATGTACTGCTCTTAAAAAAAAACAAAAAAACAAAAAAAACAAAAACAAACAAACATTTATTTCAAATAACTTCTTTGTAGCACTAGGCATTTTTGAGATATATGTTATTGTTTTGAACTTTTTATTCCCTTCTGTAATCTTTTAAGTGAATTTCCTATGACATTTCTTGCAATTTTGTGCAAAAACTACAGAATTTCTAGACCAGCACATAGTGACCTAATTTTTAAATATCTGACTATTGATTCAGCTCCCTCTAATCCCCATTGTATCTTTAATGAAATATGTTACAAATCTATTTCTGCAAAGGTTTATCTCAATTAACATGAAGTAGATAGAAGAATAAGTTTTCATAAGTAATTTGCAGAAGCTATATAAAAATAAAGGATAACAGGTAGAAAAAGTCATGTGAATATAACATAACTTTTTTCAGTGATATGTGTACTCTTAAGGAAACAAAGCAATATGTATCCAGTTTAACAGTGTCTCAACCAAGAGTGACTTCCAAAACACTCTAATCACATAACGCAGCACCTATCTTGATACATGGGAAGTGCTCTGATCACCTTATTTTCCCTTCAACTGCAACATGGACACGGACAACTTGCACCAGTTCATCTCTCCAATCTCACATCTTCTTCAACAACATTCAATCATCAATCAACTGAGGATGAGGACAAGTTGTTTAAATATGTCCTGATTAAAAAAAAAAAAAACGTTTTGTGGAGCAACAGTGTTAGTAAAGATTAACTCATGTGATTTAAAACCTTAAGAACTACTTTTATTTGCTTATGTTGAGTGCTTAGGTAAGCAATGAATTTTTTATTTTTAAAAGTTAAAAGTTACTGTACCTATTCCCTTTCTACCTGAAGTGTAAATAAATATTTTTTTTTTCAGTTTCTTTGTTCAGACTTAATACTTGTTTTAATTCATTTCATTTAGCTTGCAAGTTTTGAGTTGAATATAGTATCGGCATAATTTTCACCTTCTGCATCGTTCGGTGAAATCAGATTTTGCAAAATTTGATTCTTGTCCTATGTAGAAGGTAGGGAATTTTAGCAGATTTTTCAAAACTCGATAGATGCACTTGCTCAGTTAAAGCAAAGGTGGATAGATAGATTGTAGCAACCTCAATTCTATGAAACGCATGTTGGCATTGATTGCCATCTCACTGTTGCGATTCTTGGAATTCTCAATCATTTCTGCAAGCTTTGTACACTGCTGCATTGTTGGCAATAACTGCGAACTCAGGTTGCGCTTGGGTTTCACATTCATTTCTGCAAGCTTTTGTTTTGTTTTTTGTTCCATTTATATCCCGCCTTTAACTGCAGAGGTCATATTGGCGGCCTTGACTATTGGCAATGGTGCAAGTTGTATGTATTCAATATGTTTGTTATATAAATAGAACAAAATATATTATTATTGTGAATGTAACAGTACTTTGTTTCTAAGTTTATACCTAATAAAATAATCCTCATAAACATTAATATGTTGTAATTATTATTTATTTATGCCAACAAACTTACTGTTGGTGTTTTTTTTGTTTTTTTTAATATGTTGGTTGTATAGTACATTATGTGTTATAAAAAGGTGAAAGTAAATAAAAAATAAATACATAAATAAAAAGCAACAAAAACAATAAATGGCAAAAATAACAAAAACTTCACGTGTTAATTTCTCGCTCATGCAGAAAAGTTAATCAGCATCTATCGGTTGAAAAAAACTCTGTATTTTCAAACACCAAATTTGCACTAGTTAAACTATGCTGATTGTTTCTTTTCACATTCAATGAGACAGTATCAGGAAGGAGAATTGAATGATTAATATAGTTGCTATGCTAACCAATTAGTATTGTCAATAAACAGAAAAAACCGTTTTTCTAGGAAATGCATTTTGTGCATCTATCGAATTTTGAAAAAACGCTCCTCAATTACCCCAATTAGATTAGATTAGAGTTTTGGGTCAACTGTTGAATGAACGTCAGGACAATGCCAGGTGAAATTTCAAAATTGAAACTTCAGTCCTTGTTTTTCCCAAAGATTTTCTCAGACTGAAAATTCTGTTTTTGAGAAGCTTTGTGTTGATGTCATGAGTTCCCACCTAGAAATTCCTAGCCAATTGATTTTTCTTCTTGCTTTAGGATTTATGCTTCTGATGTGCTAGAGGAGCACATCAGAAGCATAAATCCTAAAGTAAGAAGAAAAATCTGTTTGTTTCACTTTGTTCACACAACCTTCTCACAATTGTTGCAAAGTTTTCATTTAATTTGCTAAATGTATGAAAGAACTGCCTTGATTACTAAATTTCACTAACCAAACTAAATATTACTCTATAATGCAGAGTTACTGTTTTCAGAGTCTCATTGAACCTTCATTTATGAAGGTTACCTCTTCCCAAAGGTTACCTCTTTCTATAACGTCTTTTTTCTAAAACTCTATGAAAGATAGCAAAATAAGTGTCAAACTTTTTCAATGTACTGGTTAATGGTTTCAATGATTAAAAGAAATATCTATATCCCTTTAACCCATAATGATTTTCTTTGAAATAGTCTCATTTCAGAAGGGTAAAGAATACAAAAGAATGCAATGTATTCAGTAATACAAGAGTTGAATGGCAAGCTGATAGATTAAGCTGCTTCCAAGTTTTGTTAAAGAACATGATATTCACTTATTAGGGTTCCTATGCATCTACAGTATCCTTTATTACAACACTTTAAAATCTAAATCTTAAATTATTACTCTTATATCTTATTAACAGTTTCATTTAACTAGTATTTAACTAAAGCAAGAAGCAAAATGGGAATAATACTAGTCTGCTTACATGACAGCATTATTATCCATTAAAAAAGCTTGCATAATTAAACCTATTTAAGTACTTCAATGACCTGAAAAACTGATTTGTAAGTAAACTGCTTATTAGAGCAATTTATTACAAGCAAATTATTTCACAAAAGCAAGTTCTTTAGAAAGCTATATAAGATGCAAGTTTTGATAAGCATAAATTATAACAATTAAGAGAAAAGATAGTTTTGATTAGCATTGCTGGAGCTCTTCATAGCTTTACAATAACATTGTAATTGATACCTATTTCACGACTCAGTATAATTTATGCAATTAAATTGGTTAATGTTGAAAGGAACTAAGTTCACTTTTTAAAATTTTTAGATAATTAAAACTCATAATAGTTTCCTAGAAAAGGTAACACAGATTAAATCCAAATTGAACATTCCTAACACCAGAGAAAATCTACTTATAAGAGAAAATCCATTGGAATTATTGCAACCTACCTTCAATTTGGAATTAATAGAGGAAATAAGTAAATCAGACACACCAAAAGAAATACAAAAACTTCTAGCTCTGGAAACAATCAATACTAGGTATCCCACAGAAGAATGGCTGCACATATATACTGATGGATCCTCCAAGGAAAACCTTACTGGAGCTGGAGTTACATGTTCACATTTTTCCTTTTATCATTCTGTTGGCAGAGACACAACAAATTATGATGGAGAAATAGAGGCTATATACATTGCTCTCCGACAATTATTAAATCTTCCCTTAAATAAATTTAACAAGGCAGTCATTCTTTCGGATTCTAAAGCTGCAATTCAGGGAATATGTTCAAATACTACAAAGAAGTCAACAAAAATTAGAGAATGCTACAAAATGTTAACACAACTCCAAAAAGTTAATAAGACTGTTCATCTCCAATGGATTCCAGCACACTGTGGAGTCATGGGGAATGAAGCTGCAGACTCACTTGCAAAGAAAGGCACAACAATAAAACAAAAGTCTAAATTCAATTTCTCATATTCCTCAATAAAACGCTTGATCGTTAAAAAATTTTCTCATTCATACCTACAAGAAATAGAAACAAATGCCAAAGATAAAAAATGGATTACACTACTTTCCTACCCAGATATAATCCCCCAGAGACCACGGAAAACAGCGGTTGCAGCCTTCCGGCTACTGACAAATCACGACTGCTTGGCAAGTCATCTCTACAGAATAGGTATCTCAGCCTCACCAATATGTGTCCTGTGTAACGATCCAGCAGAAATGAATGAAGACCACTTGAAGACCTGTGAAGCATTAAGATCAGAAGAAACTACAGTTCAAAAGTATTGGAAAGCACGAATGCTAATGGCTTCATTGCCAGATGCAAGGCACTAGAAAACAACAACAACAACAACAACAATCACTGTTCTTTGAGTGAACACATACAACACTGAATGACAAGATTGATTCTTCAAATAAAGGACAAGAAATGCACATAATTAGTTTGTATCAACAACAACATATGCAGCTTGCTGTCTAATTATGAGTAGTTAAGGAAATCAAATTTATTTGTGCTTAGTTCTTTCAACAACTAACAATTTAATTATAAACCTTACACCTTCAACATGAGTGTTGTGCTATGTGATATTTAGATTTCTTGGTTGTCTACATTCTAAATTCATATAAGGTTTCATCTCAGTTGGATTTTTATGACTTGCACTGAAGTTGTCCGTTTAAGATGGAGTTACATCTTGAGAACTACCTGCAACATGTGGCATGTTTTGTGTTGTCCGTGTATTAAAAATCTGGCATGTCACTAGAATTTTGATGTGGTAAGTTGCAGCAGAACAGGGAGCTAACATTGCTACAAGCTAAAATTATAGCCCACTGCATGGAATCTGTTGCTTTTCTTTTCTTAAAGAAATGATATAGCCATATTGTAAATTGTATCGTTTAAGTGTAAATATCTGGTGACACCAGTATTTCTGTATAGAAATAAAATATTAAATAAAGACTAACTGAATTAAATTACGTTTTCTCATTGATTTCATAGAATAGTTCTTAAATAATCTAAAGTAGCTGCACTGTGTGAAGAACTTCTTGCTGCTAATTTTTATACTTACTTTAAGAATATTGTAATATAAATGGAATCAAGATAGTTTCAGTTCAGTGTTACTTTTTAAAGCAAACAGTTCTTCAGCATGCAGAATACCTTGATGTAATTGTACCTTTAGAAAGCAGACTGTGCTATTGATACCTTCTTAAGGGATGACCAAAATGCTATGTAATGGTTAAAAAGGTAACAGGTACAAAAAATTAACTTACTCAGAACAACTGGTGCAGCCAGGATTTGGTTTCTGGAGGGTTAAAACATTTTTAGGTGCTTTTGCTATCACTTTATCTGTCCCTATGTATGAAACAACTCACTAACTGCTAAGAGATTGGAGTCAAAATATCAGAACTTTGAATTTGGTTGAAATCAGAACTAGATTAAGGGTAGTTCATTTAGAAAACCTTTTAAATAAGTAGTACTTTTAAATACATACTTAATAAACTTAGTTAAAAATTATGTCAACATTTAAAACCACATAAGTACTTGTCCATACATTTTAAATTAAGGTTAATTTATGAAGAGCCTCTTAAAGATGTTTGACTTAGGCAAGCCAGAGATGTTTAAATTTTATAGATATATAAGAGTTTATTTGTTGAATATTACACCTTCTAGAATGATTTCCCAAAATATTTATAGCAATAAATATTACAACACAGTTGAATTATTTTGAATGCACCAGAAATTTAACACTCTGAATACATTCCTGACTGTGTTGAAATTTTTATGTATACATTTACTACATTAATAATAGGGTCACTGTCAGAAGATCTTTTCTTACTTCTATCAGCAACACAAAAAGTACAGCAATATAACTGCGATTGCCAAGATCTCTGCAGTTAGCTAGTAGCCAAAAGTTTGATTATTCAATGGTTGTATTTCACAAAAGTTTACTGGTATGATGCTCCCCGAAAGTTATCTGACCCTAGGCACAGTCTTGTAAGTTCTAGGGAGTTTCACTCCTCCATACAGGGAGGGTAATCAAATGAATAATAATAATAATGTGTTTTGTTGGTTGCAAAGACCACATATCCTGGCCGGGTAGGTAGGCTTTGGCCTGGAAAGGGCTGCTGTGGCACCGGGTTAGTTAGATAGCTTTTTGTATCTTATTTATTAACTGCCTTTCCCTTTCAGGCAGTTAATGGATGTCACTTGTTTATATCTATGTCCAGCCAGTAACATGAATTTTTCTGTCATTGGAGAGGGAAAGAAGGGGAAGTATAAAGGTCTCATTAATGATACCTTTGCATTTAATAAATTTGTTTTCTGTATACTACATGCACTCATTAACCTTCCAAAGTGTTTAAGGGGAGGAGCAGTGCCGGATTTAGGTATTTTGCCGACCTTAGGCAACGCTAAAATTTTCCGCCCCCCAATTTTCCTCAAACAATATAAGCAGCTATTATGTGGATCATTATGAGTTTAAATTAGTTTTAAATGAGACAACTTTAAGTGAAGATTACAATTTCAGAAAAAATTATTTGGAATAAAAATACATGCATCTTACTTGTAAATTATAATGATTTCCTACATACTTTCTACATAGAGAAAGCATTGATGATGTCATCAAAGTCGATCTGATAAAGCACGTCAGACTCAATGCAAAGAATTGGCAGAATGTTCAGTTTCTTTTGGCATGCTGTTGAGCGAAGATAACTTTTAAGTCTCTTGAACACAATTTGCTATAGGTTTACACAGAAATATATGTAGCACTACATCAATATTAGGATAAATATCCAACAGCCTTTCTTATGGGGTGTTTTGTATAGACAAAGCAATGACATTTTTTTATTTAAATTGTCAATCATATAGCATCGAAGGTGAATACATTCATTGTTGAATTCATCCTCTATGTCATCCGAGTAAGTCACTCTTAAAGTTTGAACACGATCAAAAATATGTTTTGCGTCTCACAGAGCTCAGTAAGAAAATCAACATTAGCAATCAATCCTATGTATGCATTACATCTACGTTTCAGTTCTTGACACAGCATGTGAATAGTAAAATTAAAAATATTTATTCTTTAATTGTCTCTGCCAGAAAATTGTCTCTTTGCTCACCATGTTGCAACTTACATCTACGTTTCCTGGTGCTGTTGTAATTGTATGTATCTTCATCAGACAGTTTCCTAGCTTTTTCCTTGTAAAGATCAAACATACCTCTTTTGCATTCAAGACATACTACTAATGAATTGTAAAGAATGATGACAACTTCTAATTCAGCCTCAACAGATTGTAGTGTTTTGCTTACGCTGTTAAACCTTTCTAAAATATCATTTAACAATAATGCAGTACAACATGTCTCCAAATTTTGGAGTGAATCATGAAGTTCTGCAGCTTCAGAACAAGTAAGTGGTTTCTCTCTGTTGTCATCAGATATTGCACTTAGAGCTGATTGGATCTCTAAATTTCTTGTCGTAAAGTTTCTACCACCTGTGTGTAGACACTGAGAAAAAGTTATGTAGCTCCTGAATAACACCAAAGAAGTTTACTGCAAGCATACATCCCACAGCAGAAGAACCAACAAGACTGAAAGAATAAGCCGAACATGGAACATACACAGCAAGGAGGTTTAAATCTCTAATTCATGCTTGAGGACCTGAGTATGTGCCTGACATATTACTAGCATTATTGTAGGACTGAGCATGGCAATTTTTAATATCAAGACCAAGCTCATTCAAAGTCTCCATCACAGCTGTTGTTAAAACTTTCAGGGTTATGACCACAGCTAGGCAGAAATTTCACAAACCTTTCTACTGGTGAGCTGCATTCAGTTATGTATCAAATGATGAAAACTAATTGACCTGTATGTGCAATGTCAGGAGCTGAATCTAAAATAATAGAAAAGTACTTAGCTGCTTTTATTTCATTTACTATAAAATTTACCACCTCCAGGGACATTACTTTAATGAACTCATCACAAACTTGTGATGATTAATATGACGTTGTGCCACTTTCTTCATTTCCATATCTCTATATGCTCAGCGAGAAATGGTCGAACTGTGCAACCAGTTCCACTATTGTTAGAACTAAACTTTTTATCTGTGCCTCTAAACAGCAAACTATGCATAGCAAGGGATTTTACTGTTGCTATTATACACTTTACCTAGTTCCCTTTTCTGTTTGAAGTAGCAAAGCCCTATCAATTCTTTCAGCTGTATTTTTTCTTGCTAACATTATTGCAGTTGCAAGATTAATGTTCATAGGAATTTTCATGTTCTTTCATATGTTGGTTTGTGTTTTTCCAGTCATTGTAATCTTCTGTAGTTAAGGTAGATGTCTTTCCAAAGAGCCTACAGGGAACTCAATAAACTATAGATTTACTGTTAGAAAACACTAACCATGCTGAGTAGTAATTGCAAAAGGTATCTGGCAGTGTCTGAATACTATTGTCTTGTGCACTCAAAATCTTAGTCAATATTTTGTGTTATGCCATATCTTAGCATGTAGTCTCATGTTGCATCATTTATAACTTATTTAGCGGGATCATTACATGGTTTAGCAAATTCATTATCTTCATATCCTCTTGAATCACATGCATTGAAATTATTATTGTTATTGACATTGTCGCCTCTATTGGCATTTTCACCCGTATCACTACACTGTCCAAATTTGTTTCCATTAATTCTTTATTAGAATGTATATTAACTTAACAGCAACACAATTAGTGTTTTTTATTTTTATTTTGTTGAGCAATGTTATAGAAAGAAACTGTCTAACTTTTTAAACTTTTCAATTAACACCGTATTTTTTTTTTCTTGTTTTACTTTAGCATTTTTTCTATATCGTGAACCATGTAACTTTTTGGGCGACTCAGGCTCGCCCATTTTTAGAATTTGTGATTTATGAAATGCGCACTTACGATTTCTTATAGCCTCTGTGCTTAAAACCGTTTACTAAGTACATTAAATATTAAAAATCTAAAATATAGTCCTTAACAGTTTGATACATATTCAAACATTCATTGTTGAAATAAAACTGATTTCTGAAAGGCAGACTGTGATTTATTTTTAAGCTATTGACGATGATATAGGCCTATATTGAAAATGTAATTGAGTTGTATTAATAATGATAAACAATAAACCTACATCCTATTTGATTTTCAACATGGCATTGTCACTTATGCAAGCTGCTAAATGTAATAATTTCTTCCCTGCCCTTTCTACATGTTTTGCAATAAAATTATGCAGCTGCAGTCTTTCCTTTTATTCTCACTGCAAGCCCATGACAGTGTGCGTTAAACAATATTCAACTTCCACAAATTGTACAAGATCAAACTTTAAAAAAGATTTGCCAACATTTTTTAATATAAATTTTACAGTAAAGAAAAAGGGGAACAGAAAGGAAATGCTGCCCTAGGCAAATGTCTAGGTTGCCTAAACCTAAATCTGGCGCTGGGGAGGAGGGCTTAGAAGCAATGTGAATTTCATATGTGGTAACACATATCTCAAGAGTCCATTTCAGGTAGGTACAGTAGTAGTTTTATTTTGTTAACTTTTAGTTCTTCTAAATACAGATAACACTTTAAAATAGACATATTAAAAATTATATCATATTCAGCATATAGCAAAAAAAATTTACTCAACATTTAAAACATATTTTTATAAGGCAGTATTGATTATGATATTATAGCTTGCTTTACTTCTAAATATTTGGAAGTTCCCATGATAAAGAACAAGAAAAGGAAGACAAGAATATGACTTTTGAGACAAACATTCCTGAGATTAATAAAAATAAACAATATCATAAAAAACTGGCTTTAAAGTTATACATTATCTGTAAAAAGCTAACAGTTTTAGTACCCTAATGATTGCACTGTTTCTTTAAAGAAATGCAGAAACTAAAGATAACTTTTTTTTAATGTTTTATGTTGATTATGAAGCTTGAAGCTTTCAGTTTAGCAACTATGTAATCTTTGATTTTGTACACTCACACTAAGTACTTTTAAATAGCTATACCACATAAGTACCAGAATGCTCGTAATTTGTAGCTATAACGTCAAGCCTCATTTTCCATATATTTTTTCTTTTGTCAACAAGAAATATTTTCTCCTGAACTATAATTTCTAAACTCAAATTAGATTTTGCATCTAAGCAATTCTTAAATATTATAGAGCTGTAGGTATAAAATGCATTGTAAAATTTCATTAAGCTCTTCAATTACAATTACAAAAAAAACTTAAAAGAATTAAGAAAAATACAAGCATAATATCTTGAAATTCCTGTAGTAGAGCAAAATACTGAAAATGTGCATTGTATCACAATTTAATGATTACCTTTCTAGTAACAATAATTTTGGAGAAAATGTTTCTTACACTTCACATTCTGGTTTACCTTAAAAACTACTCCTATGTATTATAAGAACAATGTAATCACAGAAGAAACTATAGCGATGCTAAGATGTCCAAATAGACAATGCGACTATTTTAATTGTTTTGCAATTTGCTCTCCTTAAGAGGATACACTACTACATTTTAAAACTTGCATAATTTTTTATGTGCAGTGGTGAAGTTTTTTCCATCTACTATAAACAATAATAAAAGACATGCAAAACTTCAACTTTTAATTTCTAAAAACAAAATGGAAAATAATATTTTAAAAACAACTGTTCAATTAAGTCACTTTTTGAAGCTAATAATAAAACTTTTATGCATCTTAACACTTTTACAGAAGAATAACAAACACTTTATCAGTAACTTTTTAAATTTTTTATGCATAATCAAGCAAATACAGTTCATTTTGTTGTGCACTGCTTTTTAAAGCAGAGCCAAATTATTAATAGTTACATAGGTTAAACTACTTGTAACATACAACAAAAGATTAGTGTTAATAGTTGGCATAGTTTTATAGAAAACCTTGATGTGTTGCACTCAAATGACTTCTATTCACTCTTCTACAAAATATTCTTACAAAAGCGTATTTTTCTATTATTAACAGAGAAAAAAGTTTCATTATGCCTTTACACATTTTGTTGTGCGTATAAGGATACCAGTGGGCTAAAGCAAGTAATATTTTCAAAAAAAGTGTCACTATGTGAATGACTAAGAAATTTCACTCCTTTTGCATGAACATGAAAGAAGTGTAAGTATTTAAACATTCAAACCAACATGAAGGAACTTGCCACTACAAAAAAAAAGTGCTTTAATGAGATCATAATTTTTTTTTGAGGTAGTACGATTTTTGTCTCTCCCTTTTTCATTATATAAAAATCATTCTGAATGAAGAGTCTTCACAGCCTATTCATAATAAATCTGATGTGTTGTACTCACGTGACTTTCGCTACTCGCTCTTATACTATTACAAACTCTTATTCCTCTATCTTCTTTATGATAGTTGAGATAAACATTCGTAGTAACTATCTTATTTTTAATTTTCTTGTAGGTACATGGGCAGCTTTGAGTGATAGTCAAATGTTTTAAGAACTAGTTACTATATGAAGGCTTTGAAATTTGCTTCTCTTTGCACAGCCAGAGATAAAAAAGTGAATAACGACCTTTCATTTGAGAAAATTCTGATAGATAATAAGGAATGTCTCCGAAATGGTTCACTGCACAAAAAAATGCATTTTGGCGTAAATTGTGTGTTTTAACAAGAACTACATTTTTGTATAATAACACCTGGTCTATATCTTATAGTTTACCAGTTATGCAAATGTCATCAAGAGTGAACAGAACTACATGGGCTATAGCAAGAAAATTGAAAATATACATTTCATTTGTCATAAAAATAATCTCAAACATATGGCATTTTAATTAAAATTGTTACAGTCATTTTTGAGAAAATCAACATTTTCAAAAATGTTTCCAAATAAAGGGTAGTTTAGGGTGGGGGACTTTTCTTCAAAATCTTTGTGTCGCATCCTTGAAGGATATTAAACTTAAATACCAACTTTGGTTTTTAAGTTATAATGTTCATGAACACACAGACAGATATACACACGTACATGGATCTTTTTCTAAAACTGCATTTTTTTGGATCAAGGGGGCCTCAAAAAATATGCTTCTGGTGAATTCTCGACATCAACATTTTGGGTTGAATACAACACTTCCCCTATTTACTATACATAGTAGAGAAAGTAAAAACTGCAAGATGCACATTTTATCATGCAAATATCTTGAATAAATACAATACATTCCTTCCCCCTGCAGCCAACTGGGTGATTGCGTAAAAGTGCAAGCATTAGATAGCAATATGTACCAACCCTTAAGCTTATCCTACACATGTTGTTTATTGGACTGTTTTACAGAAACTGCCACAGTGAGGCAGCATGTAAGTGGGTTATATTACTGCAGCTCTGCACTTGCATGCGATTACCTGGCTACTGCAGGAAGCTAACCCATGGTACTATTGCAATCAAAATCATTACATTTTTGAGGAAACCAGAAACAGCAACAATTTTTCCATGCAAAGGAAGTTTGGGGTATTGGGATGAAGATGAAACATGCTCAACTTATACACCAAGTTTGGTAACTAACCAACTTTTCAGTTGAGTTATGCTATTCATGCACGCATACATCCACACACAACTTTTTCTAAAAATGCTTTCTTTGGATTCAGTGAGCCACAAAATGTGTATTTCTGGTGAAAACTTGGTAACAAATTTTTGGGTGGAATGCAATATTTGCTCTCTTACTATAAGTGGTAGGGAAAGTAAAAAATCTTATTTTTAACAAATTAAGTATATTGCTCTTTTTGTTTTGTATGTACACGTAGTTACTGCTCACTTTGAACCTTTTGTTCTGGTGAAGGTCTTTTTCATCCATTAGAAGAAGCTCCCAACAAGAAAGAATTTGATCCAGAGAAAACACAAGTTGTATTATTTTCTGGTTAAGTGCTGAACATTAAATTTTTTGCAGTCATTTAACAGAGCTGTGATTTGTGACACTTCATTTTGGAGTAACTTTGTGAAACTTGGCACATATATTTTTGATAGTATTGGGAATATTATGGCATATATTGGAAATTGTGTAATTTCCAGGTTTTATTATTTTTGCTATATTCAGTAGAATATAACCTTAAGAAGCTCTGCTGCTGATCATGTCACAGTATGCATTTAAGGATCCCATTAATTTCAGTTTGATATTTCCTATTGAGGTTCAATTACAGCAGCACAGTGGCCAAGTGGTTACACCGTTTACCTCCCAGGTTTGGTCTCAGGGACCTGCATGTGGTATTTGTGGTGGATGAAGCAACATCTGAGTGGGTTTTCTCCGTATTCTCTGGTTTCACCTGCCACTCATTCCACCAATTGCTCCATCACACCTTTCCATTTATCCATTTCACCTGCATTTCATATTATCCTCTTCCTCAATATCATACCTGGTGCTTGGCTGACCACCTGATTCAAGGTCTTCACTCTGTCCAGTCAATAGATTCCTCTGCTTCCCGACAGGCTCTGACCCTAGATAGTGACTTATAAGTCCTACATAAGGGGAGGGTAAACAGGTAAAGAAGAAGAGTTTCAATTACATTTGACTTGCTTTGCTTATCTAGTTTTAACTCAGTCTTATTTTGGACACCACTGCCTCTATAATGTAGTGGCCACTGATGGCTTGCAAAGTATATCCTAATTAAAACTATGTCAGTGAAGAAAGTGAAATATAATTGAAACTGAATATTAATATCCAGAACCTTAATAGTTTCATTGTGTGAAAGTTCCCATATAATTTAATTTTTAATATAATTTCAACCTGCAATTCTGTGAGCGCAAAACTAACATTCTCAATTTTTCAGAAGCCTCAAAGCATGTCATAAACACGACTGAAGTGAGTTATTTGAGTACAGAGGTTTTCAATGTGTTGACAGATGCTAAGGATTGCAAAAAGGTTAATTGGGTAAGCTCATTTACAGCAAAGCATCTGTAGGGTTATGTAGGTCACTTTGGTAACCTTGAGCATATAATGGCATTGTTTTATCCCCACCATTCCAAACCTTTTCTTAACTATAGTTAATGTTCTGTAAACATCTGAATTTATGATAAACCTATTCATGTAGTCAGATGAGTGTCCGTTGCTGAAATGGATGTCATTTGTCTTCATCCAAATACTGATGGCGATAGCTTCATCATAACCTTCTTCATTTCATTATTTACATTCTTTTATAGTCTGTAGATGACAAGAATGCTATCAACAGGAATGAACTGTAAATATTTCCTGCTCTCTTCCCACAAATGCACACACACTCTCAAGTTTCCAACCTAATACCTCAAGAACTCTACTACGTAACTTCATTAATATAACAGTAAACAAACTGTTGATGTGGGCCGATAAAGTTGTCTAAACTTTGAGTGATGCATTAGAATTGTGTTGTGGTTGGCAACATGGTATGCAATAGTAAACAACTGTCAACATAAGCAAATAAATTCCAGAGGCCCCTCACCCTGAAGTAGTATTCTTTTCATCTGTGAACTGTTCCATACAACTTTCACAATGACCACTAGTTAGTTACTTATAGAATACAGTGCTTGCAGAATTTAACCAACATATTTGGGCATCTATCTAAATAACTGCTGGCAGTAAAAACTACAGTTTTAATAACAGTCTTCCAAAATATTTTCTAGCACAAATATTTTATGAAAAATGGAACTTAGCCAGTTTGATTTAAACAAATAGTTGACCAATAACAGTGATGGAGACCATATATTCTGTGCTGGGAAAAAGAACTACTGGCCTTAGAAAATGCTTGTAGGTGGAAATTTTACATTGCTACATATAGTAAGATATTATAATGAACATGAACTGCATTACTAAACTCTATTCTTCCAACAAAGGAACACATAAGAACTTCTTGGCTCTAATATTGATTATAGGTAAAGAGAACTAACTACTGGAGCTAATTGCTGCTTAGGCACTAAATGTTTATGAGCTGTCCTTTATTAGATAATTTCTCTAATTCTTTCACATTTTCTGTCAGATTAGAAAAGCGAATACTATACAGATATTAGGGAGTTATTTACATAGTTTGTAATTCCTGTTTTTTAGAAACTTTAATTTATATGGTAGTCAACAAATATTTTCAACTATTTTTTTGTATAACACCAGTCTGCAATTTGGAATCTGTTGTCAGGTAATTCTTCAAAAATAGGAATTTTTTAAATGCTGATTCTAGAAATGACTTACACATTTATCCATCACATCAGAATTTTACACAAAAGAATGGTTTAGAGGATTACTTCCCTCCACCCCCAAAGAAAAACCACTTTTGAAATGTCCTCAACTAGCACTATAGTAACAGAAATATCTTTATTTTCCTTTTTTTTCCCCAATTTGCTGCAGTTCTTTAACCTTGGCTATCTTCAAAATAAAACACTGTTACATTCCACCCTCACATGTTTTTGTCATAGAGAAAAGGCTCACCTTGCATAAAATAATTCTGGAATGTAGTTCATAGTGCAGGAACTGAAATTTTGCACTCATGGGATTGCAATATACATTTCAGGCCCCTAATAAATCATTGTGGTGGGGTCCCCAAAGTTCAAGGCTGTCCCATTAATAAGAAAGCCCCACATAATTTGACAGTAATATATGAGAATGCTAAATAACCTTTCTAATACATACTTAATCTCACAGGCACCCTGATTTGTGTCCACCCTAAAACCCCCCTTTAGATGGAACTGTTGCCTACTTCTTAAAGTTTTGGACATTTTAGAAATGTTTATTTGAACCCCAGTGTCCCAAAAGATTTTCAGGACAGCCCTAAAGGCAGTCCTTGAATTCCTTATATGTATCTCTTTAGCTGTATTATATAAATATTCATACCTCATCAATTTGCAGCTTTGGGAAATGAAAACTGCAGCCCTGAATTCTTCTTATGTGACCAAGTAAAATTTAATTGAAAAGTGTATTTGAAGAGGGACCCTTACCTTCTTCTAAGTCAACCATTTATTATTTAGATAAACAGAGCAAATATAGGAAATGGATCATGACCAGCTGAGGAAACCTGATGCTTGAAAGGGCATAAGGGAGAGGAAAAGAAGATAAACAGACAACATGTAACCCTATATCAATTTAAATTCTTCATACATGGAAAGTACATGAGTAAAAATAATCAAATTATTGTAATGATTACTGCTCTAATCACTTGTACCTGGAAACAATAATTTTTACAAAATCTAACATTTATTATATACTTCTTGAAATAAAATTGAAATGGTTACAATTTAATGATCATTAAATTTCAGTACATCACATTGAGAGCTTGATAATGTTTGAGCCTCTGCGCTATTAAAATGCAGGCCAAGGAAGTGATTACCATGGTACAGATATAATATAACCTGTTACTTTCCCATAGTATTTCTATAATGAGAAACAAGAGATTTTATTAAAGAGGTAAATTTTGATTTTATATTCACTTGAAGTCAATAAAAAAACTTCTGATGCTGCTATGATTAAGTCAATTACTCCTGTACATATACTCTTCTAAGCATTATCATCTTTTATCACAATATCAGAGCCCTGGCTATAGTATTATATTTTTACAGAATACTAGAGTAGCCATCAGAAATGATAGTGTTAAATGACATATAGCGTGTATGTAGGGAAACTTTTCCTACTTTCTTAGGAAGTATTTGTACACGTTATACACCATTTTTCTGGCTTGACTGTGAATAACGCAATGTTTTTGGCTCTTGCCATCTTCGGAACTGTTAATGAACTTACTATCACACAACAGAGTGGACTTATTGCTCGGAATTACTTAATTTCATGTAAAACTGTACAAATACTCTTACACATGTGCTCTGAAGCAAACTAGGTCTGGTTGGCTAGAAAACATGTGACTGTGACATCATAGGATATTTGTCTACTGTGCAACCATCTTCGTTCCGATGGCGACTTTAGCACTTAACAATACACAAAGATTCGGCTGTTACTTTTTCTAGATAGAAATTAATGTTCAACTGTTTTTGTCTCATGACACAAGAGTGAACACACACTCATTCTTCTTAGTTTTAGAGAAAGGTATGCTCGTATAAACTTTGTACATAAATCATTTGATTTATGTATAAAGCATAAATAAAGGAAGTAGTAAATATGCTTCTGTGTATGCTCTGCTACTCCCTGAACTTATTGATTATACAGTGCCTTAGTTTTGACTACAGGCCAGCTGCCAGTCGAATTGAATATTTAGACCCTGAAATTAAGCTCAGAGATTTACATGCATACAACAATCACATACCTTTATCGCAAACGATATTAGATGCTACACTGTCACACTCACCAAAGAGCCTGGGTTCAACCCCAGGTAACTGAAATTGGGATTTGTGGTGGATGAAGTGGCACTGGGGTGGGTTTCCTCCGGGCTCTCCAGTTTCTCCTGCCATCTCACTCCACCATTGCTGCATCGTCATTCCATGTATCATCAGTGTCACTGCCTGCAGTGCTGTAGTAGTAAAAGCAGGTGTTAAATACATCAACAAAAAATACACTGTCACACATCTCTCACACCTTAAAAAAATTTCCATTAACACCCATTAATTCTTCCTATGAAATTGCAGTAATTTCTCTTCTCATATTGTCTTTCGGATCTTCCAATGTATGAAGGTTGTTCTGATAAACTATTTTTTAAGTCCCCTCATAAATAAAAGTCTGGAGATTGCAGTGACCATAGTCCTTTACTGATGGCCATCTCTTTAAAAATTTCCTCAATTAATTTCAATGTGAGATCAGCTGTATAAGTTGTTGAAAATATGCCTTTGTACATTCAATGTCACACAAATATTCCAGGAATGGTTTGATTATTGTATCTCTGTACCCGTGTCTATTAACTGTATCCTCAATTTGGTATAATTCAGTACGGATTCACAGCATACTAAGTACCAATTTTCTGGTCATGCAATAGCATTTTTTTTACAATATCAGGTTTTTCTCTGCTCCATTATCTGTTGTTTCGTGACAATACATGACCACTCAAAGAAGACTATGCTTAGTCTGTGAAAAAAAAAAACAAAAAAAAATCTTCAGATCCACAGAGCCATTATAAACTTTACCTGATACAGAAATTTACTCTACTCACAGTATCATATGGTTGCAGTTCCTGAACTATGATTGTCTTATAAGGTTTTAAATTTAAATTAAAAAATAAAGTGTATCGGAACAGCTCGCAACAATTGCAAAGACAATATAAGAAGACAAATTACAACAGTTTCAGAAGAATTAATGCATGTTAATGGAAATTTTCTTAAAAGCTGTCAGAGATGCGTGACAGAACAAGGACATCACTTTCGACACCATCTATGATAAACGTATGTGATTAATGTATGCAGGTTCTGTGAATATTCAACTTGGCCAGTAGCAACATGCAGTCCTGAGGCAGCAGCGGGAAGCAAAGCAGCCGGCTAGGAGTCATAAATAAGGCGTTGTAATGTCCACACATACGTGCACATAAACATATTTTCTTTCTTATCCCTTTTTCCTTCTGAGGCCAAAGCAACCCATGTTCATAACTAGGCTTTTAACCTTCATACAGCTATCGTAAAATGAGGCTTTTGCAAGTTATCTGCCACATGGCCAGAGCGTGACATTACTGCACAAGTACAGTGACAGCACAAAACACAACTGGGCTCACTGTGTACAGTGCATAGTGTCACTATTCCATGTCTGCCTCTGTAGCGTGATGGTTAGTGCATCTGCCTCATGTTCAAGAGGTTGTAAATTCGAATCTCGCTTAGGGTAAGTTATCCGGATAAGGTTTTTTTCCCCGAGATTTTCCCTTATCCTGGGAAGAGGAATGTAGGGTAACTTAAAGCTCTATGGACCTCAGGCTCATTTGAGCATCATTTCACCCATTTCAGTCATTCACCATCCCATATCATTGCGTTGGATGACATTAACGAAAAAAAAAGTTGCTATTCCACACATATTCTCATACTGCTGAATTTGTACAAGAATCTATGAGTGAATATTTTATTGCAAATGGTGACAACATTGAAAGTAAGTTATGCAACAATGTTATCAACAACGTTCAAGGGTTGACTGTACCTGACCTCCTGTGTGCTATGATCATGTGACACACTGATCCCTCCCACTTCTTATAGTCCATACTCTGCGACCTTTCGTTCCCTGTATGAAGGTTTGCTCCCTATTCATAAGCTAGTTACTTTCTAAAATTATTGGAAAACGTCTATACATCTTTCAATGATGCATGGAATTTGGCAGGACCTTTTGTCCATAATGAAAAAAGAGCTAAAACCTGTGTAACCAAACTAATAAGCTCACTGCCATGGTGTGCAGTAGCATGTCTTTCTTCCAACCTGGAGGGGCCAAATTGGGGTAAAGTTTTTCTGAGGCTTTCCCTTATTCTCTTAACACAAATATAAGGTAACATAGGTAAAAGGATCCCAGGCTCTATGTCAAAAGAACCATTAAATGCTTACACATACATATACCTAATAAAAAAAAAAAAAAAATCAGAACAAATATTTTGGGGGAATAACATGTGTTTTATGTAGGGCATTTTAGCACCAAACATGAGAATTCTCTTTTAGACCAAGTTCAACACTCCAGCACCAACTAGATGGAAGTGATGGTCATTAATGTGGTGTTTAGGCTCCCTCTATTCACCACATTTAAGCACACATTTTCCCAACTTTTAATTTTGTCCTCCAACACATTAGTCACAAACTTCGGTTCCATTTTAGAAATAAACATTGCAGACATTATTTGCACTAGTGATGAATACAGCTACTTTCGCACTATTGACTGCAAACTTTGCAAATGGTGGCTACCAGCACAGTTGAAATGTATTAAAATAATACAAACTTATTACATTATACCAGCCCATACCACAATTTAAATTCATACATTAACTTCACTCTTAATGCCATATATGGGTATATTTATGAAAAGATATGAATTACTCCGGGCAAGTTAATTTTTTTTGAGGGAGGGAGGGAGGATTGTCCCTCCTGGACCACCCCGAGAGTTCATCACTGCTTTGCAATTTTTTGTGTCTATCCTTTGCTTAAGGCACGAAGTACCAAATCATGGAAAAAATGATTGAGCGCATTAGGAGAGCAGGACATTTCTAAGTCCTATGCCTTATTGCAATGTGGTTTACACCAGTTGATATTTCCAACATGTAGGCTGAGCTCATTGATAGTCTGTTCCATGTTATTCTCTGTTTGACACACAAACAGGCAGTTTGCTACACTGTTCCTTTGTTTATCAGGGACAAATACAAATGCAAGTGGTGATTTAAGACACAGCCTATTTGTGTGTCCAACAGACAATAACATATGGAACAGCCTATCAATAAATTCAGGCTGCATGATGTAAATATCGATTTGTGTTAACTGCACTGTAACACATGTGGGACTTACACAAATATTCTGCTCTCCTAATGCACTCAATCATTTTTTCTATGGCTGTACTTTACACATTAATTTTTAAAAACTTTTTGTCAGGCATATTACATTAGGGATGATTTGGTACAGAAAATGTACGATTACACTTTTTACAGGGTATACAGCTTTAAGAACTAATTAATAAATACATTTTTTACATGGTTTGATTAATTTAGCTCTAATTTCTATATAACATGATCTTACAAAGTGTTTTTCTTTTCTGGATCCTCTTTGATGCAACTTGATCTTGAGAAAAATTTAAATGTAATTCTATTAGAAAAAACTTTATACATGAATTTCCCTAGTCACTATCATTTTTTTTCCATATATAGCCTCTACAAACTATTCATGAAAGCTAATTAATTTAATCTGCTTTTTGTTAAGACAAATAATGCTAAAATTGTTTCTGACACATTTTATTCCAAGTCCAAAGGGAATATAGGAGGCTGAAATAACAGTCAAGTCTTTATATGCTGGTATTAAAATGACACACTTCTTCACAATATTACGAGAACTAAATGTGAACACACACACATAAAAAAAGGAAATATTGCATTTACATGGCTTTCTCCAATCTTTTAGAAATTCTGCTTAAAAAGGCTTATTTGGCTATTTCTTCTTAATTGAGAAAAGTTTTCCTCACACATTTTGTTGTAGATATTAGAAGGATGCAAGAGGTGATAGTCTAGACTTCTAAAAGGTTAACTGCACTGTGATGGTTTAGTTCACACATTTACATCTCTTTCTTTACTCACTCTTCTATAAACCATTTTCGCACCAAGGAGTGCGATTTTACATAAAAAAAAAAAATATTTTATCCCCGCTTTTCATAGTCATACTATGTTGTGTATGTTTGAAATAGAAATGCAACATAGTACATTCACACCGTTGACTCAGGGGTCTCCGTCTAGGGGATATGTGAATAGCGACCACAAGGTACCCAAGCTAAGCAGAACATTACTTCCACTTACCGGTGTTTTGCTCCTCACTGTAACTTTTCTATCTGATCTTACCTTGGTCATCTCTTGTTCTCTTCCGACCCCGATGCTATTAGGGTTCCCGAGGGCTAGGGAGTCTTTATTTTTCCAACCTCTCCATTTCTCTATAAAATCTTAACCCCTAACATGCTGACCTGTCATGGCATGTAATACGTCCTCTGATTGGTGATCAGAGGATATGGTCGGTGAATTTATTTTGATAATTCTCCCGGTCAGGCGGTGAGACCCGTAAACCAATGACAGGTGTGGTCCTCCAGACATTCTGGGGGTTGTGAGAGAGCGATGTGACCGCCAAAACATAAAAATATGGTGCTCTCTAAAAAGCGGTTAATATTACTGCTATTGCTCTCTTCAATATCATCAGTGAAAAATATTGGAGAGCAAGAAGATTAATGACTTCATTGTCAGAAATCCAGCATTAGCTAACAACAAACAACTGTGATGGTTTTACAAATGGGCCTTGCATGACTGTGAGTACAAATCTGATGTGTTGTACTCACATTATTTCCTCTACTCTTGTACAAAATATTCTTACAAATGCTTATTCTTCTATCTACTTTATGTTAATCGAGATAAATATAATTATCTCACTGCTAATTTTCTTTCTAGGTGCAGGGGAAATATGGGACAACAGTAGACTTCTAGTGACAATCAAATCTTCAAAGAGCTGGCTGCTATGTAATGCCTTTGAAATCTGTTCTCTTTGCATGGCCAAGAGTGAAAAAATGAATAACTACTTCCCATTTGAGAAAAGTAAAAGAGTTGGAAAATTCAGACAAACAACAAGAAATACCTTGGGAATGATCCCCTCATAACAAAAAGAAGCATTTGACATAAGTTGTGTACTTTAACGAGATCTACCTTTTTATGTGCAGTAAGATTTGCTCAATGTCTTAGTTTATCAGTTATGCAAAAATCATCCAGAATGAAGAGGATTTCTGAGGACATTCCTAGAAAATTCAAGATATAAATTTCATTTGGAATAAGTCATCTTGAACATTTTAATCAAAACTGGTGTCATTATTTTTTAAAACCAAACTTTTTAAAAATGTGCCATGTAAAGCGTATTCTGAGGTGTGTGTCGGGGCTTTTGTTGAGAATTTGTGTGTTACATCCTTGGAAGATGCTGAACTTAAATACCAAGTTTACAATATAAGTGTAACAACTTGGACTATAAGCTTCACTTATCTTAGTATCTGCTGCAAGTTCTTGAAATCAAAGGCAGACTGCAGCTTCTGGAACATTCATTCCTATCATCAGTGCCATATTTGTTTACAAACAAGATAAGTGAAGCTCATAGTCTCTAAGTTATTACATTTACTGATTTATGTTGCTTCACTGTTAATAGCTTCAGTTTTTACTTTCTCTACAGGTAAGTAGAAGGGAGTATTGTATTCCACCCAAACATATGTCAAGATTTCATCGAAAATACATGTTTTGAGGCTGCCTGAATCCAAAAAAAAGCATTTTTAGAAAAAGGTCTGTGTGTGTGTGTGTGTGTGTGTCAGTATGTGGACAGCATAACTCAAAAACGGAAAGTCGGTTAAAACCACAGTTGGTATTTAAGTTTGTCTTTCAAAGATGCGACACAAAGATTTTGAAGAAAATAACCCTACCCTAAACTAACCTTAACAAAGAAAATTTTTTGAAAATTTTTATTTTCTTGAAAATGGCTCTAACGAATTTGATTAAAATGCTATATGTTTGAGATATTTTTATGACAAATGAAATGTATATTTTGAATTTTCTGGCTATAGCCTATGTAGTCCTGTTTAGTCTGGATAACTTTTGAATAACTCGTAAACTGCAAGAGATAGACAAAATATTACTATACAAAAAATGTTGTTGTTAGCTAATGCTGGATTTCTGACAATGAAGTCATTAATCCTCTTGCTCCCCAATATAAAGAGAGCAATAGCAGTAATAGTAACCGCTTTTTAGAGAGCACCATATTTTTATGTACTTAGTACCTGACTCAGGGGTCTCCATCTAGGGTATATGTGAATAGCGACCACAAGGTACCCAAGCTGAGCAGAACATTACTTCCACTTACTGGTGTTTTGCTCATCACTGTAACTTTTCTATCTGACCTTACTTTGGTCATCTCTTGTTCTCTTCCAATCCCGATGCTATTAGGGTTCCTGAGGGCTAGGGAGTCTTTATTTTTCCAACCTTTCCATTTCTCTAATTCCTCTATAAAATCTTAACCCCTAACATGCTGACCTGTCATGGCATGTAATACGTCCTCTGATTGGTAATCAGAGGATATGGTCGGTGAATTTATTTTGATAATTCTCCTGGTCAGGTCGGTGAGACCCGTAAACCAACAGGTGTGGTCCTCCAGACATTCTGGGGGGTTGTGAGAGAGCAATGTGACTGCCAAAACATATAAAAAAAAAAAATGTAGATCTCACTAAAACACACAATTTATGTCTTGATAAATTGTTTGTAGAGTGAACCATTTTGGAGATATTCCTTGTTATGTGTGTCAGTTTCAGAAAACTTCTTTCGTGAAATGGAACATCATTGTTAATTTTATATGTGAAGTGTGCAAAGAGAACGGAATCTCAAAGCTTTAAAAGATTTGACTATCTCTCAAAGCCTATTGTATTCCCATATTTCCCTTGTACCTATAAGGAAATAAGCAATAACAAATTTCACACACAGGAGGCCGTGTATGACTGTTTGATGGTTGAACATTTTGTTTAATCCTCAGAATTTAAGAGTTTTACAGTGTGTATCATCTGTTCTTGTGCTATGAGTGGAAATAGAAGATTTGTTGAAGGATTTCTTCGTATCCAATCCGGCTTTGACTCGGACCGCTCGGATTTTAACAAAAATCTGCAGCAAACTAAGGTAACCTAAAAATGTCTTCTCCATTGACTAACCCAACTCAAAGTTATTCCTTAATGGCAAAGAGTGGACCGACTAAAGATCAGGCAATTGTAATTGAAGCATATGATGGTATCCCTCTTAAAGAATATATTTATGCTATTGGCAAACTCACTGATCCTTCTCAAATTCGATTTGTATCCAGAATCTCAAATAACAGAATTTGCATTTACTTAGCGAGTAAACAACTGGCTGAAACTCTATGTAACCAACATCCTAGAATTAAAGTTAACAACGTTACATTAACGTTGCGGCCACTCCTAACCAAACAACGTAGAATCATACTGTCAAACGTATGCCCAGTTATACCCAACTCTGTTCTTGAACATGCTTTAAGTAACTTTGGAATCAACACCACCTCTGCAATAATGCATATTCGAGCAGGATTTAACCTCCCAGGTTACTCTCACATATTGAGCTTCCGACGTCAACTCTATGTTCAACCTGAGGATTTCGAAAAGCTTCCAGATAGTTTTGAGGTGCATCATGAGGGTACTGCATACTGGATATATGTATCTTCAGATACTCCAACGTGCTTTGTGTGCAAGATGGAGGGTCATTTGGCTAAACAATGCACTCAACAAATTACCGAACTGCCAATACCTACCACTATCGACTCTAACACTGTAGACTTTCCTCCTCTCTCACCGAGAATGGTGCCACCTGATGAGCCCCCCTTGCCTAAAGAAGGGGCCAATGTTAAAACCAGTCTAACAGAGCCACATATTCCGACTCCAATATTGGACCATACTGTTCCTGCTGCTTCCTGTAGCACAGCATTGCAATGTGTGAACATTCCTCCGAAACAAACTAACGACCAGCCTCTGGCACCTCACGCTTGTGCAAAACGTCCACTGTCCATTACCAGTAGTGCTGATACAGAATCGTCTGAGGGGCCTGTCAGCTATCACTCTCACCTGTCTCCAAAAGCTGAATCATCTGTTGATGATATTGTCCAAAAGCACAAATCTACCCCGCTAGCCAAAAAACCAAAACCTTCAGATGCTGTGCTATCTGTCACTAAATCACTTTCGCCCATCAAGCCGATGTTGGATGCTGCGCCAAGTGAATTTATTTTCACCTTTACTCAACTTTGCAGCTTCTATGAGAACGCATACGGGTAAAGTGACTTCACCAAAGTAGCCCTAACCTATACTACTGATTTCCAAGGAATAGTGGAAATGCTTCGCAAGATATATCCCCATCTTACAAGCAATAGCATTAAAAATCGCACAACCAGACTGCAAAAGAAACTAATGGCATTAATAGAGAGCGGTACTGATGTACCAAAATCATCCCCTATGGATGCTGATGAGGCTGAAGGGTCTTTCTCTTCATAATGAAGTGCGAACTTACCCTACTACAATGGAATATCAATAGTTATCACTCACATCTTGAATACCTACAGCTGCTTTTGCATTCCCACAATCCTCTTATTCTTTGTTTACAAGAGACCAACTTCAATGAAAATTATATAGCTCCTCTTAAACAATATTCTGGATATCATCGTAACCGCACAGGAGCTTGGAGAGCAAGTGGCGGTGTTGCGACTTATATTAAAGATATTTTACCACATAAAGAAATACCTCTTAATACTTCATTGGAGGCTGTAGCTGTGTCTGTTTTTTCAACAACAGAGATCTGTATTTGCAATCTTTACCTACCAAACAGTATCACTGTTGATCTATCTACGCTTTATGCACTGATTGCTCAACTGCCTAAACCATTTGTACTACTTGGTGACTTTAACAGTCACAATCCTGTATGGGGCAGTAAAAAACATTCGTGGGAAAATGTTTGAAACTTTATTACATACTTCGGATTTAACACTCCTTAATCTTCCAATGCCAACCCATTATGATATCTACCATAACAGTTACAGCTTCATTGATCTCACCATGTGTTCTTCCAGCATAGCACACCTATTCCAGTGGTCTGTCTATTCCACCCCTCAGGGTAGCGATCACTTTCCAATCACCATCTCTGCTCACCATTTTACACCTACTTCTGAATTACGGTTTCCCACTTGGAATCTTAATAAAGCAGATTGGAATCTTTATAAAGATTTACTTTTAAAAGCCTTGCAACAGCTTCCAATTCCTGACTTGTTTCCACAAATGGATATCAATGAAATTGTTTTAAAATTTTCTACCGCTCTAGTTGGGGCGGCAAAACATTCTATACCTACAAGAACTGGCAACTACAACAGAACTGTTCCATGGTGGAATGAAAAATGCCAAGAAGCTATTAAATTAAAACATAGGGCATACTATAAATACAAACGAAACCCTACCTTAGTCACTAAATCTGAGTTCCAGCAACTTCGAGCTGCTGCACGACGTGAAATTAAGCGAAGTAAAAGGGAATCTTGGTTGACCTACGTCTCATCCCTTACCAACAAAACTTCTCAGACTGAACTGTGGCATAAACTCCAAGCTATATGTACACGTCGGAAACCTTCGATCAATCATCTGGCGAAGCCATCACTGAACCACAGATTATTGCAGATACTCTTGCATCTACCTTTTCTTCTGTATCCAGTGAATCCAAGGATAACCAGGCAGATTTTCTAACCCCTTGCCCCTTACAAACAACTCTTTCCTCGGCTTCCATAGATTTCAGTCAGCCCTTCAACGAAGACCTTACAATGGATGAAATGCTTGCTGAATTACATCACTGTAAGAGCAAAAGCGCTGGACCTGACAACATTCCTTATGAGCTTCTTAAAGAACTGCCGCACAGGGGGTTACAGTATTTATTGAAGGTATTCAATTACATCTGGAAAGCACAACGCTTTCCCCATCAGTGGCGATCGTCTATTGTGATTCCTATACCTAAGCCAAATAAGGATCATTCGAATCCTAACAACTATCGCCCTATTTCACTGACATTCACTGGATTATGGTTCTATTGTTTATAACTCCGCCAAACTATCAAGTCTTAAAATGCTGGACACTGTTCAAACCACAGCTCTAAGAATTACACTTGGGGCATTCCATACTAGTCCTACAGAGAGTCTAAAAATTGCAGCAGATGAACCACCACTTTCTTTCCGACGTAAAATGTTAAGTCTTACTTATTTTACCAAGACCTTAACCAGACCTAATTCTGGTGCAGTTGCTCATATATCACGCCAAGATAATACTCAACCCAAAGGGTTCCCTATCCAACCCTTCTCCCAAAGAATTGTTACATACCTTGAAGAGTTTAATCTGACTATTCCTTCTTTCATTTCCCGTACCTTCAACATAAATGATATACCATGGAGAATAAAATTACCTGTCATCAACACCACTTTGACAAAATATGTGAAGGCTCATACCCAAAAATCTTGTTTTACCATGCTGTTCAAAGAATTGTGTGAAACGTATGCCAATTTTGAGCCAATTTATACCGATGGTTCCCGGTGTGACAACAATAATGGCTGTGCGGTGGTTGCTCCTAACCAAACCATGATGTATAGTCTACCAAACACTCTCACCATTTTCTCTAGTGAACTGTTTGCTATACGTTTCGCCATGGACTATATATCAAAGAATGGAGACTTCAAATCATTCATTATATACACAGATTCCCTTAGTGCATTAATGGCTATACAACAACGATCTCCTTGCCACACCTTGGTAAGGGAGATACGTGAATTATACAGTGAGCTTATTTCATCAGGTAAACAACTAATCTTGGCATGGATACCATCTCACTGTAACATATCAGGAAATGATCTTGCTGACACTGCCGCAAAAGAAGCTACCAAGCATCCTCCAAGCTTACCAGATCTTAAGCTACCACATGAAGACTATTTACGGCATCTTAAAAGAACTATCCTACACCGATGGAAGACAGATTGGACAACTACATCCAACAGCAAACTGCATGATATCTGTCCAATACCTAACCTCTCCACAACAATTACAACACTAACCCGGCGAGACCAGGTGCTAATAACCCGATTATGCATTGGCCACACTGCGCTTACTCACTCCTACATTCTGTCCCGTGAACTTCCTCCTAAATGTACTCTGTGTGATTCTACTCTTACCGTTCAGCATCTGCTCACTGTTTGCCCAAGATACACTCACCAGCGACTTCAGTATGGAATTCCTGAGAACCTTCAGCTAGCTTTGGGTGATCAACAGTATCATAAGAAAATAATCAAGTTCATCAAAGCATGCAAACTTAATATTTAAACTCATTGTAAACTTCATGATATGTTTCCTCTTTTTTTTTTTTTTTCCCTCAATGTTTAGTCGCGATATGACTTTTATGTTGAAGCGACTTCAAATAATAAATAAATTAAAAAAAAAAAAATAAATTTTTTTATCTCAACTAACACGTAGAAGATATAGGAATAAGAGTTTGTAAGAATGGTTAGTACAAGAGTAGAGAAAGTCATGTGAGTGCAACACACCAGATGTTTTCATTATATAACAAAGTTTGGTATTTAACCAACTTTTCATTTTTGAGTTATGTTGTTCAAAGATACATAAACACACACCTTTTAAAAAAATGTGTATTCAGAGGACCTCAAAACATGTACTTCCAGTGAAATTACTCTATCACATTTTTGGGTGGAATGCAATACCTTCAATTTCTAAGATAAAAATAAAATATTTTTTATGTAAAAGATTGTTTGGGATGGTGGGAGATTTAGTTGAAAATCCTTGTCACACATGCTTGGTAGATACGGAACTTAAATATGAAGTTTAACATATATGACACTTAATTTTTGAGTTATGTATGCACACGTGCACACACCACCAAGTACAATTTCTCTAAAAATCCTTTTTTTTTCAGGTGTCAAAATTTGTATTTCTGATGAAATCTTGATGTAGAATTTTTGAGTGGAATGCAATATTTAGAACAAATTGGCATGAAGCAATAGTATGAAGCTATAAAAACAACTACCAACTAAGATTACATTATCGGATCTTTAGTTTAGTAGCATTTTGTAACTTCACATTACATCCCATCACAATAAATACAGTTCTTGTAATCCTGGCATAATTACCCTACCTTGAACAAAATCTAACGACTCAGATGTATGTTCAATGGCAGAATCTTGGTGAAAATTGCAGACTGACAGTAAATATCACCCTTTGACCAAAGGATAATGTATGTCATCCTTGTAAGGTGTGGAATTTACAATCTCTCCAAACAATATGGTCTGCCTTAAACATTTACTGCACCATGACCTGATTTTATTATTATATAATGGGATTTCCTGAATTAAATCAAGTTTTGTTTTCCAATAACAATTATTATACATTGAAACACAAATATGTAAATAGAACCATGCTTTGTCAGAGGAGATTATTAAACTTCAATTACCCATCAGTAATGTTCCTCAAAATGCAATTATGCAAAAAGGAGTATATACATAATTAAAAAATACAAAAATTTACTTGACTCGTAGTATCACATGGTGGACATTCCAGAAAAAAAGTGATTTTGTATGCTTCAATTTTGAAAGTTGGGTAGCTTGTCTTACTGAGTTCATTGCAGTTTTGGTTTCCTGTACAAGCCGTTGCAGATATTTTATGAGACAATTCAAATCACTTTCCAAGTTCTTAATTTTTCCTCAGTAAACATGCAATGCTTTATCCTTTGCTTATCCATGACAACAGGAAGGACTCAAATGTAAAAGTTCACTATGTAATACAGAAGTTTAACCCTTTGGGTTTTTACTTCATGCAACCAGTTACCACATGGTGTTTTCTACCCTATCCAACCTTGTTGGCTCTATGCTGAATACTTTCAACATGATTTAAAACTGAAAGCTTATATTACTTACCTTGTTGAGATGTGCACATAAGCCTGCTGGATTTGTTGACTACTGACAGGTATATTGACATTCAACTTAGCAGGTTTATCAGGAATTTAAACAAGACAAGCAATACCTGTATCAAAACATGAGTGCTTAGTTCTGTAAATACCAAATTCCAAAGTTATATCAAAATTTCAAATAAAAGTCCAAAAAATCAAACTAAATTGCAGATAATGGCCACAAAAGAAAATATAACCTGAGCAATATTTATCTATCTTAGTGGTGAAATGCTTAAACTGGAGGTTTCAAGTGCCCCACAGTGTATACCATATTACAAGGACAATTCAGAAACTAATCTATGTTGTCAGGTAGCATGAGAAGTAGTGGAAATAGTGCCTCTATTTTTACATCGCTGTGCAGTGTGATTCAGCGAAAACGTCAAACTTCTATGTGTTCACTCGACATAACCTTACATGAGTGCCTCATTAGAAAGTACCTGCTAAATGCAAGGTGTGTGGTGTAGTAAGATTTTTTTAAAAACTTAGGCAAGCAATTCAAAACAACCATCTTGGTATCCTGATAGCCAGTGCCGTGCTTTTGCATGACAATGTTCGACTTCTCAGTACTTGAAACACTCAGGAACCTTTCAATAAATTGAAATGAGAGAGTTTGATCATCCAGCTTCATGTGGAGAGATCACTCTTCAATCATATGCAGTATCTTCTTTCTGTTTTTTGTGGATTTTTTAAAAGAAACCTTATAACACCATGCATACCGCATTTGGTGGGATTTTCAAGTGCAGCATTCATTGTTTAATGTTATGATGGCGAATATGTAGCACTGCAAAGTTCTTGCCAGTGCCACCTGGCAGCACTATCCCCACTTCTTCCCATACTATGTAACAATAGAGGTTAGTTTCCAAATTACCCTCACATGTTGGAATATTTTAATGCAGATTACACATTGTAAAATTTTCTTTTTCCTTTTCATATTGGTAAATCACACTATGATGATTATTATTATCCCACCACAAAGACACAACTTTCTGTAGTTTTTTGCATAGCCTCCTTAATTTAATAAAGAATGATCACATGCAGGAAACACGCTTGTGGAATATGAGCTGAAGCCCTTTTAGTGACATGTTCACTAAACTTTCTTGGGCTTCCAGCCAGATAGATATTGGTGTAAAACCAATTTATAAAGAGGTTTGCTTGCTTCTTTCTGTCTTGTATATACCAATGAGAACAACACTCATGACAATGAACATGTTATGTTATCACGAATAATGAACTACTGGTGTTACACAACAGTATGATCAATGAATCACTTATTGCAAATTAATTTCTGATCCACATATGGAAATCGTAACTGGGGCTTGTGCCTTCAACTGAGTAAATCTATAAAAACCTTAATATAGTAGAATCCCAATAACTCAACCTAATATGCACTGAGAGGGTGTCGAGTTACCAAAATGTCTAGTTTTATGGAATAAGAGGTCTATTATTCAAAACTTATAACATAGTACTGCAAACTATATAAATGCATGTTCTAGCACAAAATAGGAATCAGAAAAGTATAACATCCTAAAATTTATTATGTATTAATATGTTCCCCTTTGTCTGATCTCTTTAACACATCCAATTTAATTTTCATTATGCTCACTTGTATTTTCTCCTCATTCAAACATTTTCACTAGCAAACACACAACTCAACACTAACAGTAAACCTGACATCTGAGAAACAGTACTTTAACCAGAAAATGTAACTGAAAGTTTAGCTTGCCACATACATACTGGCAACACACCTTCCAAATATGCGTTTATGCTATGTATTCACATTATTAGCAGCCAGCTTTTGATTTTGTGACCGTGGTCTGCCAGCTGCTTTCGTTTTGACTATGTATCCAAGGTTAATATGCGATCAGCCCTTTTGTTACTGTGAGGGAGAATGCTTAGGTTGTATGTGTACACTAATTAAAATTTACCTGTACTTTTACGCTAAACAGTGCATTATAGAAATAATTAAGTCAAGTTTAATGATAAAAATAAAATAATTAAAATATAAAAAGTTTTTGAGTTATTGGGTTCCTACTGTACCCAGTCCTTGTGGGGATCACACACTTTTCTGAGAGGTTTGTGCCCAACAGAATTACTGCGAGCCAAAAAGTGTCCCTGCCATTATAAGTATGAAGCACTAAACATTCTCAGTTGCTTGAACATACTGAAGACAAAGAATGGTGAGCAATATCAAAACAATGGATCAACACCAATATTGGTCTAGTTAGAAGTCAAGAGAAATTTTAAGTCAGCTTCATAATACTATTTAACTAAATGGTACAGTAAGATACTTAAGACAGTTTTGTTTAACAGAAACTCCACAAAAGCTTTAAAAACAACTGTAAGGTACTTTAGATAGTTTTGTTTGTGATAAAAATTCCTTAAACACTTCAAAAACTATCAAAATAGCAAAAAAGTTAATTGTGTTTATTTTTCATATGTAAGAGGATTGAAGGGATAGTATGGGCATAGCTTGCAACACTTAGGTAATTTGCCTTTCCTTGACAAAAATAACACATTTTCTAAGATCTAATAAAGAAACAAACAAACGTCCTAATACCTGAATGCACTTACATAAATGTACCATTGTTAATACATTGTATACAACCTCAGAAGCATTAAATAATGCACCTGCTGCTCACGTGAGATATTTTAATTACTGGTGGAAGTGTCATGTTCCTGGAAAGGTGGTGTAACTTGTTGCGACTTGTGGTAGCGACTGTTATGGGTTGAAAGACTCCATTTGGTTTTGAAGTAACGGTTACACTTGTCACAGAAGAATACTGAATCCTGCTTCTGGTGTTTGGCCGAGATGTGACGGGCCAAGATTGGTAGTGTGTTGAATGTGTGCTGACACAGCAAACACATGTAGCGGTCCCCAACAAGCAAGTAGCCTGGATATCCAGGGTACCTTGCCCCACTTTCTTCACCTCCTGTCAACATCAATAATAAATTAATAGTTTCTTTCTCCAGAAAGCATTAGATCTTAGTTTTATCTATAGCTGCTCAGTAAAACCTGTTTGTTTAAACAAAATTAATGTATGTCCAACATCCTTGAAGAGTAGTAGCGTTCAATAACTTCTGTATATGATGCTGCTTCTTTCACTGCAAGCAATGGTCCTATCAACAGAAGATAATTTAGTTAATTAATGCTATGTATAGCACAATGTCATTTAAACTATAAAGTTAAAGTTAAGTTTTAATCAAACTGCTCAAAGAGCAATTGTTACCACACTAACAGCGTAGAATAACACAGTCCACTTATTGCCTATAACACTTTTATCCTCTATCACTTATATTTTTACATCCTCTGTGTGCTACATATACACAGCATGCAAAATACATGATAGAAGAAAAAGACTAAAATATTCATCTTTATTAATTTTTTCTACATATGTATTGTATTTTGGTGTCACACCATTTTAAGCTTCCACTGAAGCAAGGGACACTTATGATTTGGATAAACAAATACATTGGTAATTTTCTCACATTTAACTTTAAAACAGCAGCAGAAATCCTCTCAATTGGGTGGGGGTTGGAAAGTTCAAATTTACTTGTACTTTCAACAAGTTTACAGCTTCATACATTTATATGAACTAAACAGCATATCAAAAGGTATACAGGATTAGTTAAAAGCCCCACAAAATCTAATTATCATTTATGAGTATCACTATGATTTACTTTCAATTTAACACCTGAAATTAAAAGCCGATGTCACAAACTATACATCAGTTTTACTTTTGCAAAAAGTCATTCCAACTCTCTTACCCTATACTGAAAGAGCAAAAAACTTCTGAACTGGCTGCTCGACGTTTTGCCAGTTTGCTTCCTCAGCACTCGTTGCCATCTGCTGCTATCATACAAAGACGCAGATGAAACCATACAACATACAAAGGCTTTATGAAAGAAGATGCTGAAACTGGTCACTATTGTTGCCCATACATTTTTGGTACATCTTTAGGGAACTATCCATCATTCACCATAATTCATGTTGAGAAATGCTGGCAACTTCCTGGTAGATATTTTGTTTTAATTCTTTCAGGGTGTGTGGGTTTGTCTAGTTCACTTTATGTTTTAAGTTACTCTAGAGTTAGAAATCGCAGGGGGTTAGGTCGGGGGACCACAAATCTCTACTAACAACTCTGTCCTGAATATACTTTCAATTGTCCTTATCGAAAGATTGGCCATATGAGCTGGTGCCAGAGTCTTGTTGAAAAAAGACAAAATTACACTCCCTGTCTGTTAATTCTCTTTAAAAAAAAAAAAAAAAGGAGGGGCAGGAACTATATACACGTATGTACATGCATCAACTGTTGATTTGAAAAAAATCAGAACCTAATATTGTTCATGAAGTAAGCCTTCATGACGAAAACTTTGATGTATGGTGTGCCATTAGTGGAGAAAGGTTTCTCAGAGCTCCAATAAGCAATTTCTATCTCTGGAGTAACTTCAAACAAAGTGTACAAGACAAATGCACACACCCTGGAAGAATTAAAACAAAATAGCCACCAGGAAATTGCTAGCATTTCTCAACATGAACTATGGTGAGTGATAGTTTCCTTAAGAGGTGCCAAAAATGTATGTATCGACAACGGTGACCAGTTTCAGCATCTTATTTCATAAAGTTGATTGGTAAAGCCTTTAAAAGTAGTTTTAATAATGTTGTATGGTTTCATCCACGCCTTTCTATGATACCAGAAGATGGCAACGAGCACTGAGGATGCCCATAGGCAAAACACTGCACAGACCGTTTGGAGATTTTTAGCTCTACTGGTATGTAACACCCAGTATTTATTTTCTGCATACCGGTGAAACTAACACTTCTCAAAAGCATGAAGTTTCCCAACAGTCTGGCTTTTCATAAAACTGAAAAAACTGGAAATTGAAAATATATTCTGATGTGGGACTTTGAACTGCGTAACTGAATTTAAATATTACATTACATGTAATGGTGAAGTGAAAGGCCTATTTACACACAGTTCATAATTAAAAATACTCAAAGTTGCAAATTCTCCCACACTATAACATGGTGCAGAACAATGCCCCTTGGAAACAGAGGGGGTGGGGTGGGGTGGGGTGCATTTACTGGTCACATGATCAATGGAAAATACATTAACCAACTTTTCACTTACTCTGTAATCTAAATACATGACTGAAATGAAAAATGTCAAATTTGCTGCTGCTTCTCTTCCTTTTAATATGTATGGTTACTTTATTCAGATTTTGAAACACTGATCAGCAATGGCATTAACTTATTTACATTTGGATCTTAATGATTGGATTTTTTTACCTTGTTTGCACTTTCTTTTTTATCTTTAATTGTATGCTCATATGTCATTGAAACTTCCAGAATCTAAAGAGGTTATACAACAAATCAAATTAAGGAAAAATTTCCCCCTCCAGTCAGGAAATTGAATGTAGGACCTCTGGACTTAGCTATATATTAACCACTAGATTGCAAAGAAGATTGTGTTAAGTATTGCATTAATTTCCAAGGCTTTCTAGCATACTGGGACAGCCACGTCATTGACAACTACAAAAACAAAATAAAAAATATAGCAAGTGCTTGTATATCAAACAGTATTGGTGTTCATTTGCTAAAGACTGAGGATCTAGGGTTTTTTATTAAGTTGATATTTTTCCAACAGAATAACAAAGGTAGTAATTGCTTATATCTCTGGTTTTATCATCAGAAACTAGGTCACTTGGGCTTAATTGGAGCAGCCTAGGTATACTACCAATGCAGATCTTTGGTATCATATACAATTAAAGTAGTAATTTATTTATAATTAATTTGTTTGTTTTACTAATGCAATCTCTAGGACAAATATTGTCAAGTACTGAGTTTGCTCTTTTCTATGCACAGTTCATTACTTCGACAAGTATCAGAGCGAGCAAGCAATTCCCGGACAGCCCTGTAACTGTAGGGCTTTCAAGTCTTTTCTTAATGCTAGGTGCTCTAGCTTTATGGTCTTTGGATATAACAGTTAATTTAGTACAATTATTTTATTTACTTGTTCAAAGAAGATGACACATGAGACTTACTTTGCCTTAAAAAACTTTAAAGTTGTTTAAAATTACAAATATACATATATCAGGAGAGCAAAAGCTTATGTACCGGTTTCATGGTGTTTTACCTGTCCATGTCCTTGGCCATTCTTACTGTCTGCCACTATCATAGAGAGCGTGGATGGAACCATGTAACATGTTTAAAACTACTTTTAAAGGCTTTACTTACCACCTTTATGAAAGGAGATGTTGAAAGTGGCCACTGTCATTGTCCATACATTTTTGGCACCTCTTTAGGAAACTATCCATCACTTGTCATAGTTCACAATGAGAAATGCTGACAATTTCCTGGCATATGTTTTGTTTTAATTCTTCCAGGGTGTGTGTTTGTCTTATATACTTTATTCTTAAGTTACCCCAGAGATAGAAATTGCAGGAGGTTACGTCAGGCAACCGAGGGGGCCACAAATCTCTACTAATAATTCTGTACTGAAACACACTTTCAATTGTTCTATTGAAAATTTGGTTGTGTGAGCTGGTGAAGAGACTCATTGCAAAAAGGCAAAATTATGCTCCCTATCAATTCTCTAAAAAAAAGGGGCAAAATTATATTCACATATGTACAGGCATCAACCATTGCCTTGAAAAAAAATTGGCCCTGCAACTTAGAACCTAATGTCGTTCATGAAGTAACCCTTCATGATGAAAAAATTGGTGCATACTGTGCCATAAGTGGAGAAATGTTTCTTAGAGGTCCAATAAGCAATTTCTATCTCTGGGTTAATTAAAACAAAGTGTACAAGACAAATGCTCACACCCTGGAAGAATTAAAACAAAATATCTGCTAGCATTTTTCAACATGAACTACGGTGAGTGATGGATAGTTTCCTAAAAAGGTGCCCAAAAATGTGTGGACCACAACGGTGGCTAGTGTCAGCATCACCTTTCATAAAGTTGGTGACTAGTGCCTTTAAAAGTAGTTTTAAAAACATTGTATGGTTTCATCCACACCGTTCTATAATAGTGGCAGACAGCAATGAGTGCCAAGGACACGAACAAGCAAAACACTGCACATTTTAAGCTTTTGCTCTCCTGTTATTTACAAATTTTAATACAGTTCTGAAAAGCCAAAGGGATTTGTTAAGTGTTGTTAATAATGGAACATCTTAAGAACACTTAAAAAGCAAATGTTGATAGTTTTGCAATTCCCTATTTAAATCTTATTTGCTTTGGTAAAAGGCACCATATAAGACTTCCAAACATTACATCGACCCTGCTAACTTAGCTGAAAGTCTGATTATGAAGTACTTAGAAATTTTTCAGCTTCTTAAGGAAATGAGCAGAAACTTGTAGTATTAAATATTAGCAACCACACAGAACTTAGAATATCAGATGCCACATTATGTATTAAATATTTTAATTCTGTCCATCTCTTCAAGTGTGCTAATGGAAATTCAGAAACTGACTGAAAAAAAGAATGTATTTTGCTTTACAAGTTGTTTTAAAATTTGATAAGTATATAATTACAGCTGAGATTAAGTCAGTCTGCAATGGACTGAAAATAGCTATCATTTCAAGTTAGGTGTCTGTAGGCTGTGGCTTCTACTAAAGCTTGTAATATTCCAAGTTTCAAATTATGTTCTGTCTCTCTGCAGCTTACTAAAATTGTGGCTTTTTACTTTAAATCAAAACCAAAACAAGTATAATAAACATTTATCTTGAATTAGGTGGCATCAGAGACGCAACATATACTAATGCAGATTTTGAGAAATGCAACATGGGACAGCACAAAAAAGAATAATTTTTATAAGTTCAGAATGCATAAGGACATCCTAATCATATACAATCCAGTCAGGGTTACTCATAAAAGGAAAAGGAAGAGTTTCCAGAATATGTGCAATAAAAATTTAAAAGTAGTAATACTTTGGTTATTCTATGTATTATAATTAATGTTACTTTCCTTTATCCTATGTTGTGAACTCTGCATTATTGTACAAATTATGTGGCACACAATGAGAACTTGAAAATGGGAGATCCCTACATAATTACAATATCTGCACCTTCCCTTTAATTGGGAGCAGACAAATACACCAAAAGCACATTTATTAAAGAACTTTTGATTGCACCAAACTCAAATTTTAGTCGGTATCCTCTTCCTAAAATCAAAAGCACTTCTGCAGTTTTTACTACGACTGAGGAAAGAAGAGAAAGTAGAGTTACTGTTTAATGGAATGCTATACATTTGCATAAAAGAAGCATCTTTGGATACATCCTGTTATAAGAAAATAAATACCTGATGTTAAAACTACCAATTACAATGTCTACATAGTAAAAATGAGTGTTTTCTGACACTACATCACTTACTTTTTTAAAAATGGGACATTTTATGGAGCTCATCTGCTCCCATCCTCAATCTGATACTGATTGCTGGAAAATGGTGTCATCAAGTCGGAGATTGCAGAGCTGTTGCCCTCTGGTGTCTTTTCCAGGAATTTCTTGCTGAGGCTGTCACTTGGAGCTAACCCAAAGTTGAAAACTATATTTTTATTTTTCAAAATGAATATATTCTCCCAGACTGTTAGTCATTTGACATTTGAGATGCTTTTTAAAAGTACAGGTTCAGGGTCGATTTCATGGTTTTCTAGCCAAAAGTGCGCTGCTGCTGATTTTTCTACTTGTCTATACTCAAGATTCATTAACAGCGCCTCCAAGTGGCCTCAGCAAGAAATTCCTAGAAAAGGCACCAAGGATGACAGCACTGTTATCTCCAACACCATGCTCTAGCAATCAGCATCAGGTTGAGGATGGGAGCAAATGGACTTCTGAAACATGTTCCATTTTTTAAAAAAGTAAGTAATATAGTGTCAGTAAACCGACTCACTTTTACTATCTAAAATTGTTTACATCACTGTATTCAAATCTTCCAACAAAGTACTTCAGTTCTATCAATAAAACTTTAGATATATACATTATATACCATTGCATTCATATAACAAGTGATTATGCTATGCATGCTGTTATTTACAATAAATTTCTGTTTAACAATGCTTTCAAATCAAGGGCTTGGTTACATGCAACATGTAGAATGTTCAAATGTTTGGCCTTGGTAATGGAACACTTGGAAAAAAAAAAAAAAAAAAAAAAAAAAAAAAAAAAAAAAAAAAAAAAAATTAAATTTGATGCAAATTTACATTTTAATGAGGCCTACATTTTTCCTGTAATAACATTCTGACATGAAAATTACACAAAATAAATCCAGTACTTCAAAGTCCACTCGCAGAAAATTCATGATTTGCATTTATACTGCAAGTATCTTATACAGACAGTCAAGAAAATTCAAACCAGCAGCACAGTGTTTTGCCTGTCTGCATCCTCAGCGTTCATTGCCATCTGATGCTAACATAGAAAGGCATGGATGAAGCCATACAACATTTCTAAACCTACTTTTAAAGGCTTTACTTACCAACTTTATGAAAGGAGATTGTTATTGGAGCTCTGAGAGAACTAATATTGTTCATGAAGTACCTCTTCATGACGAAAAAATTTGTGTATCGTATGCCATTAACATAGAGAAAGTTATAGGGCCAACTTTTTCTGAGTCAACAGTTGACACCTGTACATATGTGAATACGTTTTTGCCCCCTCCCCCTCTTTTACAGAATTAACAGAAAGGTACTGTGATTTTTGCCTTTTTTTAACAAGGCTCTGCAACAGCTCATATGGCCAATCTTCGATGACCTAACCTCGACCTTGATCCAACTCTCTGTGATTTCTATCTCTGGGGTAACATAAAACAAAGTGTACAAGACAAATGTACACACCCTGGAAGAATTAAAACAAAATAGCCACCAGGAAATTGCCAGCATTTCCCAATGTGAACTACGGTGAGTGATGGATAGTTTCCTAAAGAGGTGCCAAAAATGACTCGGTATATTTCAATTCTTAAGAGCCATTTTTGAGAGGAATAAATGACATTATTTAAACGACAGTTTGTTGAGGGGAAAAATTTCTTGAAAATCATATTGGATCCATGAAAGTGCTGAGCTTATTTTTCTATTTTAGTCACTGTTCTCTCTCGCACACTTACACAATCTTTCTTTAAAAATGCCTTTTTTTTGGAGGGGGGGGGGGGGTTCATTAGACTTCAAAACAGTATTTCCAGTGAAATATTCAAATCAAATTTTGGGGGGGAATACAATACTTCTACCACAACTAGGCAGTAAAGAAAGTTAAAAAAAAAAAAAAGCAGACACCATGCATTGTTTCTTCAAGAAGAATATGGTGAAGTGTTCTCCAAGTTTATCCATGGTTAATGAGATACAGGCTATTGCGCAAACTGCAGTGGATATAATTCTGCTAGTCCAGGCATGGTCCAGTGAAGTAAAACCACAATCGCCTAATACATCCACATTCTAAACCAAAAAATTGCCCACTGAATTCATACAAAAGATACAGTTTTATCATGATGTATACCTTAGCAACGTATCAGACTATCATTACTATGTAACTCCAATTTGTGCCGTAACCTATCTCGTTAGCCACAAGTTCATCAGATTGTCAGTACGTTTTAACTTATATTAATGAGTTAAAATAGACTGCCACATTTCCTTGCCATGATGTCCCACAGATACTTCTAAAATATTTTTAAATTATACTCTTTTTGTACCTATTTGTTGTTGTTTTCTAGTGCCTTGCATCTGGCCATGAAGCCATTAGCATTCGTGCTTTCCAATACTTTTGAACTGTAGTTTCTTCTGATCTTAATGCTTCACAGGTCTTCAAGTGGTCTTCGTTCATTTCTGCTGGATCGTTACACAGGACACATATTGGTGAAGCTGAGATACCTCTGTACCTATTTGTACAGAGCACTCTTTTCTTACTAAATCACTGCAGGTTTTTAAATTGAATGAAAATGATTTAACTCAAATTGAAACAAGAAAGATGACATTCATATTCTAAACATAAATTTGGTACATTAATGTGCAGTTGCTGGAGCCACCAGAGCATAACAGTGCTTTGTCACTGAGCAACATCTGAACTAAACCAAACAGCAAATTGCTATTTTTAAACTTTGAGTGTGTTTTCACTTTCTGCTCTACAGATGTACAACAGCCATATTTTATGAAACACAAATGCTTGTTTAAGAATGTTGCAAATAAAATTGGTTATACACCTGTTTGTTTTTGTTTTTAATGGAGATCATATACATCCATCCCCTTATCATTATGGTGGCATCACTACCTGCAGTATGAGGGAACCTGGGTTTGACTGCCTGGTATCTGGATACGTTTCCCTTGCTGGAAGCTCTGTTAGAGGGTGCACCCAGCCTCTTGAGCACCTTGATGAAAAACTAGCATCTCTGGTCTCACAAACCATCTCAAGCAGTCGAGGCGAGGTAACATCCTGACTGTATGCCACTTCAATGTGAACTCCAGTTTGGAGGCAGAAGATCCAGTGGCCATATGGTACATCTTGGCCCAATTATGCTGTTGCACCATGCAGTCATAGATCACCCGCATTGCTTAATTGCTGCTGTGAATTGTTCACAGCAGATTCTACAATTACAAGTGAATTTTAATGAAAGAAAAAGAATTAAAAGTGTGCAGGAAACACTCACATATAAGCTAACAGCATTTACAAGCTTAGTTGATATTCCTTACTTTCTAATGTGTCGCCAATACTGGGATAGTCAAGCATTGTAGTGTAAAAGCTCTCTGTGACATGAAGGATTTCCAGCAAAATTCACAATTCTATACTCTTTATTGCAGGAACGTGTACACCATTGATTTAAGATATTGATTGATAAACACATGACAAATGCATGGAATATTAAGACAAAACTGAAAGAGAATCATTCATTTACTTGCCTATAAATATAGGATTTGAGCACATGTATGCAGTCAATAAGGCACAAGTTTTAATCTCAAATACATGTAGTTTGATACCCTAGCTTCATCGTTCTCAATCTTACCTCCGTGCAACAATTCAAGAAATTTCAGCTACTTGAAAACAAGAAAAGATTAGTCTTTTGTGTTTTATTCTACTTACATTGCAATTTGGAAAACACTATTTTGCAACTTGTTCACTAAAATCTAAAAGCATCACAGTGTTAAATATGAAATAAAAACCCATGTTAACGCTTTTAAGTACCCAATATGTAGAAAAATTCAATGTGGCTATAGGCATCTTTGAGGAAATTTTTAACAGCATACAGATTTTACAAATACCTCTGAAGGGGTCAAGAATATTTGAAATTGCCAAAGATTAGGGTCTCATAATTTATTCTAAAATGATTTACATTTGTTTCAGACAGTATTCTTTGCAACCAAAGGTTGAACTTAACAAGGATTACCTGCTTTGGAAACATACAAAACAAGATGGAGTTTATGTGACCAATCTTCTTCCCTCCATTCATTATCTGTCTTGTTTATATTTTAATGATACAAGCTCTGCTAAATGTTGATATGTCCTATTGGCTTTCCGAGACTGTCCTACAGCATAAACAAGAAATACTTCTGCAACAGAGCTGGCATACTTATCAGCAAACAAAAACATTGAATGATTTAAACCTTTCTTTGTGTTGTATACTGATGACAGTTTCATGGGGAACTAACCAAGTGTTATTTAGATTGTTGACTAAGCTTTGGGCTGTCTTCCCCTGGAAGGCCACCGTGCATAGATAGCTGAAAATTGCTACCCATGAAACTGTCATAGAAGTAAACAAGACAAAGTAATGCAGATCCTCAAGGTACCCAAACACAGAAGTATCATCTTTTGTATAAACTAAAATTATTCTGCACTGGTGCAAGAATTACATTTGCACTACTTCACATGTTTTCATTTATAATGTGCTGATTAGGTAAATGGTAATGTCAAATTTCTCTTGCATGTACCTTCTGTAGCTTCAGAGTATCTCCAGATCACAGTTCTGTAGATGATGTGTAAGAAGCTAACGTCTTAAGGTTACTGAGAAAGTGTAAAAGGGACTTAGGATATTGCTGATCTTAAATGGCAAAAAATAGAATCCTACTGCCAATGAAGAAATGAGCATTTATCTGAAAAGTATAACATGTTTTAAGCAGACTTTGGAAGCAATCGCTACAACCAGTCTGTCAATATGTTCAACCAGTCAGCTGCAAACACACATTATATAAATATAAAGGCTTGCTTTGGTCACTAGAAACTAATATGCTTCAGTGTTTATCTTCACAGTAAATTTATAACACTGCTTCTGTTATGTGCGCTCATAAATGCCATGTATCATACGTAAATGTTCTCGCAAGCTATACTTGTTCTTTAATGATCGCTGACAAATCTGACAGATTGCTGTTGGAATTAATGAGTGCTGTGTTCGTATATGGCGGCGCAGGTTTCCTATCGAAGACAGGATGGCCGGACAGTGAGGACACTTTTCCGAAAATGGGGGCATTGGCACTTGTACCAGTCCATCTGTAAAACAAAAGTTAACTTGATATAATAGTTTTCCAATGCTTTAAAGTACTGCAACTGACTACATGCTATTCTAACATGGTATTTAAACAAATTCATGCTGAGACTGAGTAACTATCAAAGTTGCAGCTTTCACTCCTATTCTCATATAATACAAATCTCTTGCATTATACAAAATACAAATTCAAATTTACTCACCAACGTCATCCTTCAAAATCTAGTAAGTTTTAAAATAATTAGACAGTGGCCAATACAGACAAAGGAATAAAGGAAAAACTCAACCACTACATTTTCTTTCTCATTAAGTAATTTATTTAAAAAAAACATATTGCTACATCTTGCTTTTACAACTGACCAATTCAGATCATGCAGTAAACACATGTATGGATTTTTTTTTTTACAAAACAGTAATGAAAATGCAAATATAAATGAAATATTTCTCTCCATTTGTAAGCCAAACACTTTTTTTTTTTGGGGGGGGGGGGGAATGTTGAGGTTAACTGCATAATTTACAAATACTAAATTTTTTCAACACCATTTAAAGAAATTGACTAAATCACATTAGGAATCTTTATTCAAATAAAATTATAAACTTTGCTCCACTTTGGGTGAAGAGTTCCTGTTTGGCTGCCGAAATGAAGGTGTAATAAAAGTGAATAATATTAATGTGACTGCTTTAAGTGAAGGAAAAATTACTTTGCAATTGATACATGCTCCTCTGAGTCACCAGTGAAGTGTTTTGTATTTTTGAAGTAATTGCTTCAGGAAGACAAAACTTCCAAGTCAGCAATTGTTGGTTATATAGATGACGTGCCCTCCAGCATTTGCGCAACAGGAGTTTCGTCAATCACACACACGGCTTGTGTGTTTAAAAACACCAACAGTAAGTTTGTTGGCATAAATAAATAATAATCACAAAATAATTTATCCCTCAATGTTAAGAATTTCATAGGGAGGAGATGGCTTTGGACTCCTGTAACCTACCTGGCCGATTTAGGTTTTCAAATTGACAATAGTGACGCCAGGGTCCTTTTCTTTTCTTTTTTTGAAAATATAACAATCAGGTATGAATACAGTAAAACATGCCATTTAGATGATACTGCACATCCTGGGATGAGACCTAAGGGAAACTGAAATCTGCTAGTTAGGCAAGATGTATCCTGAATCATTGGGGTTACGTCTACTCAGTGTTCCTTCGTAGTTCCAGTGGAACTGCTGTTTCACTCCTCGTTGTAAAAACATCCTTCGGCTACGCTTTGTGGCGTAGGGCTCTAAATCACTCAATCGCGTATGGCTGGCACTGTTGGTTAGTCTCATGTTGGGAGCTCTGCCGATGAGATCGCGAATAGCATAAACAAACGAGATAGGGGATGGTGCATTGGTTATCAGCGGCCAAGTAGGAAATCTTCACGCCACTTGTATTAAGTTCAAACGCTAAACGACTTAACATTAAGCGCTACATTTTTGGATATATCATTAAATCAACACACATTAAACGAAACTGCAATTTACATAAAATGTCTTCACTCACAAATACTCTTGTGACAATCAGCTTGAAATACTCCGTTAACTTTGGTGACTGACCAAACCATTGGATTAAAATGAACAAACTAAGATGAATTCTGAAAAGGATACACACTTAAGGTTTCGTAATATTATTTAATAGCAGTGGTCCATTTTATTTTATTTCACTCATTCATGAAAATAGCTCTTTAAATAAGAACGAAAATCTTGAACATAACCTATATTCAACATTCTAAAGATTAACACAACAGATAGCACTTAGTGAACAATGACTATTTCAGCACATTAAACATTAAGATCCGATGTCAATTCCATATTTATCACAAATGAAAGTAGACCGGCAGAGAAATAAAAAATAGCTTCACGCTTTTCACACATAATATAATAATTATCACCACAGAACACCAACTTTACAGAACACTTGGGCGAAATCTAAACATTCAAGGCTAACAACTTTAAAAACGATAACTACCTCAGAATCGCGAAATTTATGGGCGCGCGATATAAAAAGCAGTACAAATGCAATTTTGTTGAAATGTTATGTTTTTTATTACTGACTTCATCCTTATATCCAATCCTATCTTATTTAAATATTGTGCATGGCTTATGTATCTTTATACTTTTAATTGGATAGCCCTAGATATAATAAAATTGTATTGGTTTTCAATGCAGTAATAGCAGCTGTCCTCGTCCTTTTCTTGGAGTTCTCTGTTTCCTTAAGTAATCAACAACAAATTACTTATGGTACCAAAGTCAAAGAAGAAGGCCACGCATTTTGAACATTACAATTACAAAACAATAATAATTACACAGTGCATCAATTGCCACCCATTTTAAGAACTTGGACATTGGTAAATTCTAAAATACAGCTTAAAAAGAATAATACAATTGAAAGGAGATTGCTGAGCCACAATGATCTATAAATGTTTTGCAGCAGCCTCCTAATTTACAACATTTTATACTGTGAAGAATGAAGAACAAGTTCAAAACAAGCACTTTACCTAAAGGAAAACAACTGTTTTGATACTTTTAAAACAAAGTGTGGAATACTATTAGACAATCAATATTCCTTTTGATTTATTTTATTTGACTATAAAATGGTAAGCAAAAAATTATAAATTAAGCGGAGATAGAGAATGACTAACAGACATATCTATGAGTTTACATAATTGTGTGACTATAATGAAAACTGGATTAGATGGTGCACTATACAGAGTCTCCCCTTTCAATTAAAAATGTCTTCATTACATGAATAAAAATCTGATGTGTTGCACTCACATGACTTTCTCTAATGTTGTACTAACCATTCTTACAATCTCATTCCTATATCTTCTTTGTGTTAGTTGAGATAAACATTTCTATAAATTATCTTATTGCTTATTTCCTTGTAGGTGCAAGGGGAATATGGGAATACAGTACACTTTGAGTGATAGTAAAATCTTTTAAAGCTTTGAGATCCCTTTCTCTTTGTACACTTAACATATACAAAAATGAACGATGTTCCATTTCACGAAAGTTTTAAGTTTTCCGAAACTGGCACAAATAACAAGGAATATCTGTGAAATGGTTCACTCTACAAAAAATTTATTCAGACATAAATTGTGTGTTTTAGCAAGATCTACATTTTTTATGCAGTACGATTTTGTCTATCTCTTATGATTTACGAGCTATTAAAAAGTCATCCAGAGTAAACAGGACTACATAGGCTATAGCCAGAAAATTCAAAATATACATTTCATTTGTCATAAAGATATCTCAAACATGTGGCACTTTAATCAAAATTGTTAGAGCCATTTTCATGAAAATCAAAATTTTTGAAAAATTTTCCATGTAAAGGGTAGTTTAGGGTGGGGCTATTTTCTTCAAAATCTTTGTGTTGCCTCCTTGAAAGACACTAAGCTTAAATACCAACTTTGGTTTTTAACCGACTTTTCGTTTTTGAGTTATGCTGTCCACAGATAGACAACACACAGACCTTTTTCTAAAAAGGCTTTTTTTGTATTTCTGGTGAAATCTTGACATTGAATTTTTGGGTGGAGTACAATACTTCCTTCTACTTACCAGTAAAGAAAGTAAAAATAATTTTAAAAAAAAGCACTCAAACTAATTTACAATGTAGTTAATTTTATGACACAAAAAGATAATTTATCGGTTCAGTAAGCCATTAAGGATAGTAGTACGTGTGCCAAGCTCATTATGGTGTTAAACTGTATACACTTCAAAATCTGAATTCAGAGGGGTTAGCTTTGTCATAAGGTAATGAAAATTACACTATCTATCCAATAAAGTTTTTTGACATTCTGGTAATACAAAATTTGTAATATTGCTTCATAATTTTTGTTAATAAGCTTTTTAAGTGAAATATATATGAAATTTTAAAAGCCCATGTTATTAGTTAGTGACACACATCTTTCACAATTTTGTTTACAGATCTTTAAATCTTTTGTGAGACATAAATTACTTAATGATCAACAATACAAGCAGATTAGCTTTTTTATCCAGTGAAATATAAGCATTAAAACAGTTTGTTCATAGAAAAATGCATTATTCCACTTAAAATGCATACTTGTTAATTTTTAAAAATTCAATATATTGCAGATAAAAATTGTCCTTCTGCTTACTTTGTTTAACTAGATAGTTTGCAACATCACAAAAAAATTCAGCTCTCTGAGATTTTGTGAGAAAAAGTACCCAAAGCTGTCAAACTTAAACTTGCGGAAAAATGCAAAACACTGAATTAATGTGCTTTTGGCTAACTTACCAAAATTTAAAACATTCCTGCACCATAATCTCCTTGTTCCAATGGTTCTTGATCCTCACTCTTCCTCTTCAAGCCTCTTTTCTTGATTCTAGCCTATCTGGTCAATTCTTGAGCAAATTTTTGTGCAGTTATAAAATTGTAGCAAATTTATATAGGTAGTGATACTAGTTTTTAAAAGGGGCATGATACAGCAGAAGCCATATTTAAATTTACATTCAAAGAGATAAAGCTTACATATCAAGGATACCCATATCATAATACAGTATTGGATTCATAAAATCTCATAGATTTTTATAAGACACAAAACAAAAAATTGATTTTTTTGAGCCATTCACACGTAATGCTGTCCTTAAGGCCATTCTCATCTTTATATAAAATTTCACAGCTTGCAATAATTACATCAAGTTCCCAATTAAATTGGAGTCAGTTTTGGCTTAGAATATACAATGCTTAAGCCTCTCTTATTAAAATGCTTCATAAACAGAGATCTAGCTTTCTTATATACAAGTTCAGTGCAGTTGTTGAGGTTTCTAGAACCAAATCTGACTCACATAGCTGGTGTTATGGGAAACGATGTGTCTTGCTACGGTGCACCCACATAGTGTACTTGTTTCTGAATATGCGTTTGCAGATGGGGCATGGTTCAGCAGCTGTGGTTGCATGTGTGACTGATATGTGACGCTTAATGGATGTTGTACGAGAGAGTACCTTGCAGCATACAGGGCATTTCTGTGATCCATGTGGCATCTTGTTCAAGTACTCTGCAAATAAATATGAATTATGTTATTTCCTTATACTTAGCTTATTTCCACTCTCAGATGTTTTATGGGATTGTGCTGTGGGAAAATTCAATTAACATAATATAATATTTAAATTACAGGAAAAGACCATCAGAATGTAAGGGTACCGAACACTGAATGTGGCACAGAACATTTTAAAAAGTTAAACATTCGGACATTACTATGTCTAAAATTACATAAAAGAGTTATGATTCATGTTAAGAGAAGTATGGTAAACTTATGAACCAATGCTCAAATATATGCTCACAACCTTAAAAATAAGAATAATTTGCATGTTGGCATTCATAAAAACTGTCTTTTGAGAAATAATTATTATATTATGTTATATCATTGTATTAAGTTATATAATTAGCTTCCTACATGAAAAATATAAATACAGAACTAAAATTTAAATGATCCGTAATTTCATACTAATCAGTTGATGAATTTAGTAATCACAGCAGAGGAAAAATTTCACACGATGTGAATACGGTCTTTCGTGTGTGCCATGTTACTGGCACACTTTATCTTGAATCCTGGAATCTTACTATTACGGTTGGTCCAAGTCAAGATGACCTGGATTTTATAAAAGTAAGCTTTGTTGTCCATACTTCAATGTTACCACTTGTGCATTTCACTGTATTGTGTTAGCTTTGTTATTGTTTTCTTAAATGACCATACTGTTTGCTAAATGCCTGGAGCAGATTCAGCATCTATACTACAAACTCCTGTAAATAGTAAAAAAGGGAGCCATTTGTTTAGCATTTTACTTTAGCTGCTAGTTAACCTGGATAAACAATTGCAGAAACTACTAATTAAATTAAATTATTTTGTTGTTTAACGACGCTGTCAATTGCCAGGATCACATCAGCGTCGCCGGTGTGCCGGAATTTCGTCCCGCAGGAGTTCTTTTACATGCCAGTAAATCTACTGACATGGAATTGTCGTTTTTAAGCACACTTAAAAACCATCGGCCTGGGCCAGGTTTGAACCTGCGACCTTGGGATCAGTAGACCAGCGTCTAACCAACTGAGCCACCCAGACCGATGCAGAAACTACTACTCAGAACCTTATGTAATATACTGGGAGAGCAAAAAACTTTGACTGGGCTGCATGGTGTTTTGCCTGTCTGTGTCCTTGGCACTCATTGCTGTCTGCTGCTATTACAGAAAGATGTGGATGAAACCATACAACATTTTTAAAACTATTTTTTAAAGGCTTTATTTACCAACATTATGAAAGGGGTTTCTGAAACTGGCCACCGTTGTTGTCTATACATTTATGGCACCTATTTAGGAAACTATCCATCACTCACTGTAGTTTATGTTGAGAAATGTTGGCAATTTCCTGGCATATATTTTGTTTTAATTTTTCCAGGATGAGTGGGTTTGACTTGCACACTTTATGTTTTAAATTACTCCAGCGATAGAAACCGCTTATTGGAGCTCTGAGAAAATGTTCTCCGCTAATGGCACACCATACACCAAATTTTTCATCATAAAGGGGTGGTAGGACTCAACAGTTGATGCCCGTACATATGTGAACGCAATTTTGTTCCTTCTTTTAGAGAACTAACAGACAGGGAGCGTGATTTTACATTTTTCCAATAAGATTCTGCAATAGCTCATACATTAATCTTTTGTTGGCAACAATTTGAAAGCGTATTTCAGTACAGAATTATTAGTAGAGATTGTTGTGGGCCTCTTGGTCCCCTGACCTAACCCCCTGTAATTTCTATTTCTGGAGTAACGTAAAACATAAAGTGTACAAGACAAACCCACACACCCTAGAAGAATTAAAAATTGCGAGCATTTCTCAACGTGAAGTACAGTGAGTGATGGATAGTTTCCAAAAGGGGTGCCAAAAATATATGGACAATGACAGTGACCACTTTCAGCATTTCCTTTTGTAAAGTTGGTAATAAAGCCTTTAAAAGTAGTTTTAAAAATGTTGTATGGTTTCATCTGTACCTTTCTATGACAGTGACAGACGGCAATGAGCACCAAGGATGTGGACAGGCAAAACACAGCACAGCCTGTTTGTAAATGTTTTGCTCTCCCAATATTTTAATGTATGACTGTTGAAGACTTCAAAAGTCCTGTTACCATCTTTGGCTGCAACATCCTCTGAGAACTTAAGATAAAGTGTGTGAGTATTATAATATGCACCCATTTAGATAACAAATAGTGCTGATTTTATGTTTTTTTTTGTTGCATGTGACTAAAATGTGATTTTTATATACCTCATTCAAATTAAATAATTTATTTCACTTGCCAGTCACTCATTGTCCCACCATATTTGGTTTTATTGTTCCACAATCATTATTTTAAATTATTATTAACCTGTCAATATCATAATCATGATCAGAAATTTCATTTTCAGTTTTAATAGAATTTTGTAAAGACTTCACAACACAAAAGGCCAGTGTCCTCATAAGCAATAATTGAATAAAAGAAGAATGAGTACACAACACAGAAGTATTATTTTATTTCCTTCCATAGTGCACAATAAGATACTTATCTATGTTCTTTGGGTAAAGGCATTCTAAAGGCATTTATCCTGTTGAATAATATCTTCATGCATCAAGAAAATGATGTTAATACATTGCAAGATATTACAGTACTGTACTAGAATAAGATAATTTTTTCTGAAGGTATGCCCTCCAGAGGCTACAATTTTTCACCATTCAGGATTTTGCTTATAGTGAGGAAGGTAGAATGATCAATTATTTTCTGCAGCTTTTGAGAAACATTTACTGCCACCTTTTACATATTGAAGTTGAAATCAAATAACTATTTTCTAACTGTTAAAAATGTTTTATTCTTCAGCCATAAATTTACATGATGTCAGAGTTTTTATTCTGCATATTTGGCACATTACATTAAAATTCCATTTATTTATGAGTGCTATAAAAATTATATTATAACAAACAACATTTCCATATGCAGTAACAAAGAGAAAATACATTAAGTCAAACTAAATACTATGCATCACATCACTTATTTGGAAAGGAAAGTCCATGCACCAAGGCTCCATGTCGTAGGAAACTGGACCTACGACTCAACACTTTATTACAGAGATGGCATTTTGTTTCCCCAAAGTGAATCTTCTTGTGTGAAATGAGGTTACATGCATGTTTGTACATGGCACCACACACATTGCAGACATATTTTCTCTCCCCACCACCTGTTGGTAAAAACTTTCGAATTAGCAATCACAAACATTAAAAGGTCATTGTAACATCCACTTCAAGAATACAATGTGCAAATATGCAGTTCCTTTTCAGTATTAATGTTAAATCAAATCATTACAAAATTTATTAGTTCAAGAGTAAGAAAAGAAGAATAATTATGTAACTTCTTGTGAAATCATCACATTGTGTTATCAGAATTCACCCAATATTTTCAACAACTGTTAAATTATTCCTAAAATTAACTTGTTATTTTATTGTACTATAGATAACAGCTATGCTTAAGTTGTATATCAGCTACTGACATGTTCATATAAATAAAAGTAAGACTATAACTGTTAAATTCAACCAACAATTGGAAGCCCTTAATCCTGCTTCAGTCGCAATATTTAATACATTGGTTGGTGAGAGCCCTTACAACAGGTTTTTGGAGATTGTTATTGATTCCCAGCTCAACTGGACAGAGCTTGTCAACTTTCTAGCCAACAAATTAAGTCATATATACTATAAGAGTGCTAGGTGAAACATGGAACCTAGATGTCTTAAAAACAGTTTATTTTGGCTATGTATATTCAGTATTGAAAAATGGAATCCCCTTTCGGGGATCTTCCACCAACTGAATTAAGGTGTTCTAACGTTTAAAAAAAAAAAAAAAGATTGACTAAACTAATGCACTCCAAGTAAACCACTATTTTTAGATCTAAAAATCTACCTTTACCATGTATTTTATTCCTAGAAAAAAAATTTGATTTTTTTTTAAAAAAATGGTTAAATCCTTTAGAATTCAACAAAGAATTAATAGATGATTTTGTAAAACTTACAAATCTTTGTTTAGGTGAAAATTTCTTTAGTTTTAATGGTAATTTTTTTCAACAAACTCTTCTGGCTTGGCAATGGGCACTTTCACCATTTCTTGCTAATCTTTTCATGAGCTTTTTTGAAACTCAAATTATAAAATCATTCCCTCTAATTTTTAAAATATGGTATAGATATGTGGATGACATTTTTGCTGTTGTCCCTAAAAACAGATAAATGATGCTTTAAAACTTTTAAATTTACAAGATAAAGACATAAAATTTACTTTGGAAACCGAAAATAATGGATGGCTTCCATTCCTGGACTTAAAGATTAAAAGACATAACAATAAATTGAATATTACCCTAAACTTAGAACTGGAACATTTCCTTCCCAAATGTTTGTGTATTGATCACAGTCAATTATCTGTGGAGTTTTTATATCTAGTTCTAAATCTTAAGGAACCAATCATTAAATTCACTTTATGAAAATAAATAGATAACTCACTGTCCTTTCTTGGCCTAAAACTCACCAGTATTAAGAATAGACTTAAGAATTTACAGAGAAGGTGCACGTATTGACAACCATATCAGAGACAACAGTTTCAACCCTAAACTACACAAACATGCTACAACCAACAGGAAACCCTTAAAAAAATTAACAGCAGCTGAAGAATGAACCAGAACTTTCAAAATGTTGAACAATATCACATTTCATATGAGAATTATTATAATCAAGAAAAAGGCACGTACTGCACACACTGTAGTTTCTTGATGAATATGAAGTTAAAAACACATGCATGAAGTTGTGTGCTCAGGAATCCTCCCAAATATCTTTCCAGGTAATGTGTGAGAGAGCTGTAATATCTCTGAACATCAGAGTGTCAAATGTATCACCACTTACATTAGTAATGTTTGACACCTATACAGACTTGTGACTTCTAAAATATAGGGTGTCCCCAAAAAAAAAAAAAAAACTGACAATGCTTAGTATGTGTGTGTGATGGCAAACTGATCAGTTTTCAAGAAGGATCCCTGGTCCAGAAATGCACGTTTTGGGCGCTGTAGCACATTGAAGTGTGATTGGTGTGTGCTCACATTTCATCAAGAGTACTCAGGGGTCTCCGTTTAGGGGATATGTGAATAGCGACCACAAGGTACCCAAGCTGAGCAGAACATTACTTCCACTTACTGGTGTTTTGCTCCTCACTGTAACTTTTCTATCTGACCTTACCTTGGTCAACTCTTGTTCTCTTCCGACCCCGATGCTATTAGGGTTCCTGAGGGCTAGGGAGTCTTTATTTTTCCAGCCTCTCCATTTCTCTAATTTCTCTATAAAACCTTAACCCATAACATGCTGACCTGTCATGGCATGTATACGTCCTCTGATTGGTAATCAGAGGATATGGTCGGTGAATTTATTTTGATAATTCTCCCGGTCAGGTCGGTGAGACCCGTAAACCAACGACAGGTGTGGTCCTCCAGACATTCTGGGGGTTGTGAGAGAGCGATGTGACCACCAAAACATAAAAATATGGTGCTCTCTAAAAAGCGGTTACATTTATTGCTAAGTCTCTTCAATATTTATGCAATATGACTCAAGGGGTAAAATGTTCCGGAGTTAAAATAGTCCCCCATTCGGATCTCCGGGCGGGGACTACTTCTCGAGAACCAAAACATTATATTGATAGAAGCTCTAACATCAGACTTCTACAATGGAATGCGGGTGGTCTCACACAAACAAAAAGAGTAGAACTGAATAAAATTGTATTTGACTATAATATCGATATATTTTTCATACAGGAAGCAAATCTAACAAATGACCAACTTAAATACTTCAATTTTACTGGTTTTCTACTACACCTACTACCCAAAAATAGACAGATAAGTAGTGGAATATTAGTTGGAGTCAAAAAGGATATTAAATCCTCCTTTGAAATTGTTAAAGAAATGGATAACACAGACAAAAGTGAATTAATAAAGCTACATTTTTGGGATAACAAAACACATCTACATTTATACAGTATTTACAAGCCTCCCAGGAATGAACCAGATCTCTCTCTTATTGACCAATTAAATAAAACAATCGTAATTGGGGATTTCAATGCTCATTCCAAAAGATGGGGTTATGAAAAAGTGGATTCTACAGGGAAGATAGTGGAAGAATTTTTGAATACCACAACTTTTGAACTGATTTATAGTAAAGAAGATCCCACAACCTTCATACATTACTCTGGAGCAGGCAGTAACCCAGACCTCTTGTTAGCTACAACAGATATTGTTTCAAAAATTAAAGTTATAGAAGATCCAAGTTCTGGTCACAGAGCAGTAATTGCTGATATAAAACTAGAGAATACAAATAACAGTCAAGGTATTACGAATCTGTATTGGAACTTCAAAAAAGCAGATTGGATCAAATGTAAAACTGAACTTGAACATAAATTTAAAGAACAAACAAACTCACAGCTACATGATCAACCTGATCATTTGAACAAAAATTTCTGTAAAGTCATCCTAGAAACTGCAAAAAACATATTCCACGTGGAAGAATAAAACATTTTAAACCCTTTTGGCACCCCCATTTAGAAGAACTGAAAAAGCAAAGGGATATAGCTAGAAATACAGCTGAACAAACAAAAAACATATCGGATACACAAATATGGCAGAAGAAATGTGCCTCACTAAAAAAAGAAATTAATACCGCTAAAAAGAATTACTTTAATAATTTCTTAGAAAAAATGGATTATAGGACAGATGGTAACAAAGCTCAAAAGTTCATAAAAAATGTTGTTGTTAGCTAATGCTGGATTTCTGACAATGAAGTCATTAATCCTCTTGCTCTCCAATATTTTTCACTGATGGATGGGGAACTAGAAGTGGCCGGGCATATATATCCCAATTATGTTTAAATGTTTTGCCAGACAATCATGACCTGTAATCAACCTGAAGGTTGCAACTGCTGTTTTTCGAGGATACTCAGGAATCACTGTTTGAATTCATTAAAAAAAAAAAAAAAAGTCAAGGATAGGAAAGAAAACAACAGCACACCTATCATACACAACAATAAAATATTAACAAATGATGCAGCCATAGCCGAAACATTCAATAAATATTATGCTAATTCACATAAAGTAACAAGAAATAATAAAAAGGAACGTAAAGAATTTAAGAAAGATTTGAAACAAGAAAGAGAATGTGATGCTAACACTCAGTGCAATATCTTTTTTCAAAATTTTAATATGCAAGAACTAAACATTGCAATAAATAATCTAAAAAACAAAAACTTTCCTGGATCTGATCACATACATCCAGAGTTCATAAAAAACCTTGGAAAAACAGCAAAACAACAACTACTAAAACTCTACAATCTATCCTGGAAAACCACTGTACCTGCTGAATGGCGAAAGGCAATAATTGTCCCACTCTTGAAGAAAGACAAAACAGCGTCAGAAATAAAAAATTATAGACCAATAGCTCTTACTAACATAATAGCAAAAGTGATGGAAAGAATGGTGTCAAACAGGTTAAATTGGTTTCTAGAATAAAAAAATTTAATTTCCCCATGTCAAGCTGGATTTAGAGGGTTCCACTCTACAAATGAACAAGTCTTACTTCTCAGTCAAGAAATCAAAGACTCCTTCAATAGAAAAGAAGATAATTTATCAGTTTTTATTGATTTCCAAAGTGCATATGATTCTATATGCAGAACAAAACTTCTAAAGAAAGTAAAAAAAATAGGGATACAAGGTGCAATGTTTTCATGGCTATGTCATTTCCTAACACAACGCTTTATTGCAACCAGATATGGAAGAAACATATCTAAATACAAACAAGTACACCGTGCCTTACCACAAGGCGCAGTGCTCAGCACAACACTTTTTAATATATTTATTAACGATCTGCCACAACAAATACAAGAATCAGGTGTGAAGTGTGCACTATTTGCTGATGACTTAGTAATGTGGACTTCAAAACCAAAAAGCAGAAGTACAGAACTAGAAAAAACCATGCAACAATCCTTAACCAAATTACAAAGGTGGACCAAAGAAAATTTAATGACTGTTAATACAACAAAATCAAACTACCAAATCTTTTCACTAAGAAAAAAGCCACTAAAAATAAAACTAAATTTTGAGGGTCAACAATTACCAGAAACAAAGGAAGCAAAGTATTTAGGAGTTACATTTGATACTAAACTTACATGGACCAAATAGAAAATGCAATACAAAGAGCAGAGAGGTGCCTTTCACTGTTGAAACGTCTAACAGGAATGCAGTGGGGATGTTCCAGAGCAACTCTTAACACAGCATACAATGTATATATAAAGCCATTATTTACTTACTGCAGCGAAGTTCTTGTTACAGCAAACACAAAAAAGACTCAAATCTTTCAAAACCAAAGTCTGAGATTAATTACAGGTGCTATCAAAACCACACCAATAGCAGCTATGGAAATACTAATCAACCAATGCCCTATTGAATATGAAATAGAAAAGCGGCTCTTATTCAACACGAAAAGTTGATCAGACTCCCATTCAATGCATGGCACAAGAGAAATTTTACACATACACTAAAGACTCAGGAGAGCTTTCTTTCCAAAATTCAAGACATCAAGAAGAATGTATACCTTCCTAATTCAGGAAAACTTCACATCTAAAGTCAATCCGACACAAACATTAGACATCACATATTATTTACACCTGACAGAAGAAAAGTGATACTCCAACTAGTGTTCTAAAATTATTGGCATTAGAGACAATCCATACTAGATTTCCAGAACACGAATGGCTCCATATTTATACTGATGGATCATTGATATCAAACCAAGATGGAGCAGGTGCTGGAGTCACATGTCACCTCTTTTCCTATTACAAATCTTTAAGTTATGGAACTACGAACTTTGATGGAGAAATTGAAGCAATTCGAATGGCCCTGCAAAATCTTTGGTACAGAATTTCACATTTTCAGCAAGCAGTTATTCTCTCAGATTCCAGGGCAGCAATTATAGCAATTACTTCCAAGTTGTCACCAAAAAACCAAACAATTATAGAATGTTGGAAAGTGCTTAGCCATCTAACAGCACTTCAAAAACACCTAGTCTTCCAATGGATACCAGCTCACTGTGGACTGAGTGGTATAGGTTGCGCGTTCGTTCTTGACGAATGACCTTGAGCAGAAATCCAATGAGTGAGCCTACCCTTAATAAACAGGTCAGCAAATGTTTATGCTACGATAACAGACACCTCTGTTTTCCTCTGTCACGTGTGTGTATACAGTCGACTGCAGAAGTTTTGTGCGGTACGGATGTATGTATGCATGCAACGAAAATAGCAATTCAGACGAGGGAGAGATGTCGGGAATAGAATAAATGCAAGAAAGTTAAGTGGAAACAGTTATAGAGCTATAGTGCATAATACGTGTGGCTGATATTACTGCAAGTGTCATAAATTGATTTGTAGTGTTGTACTACTTCAGCTCAGAAGCATGCGCGTCATCTCACTGCAGACTGTACCTCCTCTCTCTCATTCCCGCAAAAGCTGAGTAGAGACTCGCATTCAACCTTTCATATAAAATTTTCATTCGTCAAGAAGTAACGCGCGACCTATAATGAGAAAGCTGATTTTCTTGCAAAAAAGGGTACCAGCAATGTGCAGAAATCTATAGTTAATCTACCATTTTATGCAGCTAAAAGCTTAGTCAACTCTGAATTCAAAAAAATTATTGAAAAATATTACTATGAAAAATCAAAAAATAAAAGATGGGAACTGCCAAACATTCAAACATTAATTCCTGAGTATCCTCAAAAAACAGCAGTTGCAACCTTCAGGTTGATTACAGGACATGATTGTCTGGCAAAACATTTAAACAGAATTGGGATATATTCTTCACCACTCTGTCCTCTATGTGATCTGCAAGAGGAAATGGATCGAGACCACCTTCAAATATGCCCGGCCACTTCTAATTCCCCATCCATCAGTGAAAAATATTGGAGAGCAAGAGGATTAATGACTTCATTGTCAGAAATCCAGCATTAGCTAACAATAGTTAAATGTCTGAAATAAAAAACACAGGTGTTGTATTTAAAATATTGTAATAGGTAAACACATTCATTATCCAAAATGCTTGTGTCCATGTTTTTAATTTATGAGAAATATATAATATTTTATTTCTAGACCTAAGTTCTTCACCTGGATCATGAATTATGCTCAGTAATTTCTGAGGAAATTTGGTTAGACTTAGAACTGCTGTGAAATCACTATTACTTATCATTCCAAGAGACAAATTGAGAACATATACATATGATTAAATGACTGAAATCTACTGCATTGGATGATCCCATAATTGTGTGAACAATGCTGTAATGTCTTTTTATTTCAATTCAAATGAATTTAGTCGCAATTTAATGTTAATGTGACATTGCAAAATCTCTCTTAGAAATTAAACTTTGCATGAAATTTTAACATTAAATTGTGACTAAATTCATTTGAATTAAGGAAAAAATGCATTACAGCATTGTTCACATAATGTTTGTGCACACTTAGTGATATAATAAACCATTTATATCCATTTCTCAAGAAGTTAGATGGCTCCAAATATTTGACACAAATTATTTCTTTTTGGCAAAATGATTCTTTATTGACAATAATTGTATTGGACATATTTGTTACACTCATTATGTAGAATCCCAGGTTAATGTATGGCTGAAGCAGTACTTTCTACCTGTGTTTTAATAAGAAATCAGAAGAGCTATTTTTGAGAAAATAAAAAAAAATGAAACATTTTTCATGTAAAGGTAAGGTGGCTTGACTGGATGCTTTTGAAAATCTTTTGTGTCGTATCATTGAATCCTGAACTTAACTAGGTACCAAGTTTGGTATATATCTGACTTTAGGTTGAGTTATGCTTTCTGTCTCTCTTGCATGTACACACATGCACACACACGCGTGCATGTGCGCACACACACACACACTCACACACACACACACACACACACACACACAAACACACACACACTAACCTTATTCTAATTTTTTTTAATCTGCTCAGAGGTGTCAAACATGTATTTCCAGTGAAACCTTGATGTAAAATTTGTGAATGGAAAACTGTAATTGCTCTACCTTCTATAGGTAGGGTTAGAGAAAATAAAAAGGTCACTACATCTGAAATACACCACCATGTAAACACCTATAGTGTAAGTTATTTCATCATATATTATGTATAATTCCATCAAATCCATATCCTAGACTTTAGACTAATCCATCACATGAACTATGGAAGAAGGCTTATGTTATATGATGTTATGTTTGATGAAACCTATTTTCTCATATTGCCTATATTAAAACTGAAATCAAAGAAAATTATCTTTATTGTTTAACAATGCTTTATTTTTCCTTAGTAGATTTACATGTTATAAACATTCTCGGATCTAAGCATAAGGCACATTAAAGTCTGTTTTATAATAATGATATTTTGCATTAGAGTAAAATCATGGTGCTTACTTAACTTTTTTTTTTGTTTCATTTTTTGAGGGAAGTTTGGGGATCAGTAATTAATAAGAATAACAAAATAAAGTAAGTATTTACTTTTCAGACTTCTGCTTTGTAGTACATTACACGGCTGAACAATTATCTGCTGAAGGAGAATAAAGCAGCATAGTGACATACTTTATGAACCATGTATACTCTGTGTGCTGTAGTACAAGAGCACTCGTGGTCTGCAGCCTCATTATAAAATGACTGCACTGTAAGAGCACAGGACATACCAAAACAAAACAAAAATAGAAGAAAATGGAACATAAAACTTTATAGAACTAACAAAAGAACAGTTAATCAATTTAAGTAAAGTAGTTTATATCATTGGTTGATATGTAGAACACTAAAGTTCAGAGTTAATCTTATTAATGAACACAATTTGATCAAAGCACTTAGGCAATAACAACACAAGACAGCTTTTAAACTGTTATAATGTATCATGAATGGAAGACAAAACCTCTTAATTGGCATGGTAATCAATATGACAGTGCTTCACTATTATAAATTTTATTGTCATATTGTATGATAATGACGGCAAGAATGGACAGCAGAAAGGTTTTCTTTTTAATACTCCATTTACATGGTGACTTAACATCTAAAGTCTACGAAACAATTGCTCAACAGCATGTTGTTCACCCGCTTACAGTGCTGTTAATCTCTGGATTGGCATTGCTTTTGATTATTACATTAAATTCACAGCCATGTTCATACCCTCATTCATACTTCTAGACTCTAAATAGGATGGAGAATAATCCTGGCTAAAGAATTCTCACCCTCTAGCTGGAAATAAAATCCGGAACCTCTGGATTTGAAGGTCCGCATGCTAACCATCACACTACATCGGTAGTCACAGGTTTGTCAAGTAACCAAACCATTGTTAAGTATTATTAGATAACAGTTTATGGTTAATTATAATAAATAATGCTAAATGACCCATTTTAAATACAAATGAAATGCTTTATAATGGTTTATATCTATCTGTAATTAAAAAAATTATGAAAATAACTATCTTAATGGCAGCATGTATAATTATGAGCCAGACTTTTAGCTTATGTGCCACCTTGGGAACTTATGATTAAAATGTGACACCTTTTTAAGCTGTTCTGTTGAGAATTAAACTAAATGCTTGATCCTTGAGACAAAATATATAGTTCTTTACAATACCAGAGGAGGAGTTTTTTGCTGGGATATAATTCTTAGTTCGACCTTTCCATGCACATTTTCAAAAAAGTGATAGTTAAGATGTTTTGCCTTTCAGTCATCAATATAGTCGTGAACTACTTCAAGAAGCACATTTACTCTCCTATAGACTGAAAAATGTCAAACCTAATTCAATTCTGCGAAATAATGCTCCAAAGACAGTTCTTTATTGTGTATATTAAAATATTCTCTCCATTGTTGGAATATCTAGTAATATAATGTCTTTACCACAATAGATAATAAGTAAACCTCACAGACTGAATCATTTTAGGGAAATTATGGAGTGACTAAACTACATAAACAAAAGTGAACATGAGATTAGATTAAGTCAAAAGTAATTTGCTTTTGTACCATTAATAACATAAAAAAGATTTGTAATAATAAGTGCAAAAATCACAAATACGATAAGTATCTAAGATTTATAGAAACTTTATGGAGAAAAGAAGCTGGAAAATTCCTCTTCTGGCTATGGTTGTATAGCAACAGACAGTAAGTATAACAGATCTCCAAATCAGTATTGCACATCACTTGTTTGGAAAAGAAAGTCCATGCACTGTGATTCTGTGTCGCACAAAATTAGATCTGCGACTCAATACTTTATTACAGAGATCACATCTTGTTTCCCCAAAGTGAAGCTTCTTGTGTGAAATGAGGTTACATGCATGTTTGTACGTGGCACCACACACATTGCAGACATATTTCCTCTCCCCACCACCTGTTGGTAAAAACGTTCGAATTAGCAATCACAAACATTAAAAGGTCATTGTAACATCCACTTAAAGAATACAATGTGCAAATATAAAGTTCCTTTTCAGTATTAATGTTAAATCAAATCATTACAAAATTTATTAGTTCAAGAGTAAGAAAAGAAGAACAATTATGTAACTTCTTGTGAAATCATCAAATTGTGTTATCAGAATTCACCCAATATTTTCAACAACTGTTAAATTATTCCTAAAATTAACTTGTTATTTTATAACAGCTATGCTTACAGCTACTGACATGTTCATATAAATAAAAGTAAGACTATAACTGTTAAATTCAATCAACAATTGGAAACCCTTAATCCTGTTTCAGTCATAATATTTAATACATTGGTTGGTGAGAGCCCTTACAACAGGTTTTTGGAGATTGTTATTAATTCCCAGCTCAACTGGACAGAGCATGTCAACTTTCTAGCCAACAAATTAAGTCATATATGCTATAACAGTGCTAGGTGAAACATGGAACCTAGATGTCTTAAAAACAGTTTATTTTGGCTATGTATATTCAGTATTGAAAAATGGGATCCCTTTCGGATTTCTTCCACCAACTGAATTAAGGTGTAAAAAAAAAATAAATAAATAAATAAATTGACTAAACTAATGCACTCCAAGTAAACCACTTTTTTTAGATCTAAAAATTCTACCTTTACCATGTATTTATATCTTAGAAACAGTTTCATTCATACATGAAAATAAAAGCATCTTCAAGCTTAATAATGAATATCATTCTACAATACATGAATAGCAACAGCAATCCATCTCCAACAGCTTAAATTAATCAAAAGTTTGAATTCAGTTTTCCCACAAACGTAATGCTAATGGCTTCATTGCCAGATGCAAGACACTAGAAAACAACAACAGTTTCCCATAAAGGTGTTAACTTATATAATAAAAGTCCTGAGGCCATGAAAGCATTTAAAAATAAAGTTAAAAAAATTGCTCTTAAAATATAATTATGTTTTATTCAGTTGATGAAATCATGAGTACCCAATTTTGATTACCCTTTGCACTAAATCACTTCCTTATTTAGAATTAGAATTTAGGTAAATAAGCCACCCATCCAGGTTAATTTTTTAAAATAATGTCCTTCTAAACTTGTTAGTTTCATGGATCCTGTTCACTTGGGAGATGCACTTTGGCTTAAGAAGAAGGTTGACCACATCCTCCAAGATCAAGAGTATTCAATGTCACCTGTATTTAGTGCTCTAATCACCTCAATTATAAATATAATGTATATAGTATCCCTTTAAAATGTTCAAATACTACTGTATACCTGACTGAGGTTTTTTTCTGAGGTTTTCTTCAGTCCTTAAGGCAAATGCAGGGTATCTGTGTTGCACCTCGGTGCAACTTTGTATTATTTTCTTAAACTTTGTCATAACACCTTTTGACAAAGCCCAAATTCTGTATGAATTTTTATGGTGAATAAATCTGAATCTGAATTTGCTTCCTTTTCATGCATTTGGATGTAGTGTTAGAAGAATGAAAATTACAAGTCACCTATAGTTAAATTACTCAGTAATTCCTGAGTATCCTCGAAAAACAGCAGTTGCATCCTTCAGGTTGATTACAGGACATGATTGTCTGGTAAAACATTTAAACAGAGATGGGATATATTCTTCACCACTCTGTCCTCTATGTGATCTGCAAGAGGAAATGGATCGAGACCACCTTCAAATATGCCCGGCCACTTCTAATGCCCCATCCATCAGTGAAAAATATTGGGGAGCAAGAGGATTAATGACTTCATTGTCAGAAATCCAGCATTAGCTAACAACAATAGTTAAATGTCTAAAATAAAAAACACAGGTGTTGTATTTAAAATATTGTAATAGGTAAACACATTCATTATCCAAAATGTTTGTGTCCATGTTTTTAATTTATGAGAAATATATAATATTTTATTTCTAGAACTAAGTTCTTCACCTGGATCATGAATTATGCTCAGTAATTTCTGAGGAAATTTGGTTAGACTTAGAACTGCTGTTAAATCACTATTACTTTTGAAAATCTTTTGTGTCGTATCATTGAATCCTGAACTTAACTAGGTACCAAGTTTGGTATATATCTGACTTTAGTTTGAGTTATGCTTTCTGTCTCTCTTGCATGTACACAGATGCGTGTGTGTGTTTTTTTTTTTTTTTTTTTTAATTAACGTCCTCCAATATTGTGTCATATTGGACGAATGAATGAAATGAAATGGGTGAAATGATGCTCAAATGAAACCGAGGTCCATGGAGCTTTAAGTTACCTGACATTCGTCTTCTCAGGGTAGGGAAAACCTCGAAAAAAAACCTTACCTGGATAACTTACCCTAAGCGAGATTTGAACTCGCAACCTCTTGAAGGTGAGGCAGACACGCTAACAATCACGCTATAGAGGCAGACACATGCGTATGTGTACACACATGCACACACAGGCACACACGCATGCACGCACGCACGCAAGCGCACACACACACACACACACACACACGCACACACGCACACACACACACACACACACACTAACCTTATTCTAATTTTTTAATCTACTCAGAGGTGTCAAACTGTATTTCCAGTGAAAACTTCATATAAAATTTGTGAATGGAATACTGTAATTACTCTACCTTCTCTAGGTAGGGTTAGAGAAAATAAAAAGGTCACTACATCTGAAATACACCACCATGTAAATACCTATACTGTAAGTTATTTCATCATATGTTATGTATAATCCCATCAAATCCGTATCCTAGAGTTTTAATCTAATACATGAACTAAGGAAGAAAACTTATATGATGTTATATTTGATGAAACCTATTTTCTCATACTGCCAATACTAAAACTGAAATCAAAGAAAATTATCTTTATTGTTTAACAATGCTTTATTTTTCCTTAGTAGATTTACATGTTATAAACATTCTGGGATCTAAGTATTAGGCACATTAAAGTCTGTTTTATAATAAATGATATTTTGCATTAGAGTAAAATCATGGTGCATATACTTTACATTTTTTTGTTTGTTTCATTTTTTGAGGCAAGTTTGGGGATCAGTAATTAATAAGAGTAATAAAGTAAGGTAAGTATTTGCTTTTCATACTTCTGCTTTGTAGTACATTACACAGCTGAACAATTATCTGCTGAAGGAGAATAAAGCTGCATTATGACATACATTATGAACCATGTATACTCTGTGTGCTGTAGTACAAGAGCACTCGTGGTCTGCAGCCTTACCATAAAATAGCTGCACTGTAAGAGCACAGGACATACCAAAACAAAACAAAGATAGAAGAAAATGGAACATAAAACTTTATAGAACTAACAAAAGAATAGTTAATCAATTTAAGTAAAGTAGTTTATATCATTGGTTGATATGTAGAACACTAAAGTTCAGAGTTAATCTTATTAATGAACACAAATTAATTCAAAGCACTTAAGCAATAACAACACGAGACAGCTTTTAAGCTGTTATAATGTATCATGAATGGAAGACAAAACCTTTTAATTGGCGTGGTAATCAATATGACAGTAGCTCACCATTATAAATTTTATTGTCATATTGTATGATAATAACAGCAAGAATGGACAGCAGAAAGGTTTTCTTTTTAACGCTCCATTTACATGGCGACTTAACATCTAAAGTCTATGAAACAATTGCTCAACAGCAGTGTTGTTCACCCGCTTACAGTGCTGTTAATCTCTGGATTGGCATTGCTTTTGGTTATTACATTAAATTCACAGCCATGTTCACACCCTCATTCATTCTTCTAGACTCCAAATAGGATGGAGAATAATCCTGGCTAAAGAATTCTCACCCTCTAGCTGGGAATAAAATCCGAGACCTCTGGATTTGAAGGTCAGAATGCTAACCATCATACCACAGCAGTAGTCACAGGTTTGTCAACAGGCGCAGTTCCTCAGGGTAGGCATTGCCTGCCCTACCGTAATACATCAACAAATAATTTTAGCTCTGATTCTGCATTTTATCATTTGAACCGTCATTTTCCCTAAATTGTAGTTCAAAAAAAGTTTTCTCGGTTATAATGACCAGCGCATGGTAAAATCCTTGAATCTCAATTCCGATTCATCAAAAGAGCACTGCGTGTTTGAAACATGCGGCAGAAATGATACGCATGGAAGCTGGGTAGTGGAGAGCCAGCTAGCTTAACCTCTGCCAGCCCGGCCCCCTTTCCTCAGTACGAGGCCCTTGAACATGGATAAGGAAATGTTCCGTCTGTATATGCACTCCGAGCATGCGTAGACACGTCTGCCATCAATACGAACCCTTTGCCTGCCCAAATCCGAATGTATGCAACTTTTTCCGAACAGCGATACTCCAAAAACGAAGATCTCAGAGATACGAATCCTGTCGTTATCATTCTGTGTAATACCAGTGTGTTGTAATACCAGTATGACCAACTTAATTAGTGAACTATTACAAAGTCTGCTTTAGCTGCGCACTGACAATGAAAAGAGGAGTGTTTTAGTTATTTAACACAATGTTACAGTCAGACAATTTTTCAATTTCTTCATTCATATAGTTTTGGCGGTAATGCGTCCGTAAGTCACACTCATTCACTCCGCACTTAATAACAATATATTGTTTGGTTATCCGCAATGACTTCGCCCCCTTTATTTCGGGGATAAATGAGGCTCTACTTATTATTCTTATTCTTATTATTATTATTATTATTATTATTATTATTATTATTATTATTATTATTATTATTATTATTATTATTATTATTATTACTATTATTATTATTATTATTATTGTTGTTGTTGTTGTTGTTGTTGTTGTTGCTTCTGCTACACTTTGCCTAACCTAAAATTTTGACTGCGAGCCGCCACTGTTTGTCAAGTAGCCAAACCATTTTTAAATAATGGTTTATGATTAATTATAATAAGTAATACTAAAATGACTCATTTTAAATACAAATGAAATGTTTTACGATGGTTTATGTATATCTGTAATTAGAAAAATTATGGAAATAAGTACCTTAATGGCAGCATGTATAGTTATGAGCCAGACTTTTAGCTTATGTGCCACCTTGGGAACTTATGATTTAAATGTGACACCTTTTTAAGCTGTTCTGTTGAGAATTAAACTAAATGTTTGATTCTTGAGACAAAATATATAGTTCTTTACAAAACTAGAGGAGGAGTTTTTTGCTGGGATATAATTATTATTATTGTTATTGTTGTTATTGTTATTGTTGTTGTTGTTATTATTATTATTATTATTATTATTATTATTATTATTATTATTATTATTATTATTATTATTATTATTATTATTATTATTATTATTATTATTATTATTATTATTATCATCATCATCATCATTATTGTTGTTGTTGCTTCTGCTACACTTTGCCTAACCTAAAATTTTGACTGCGAGCCGCCACTGTTTGTCAAGTAGCCAAACCATTTTTAAATAATGGTTTATGATTAATTATAATAAGTAATTCTAAAATGACTCATTTTAAATACAAATGAAATGTTTTACGATGGTTTATATACATATATCTGTAATTAGAAAAATTATGGAAATAAGTACCTTAATGGCAGCATGTATAGTTATGAGCCAGATTTTTAGCTTATGTGCCACCTTGGGAACTTATGATTTAAATGTGACACCTTTTTAAGCTGTTCTGTTGAGAATTAAACTAAATGTTTGATTCTTGAGACAAAATATATAGTTCTTTACAAAACTAGAGGAGGAGTTTTTTGCTGGGATATAATTCTTAGTTCGACCTTTCCATGCACATTTTCAAAAAAGTGATAGTTAAGATGTTTTGCCTTTCAGTCATCAATATAGTCGTGAACTACTTCAAGAAGCACATTTACTCTCCTATAGACTGAAAAATGTCAAACCTAATTCAATTCTGCGAAATAATGCTCCAAAGACAGTTCTTTATTGTGTTTATTAAAATATTCTCTCCATTGTTGGAATATCTAGTAATATAATGTCTTTACCACAATAGATAATAAGTAAACCTCACAGACTGAATCATTTTAGGGAAATTATGGAGTGACTAAACTACATAACAAAAGTGAACATGAGATTAGATTAAGTCAAAAGTAATTTGCTTTTGTACCATTAATAACATGAAAAAGATTTGTAATAATAAGTGCAAACATCACAACTACGATAAGTATCTAAGATTTATAGAAACTTTATGGAGAAAAGAAGCTGGAAATTTCCTCTTCTGGCTATGCTTGTATAGCAACAGACAGTAAGTATAACAGATCTCCAAATCAGTATTACACATCACTTGTTTGGAAAAGAAAGTCCATGCACTGTGATTCTGTGTCGCACAAAATTAGATCTGCGACTCAATACTTTATTACAGAGATCACATCTTGTTTCCCCAAAGTGAATCTTCTTGTGTGAAATGAGGCTACATGCATGTTTGTACATGGCACCACACACATTGCAGACATATTTCCTCTCCCCACCACCTGTTGGTAAAAACTTTCGAATTAGCAATCACAAACATTAAAAGGTCATTGTAACATCCACTTAAAGAATACAATGTGCAAATATACAGTTCCTTTTTCATATTAATGTTAAATCAAATCATTACAAAATTTATTAGTTCAAGAGTAAGAAAAGAAGAACAATTATGTAACTTCTTGTGAAATCATCAAATTGTGTTATCAGAATTCACCCAATATTTTCATCAACTGTTAAATTATTCCTAAAATTAGCTTGTTATTTTATTGTACTATAGATAACAGCTATGCTTAAGTTGTATATCAGCTACTGACATGTTCATATAAATAAAAGTAAGACTATAACTGTTAAATTCAACCAACAATTGGAAGCCCTTAATCCTGTTTCAGTCACTATATTTAATACATTGGTTGGTGAGAGCCCTTACAACAGGTTTTTGGAGATTGTTATTGATTCCCAGCTCAACTGGACAGAGCATGTCAACTTTCTAGCCAAGAAATTAAGTCATATATACTATAAGAGTGCTAGGTGAAACATGGAACCTAGATGTCTTAAAAACAGTTTATTTTGGCTATGTATATTCAGTATTGAAAAATGGGATCCCTTTCGGAGATCTTGCACCAACTGAATTAAGGTGTTCTAACTTTTAAAAAAAAAAGATTGACTAAACTAATGCACTCCAAGTAAACCACTTTCTTTAGATCTAAAAATTCTACCTTTACCATGTATTTATATCTTAGAAACAGTTTCATTCATGCATGAAAATAAAAGCATCTTCAAGCTTAATAATGAATATCATTCTACAATACATGAATAGCAACAGCAATCCATCTCCAACAGCTTAAATTAATCAAAAGTTTGAATTCAGTTTCCCATAAAGGTGTTAACTTATATAATAAAATTCCTGAGGCCATGAAAGCATTTAAAAATAAAATTAAAAAAATTGCTCTTAAAATATAATAATGTTTTATTCATTTAATTTAAAAGGTGAGTTAATTAATAACACTGAACAACACTTACAACATATTTTTCCGGGACGCGTTTCGAAGGTTAACTTTCCTCCATTATCAACCGGACAATAACTGGGTTTCCATGGTGTTTCATGGTACAGATGGTGATGCTTCTTCTGGTGTTGCTTCTGGTGGCGGTTCAATGAACTTACTGAAAATGTCTCTCTGAGGAATGTCGAAATTATATACTCGGCTTCTATTTTTTAAAACATAGATTTGTTCCCATGTGGACAGTTCTTGTTTTCCGGTTATGTGTTTGAAAAGTTTCGGTTCTAGCTTTATGTCATGATTTTTTTGTCCAAAAGTGAAATGCAACCGCTGATTTTTCTAATTGTTTACTCCTAATGTTTCTAACGTGTTGTTTGGATCTAATTTCTAAATTTCTTTTGGTTTTTCCTATGTATATTTCATTACAATCACTGCATTCAATTTGGTATATGCCAGAGTTTTTGTTAGGTGGAATAGCATCTTTGATGTTTGAAAGTAGTAGGTTTTTTATGGAGTAATGGTTTACTGCTGCTAGCTGAATATTGTATTCCTTGAACACCTTTTTAAACTTATCAAAGGCCCATGGATGATATGTGAATTTTTTTAATATCATTTTTATTTTTGCTGCTGTGAGAGTTGTAGTTTCTTTTAATAATTTTTTCTTTTCTGTTCGTTTTACCTTTTTATTACTAATTCTTTGGGGAAGCCATTTTTTTGCTATTTCAATTATTTTGTAATATTCTGTTTTATATTCTTCTGCTGAAAGAGGGATGTTCACCAATCTATGTGTTGAACTATTGAAAATTGCTTGTTTGTGGCTTCTTGGATTGTAACTATTAGCTTTTATGTAGTTGTCTGTCTGCGTTGGTTTTCTGTGAATACCGAAATTTATTCTATCCTTGTTTTTGATTAAATTTAGATCTAAAAATGGTAATTTATTATCTTTTTCTACTTCCACTGTGAAATTTATACTTTTGTCCTGTATGTTCAGAAGTTTTAATGCGTCACACAAAAATAATTGAAATTGCACAAAAAAAATGGCTTCCCCAAAGAATTAGTAGATAAAAAGGTAAAATGAGCAGAAAAGAAAAAGTTATTAAAAGAAACTACAACTCTCACAGCAGCAAAAACAAAAATGATATTAAAAAAATTCACATATCATCCATGGGCCTTTGATAAATTTAAAAAGGTGTTCAAGGAATACAACATTCAGCTAGCTGCAGTAAACCATTACTCCATAAAAAACCTACTACTTTCAAACATCAAAGATGCTATTCCACCTAACAAAAAATCTGGCATATACCAAATTGAATGCAGTGATTGTAATGAAATATACATAGGAAAAACCAAAAGAAATTTAGAAATTAGATCCAAAGAACACGTTAGACACATTAAGAGTAAACAATTAGAAAAATCAGCAGTTGCATTTCACTTTTGGACAAAAAATCATGACATAAAGCTAGAACCGAAACTTCTCAAACACATAACTGGAAAACAAGAACTGTCCACATGGGAACAAATCTACATTTTAAAAAATAGAAACTGAGTATATAATTTCGACATTCCTCAGAGAGACATTTTCAGTAACTTCATTGAACCGCCACCAGAAGCAACACCAGAAGAAGCATCACCATCTGCACCATGAAACACCAAGGAAACCCAGTTATTGTCCGGTTGATAATGGAGGAAAGTTAACCTTCGAAACGTGTCCCGGAAAAATATGTTGTAAGTGTTGTTCAGTGTTATTAATTAACTGACCTTTTAAATTAAACTAATTACAACAACACTGTTTTCAAACGTCTATGAAAGGAAGATGTTTTATTCAGTTGATGAAATCATGAGTACCCAATTTTGATTACCCTTTGCACTAAATCACTTCCTTATTTAGAATTAGAATTTAGGTAAATAAGCCACCCATCCTGGTTAATTTTTTAAAATAATGTCCTTCTAAACTTGTTTGTTTCATGGATCCTGTTCACTTGGGAGATGCACTTTGGCTCAAGAAGAAGCTAGACCACATCCTCCAAGATCAAGAGTATTCGATGTCACCTGTATTTAGTGCTCTAATCACCTCAATTATAAATATAATGTATATAGAATCACTTTAAAATGTTCAAATACTAGTGTATACCTGACTGAGGTTTTTTCTGAGGTTTTCTTCAATCCTTAAGGCAAATGCAGGGTATCTGTATTGCACCTTGGTGCAACTTTGTATTATTTTCTTAAACTTTGTATAACGCAAATATGATAATGTCTGTCATAACACCTTTTGACAAAGTCCAAATTCTGTATGAATTTTTATGGTGAATAAATCTGAATCTGAATTTACTTCCTTTTCATGCATTTGGATGTAGTGTTAAAAGAATGAAAATTACAAGTCACCTATAGTTAAATGTCTGAAATAAAAAACACAGGTGTATTTAAAATATTGTAATAGGTAAACACATTCATTATCCAAAATGTTTGTGTCCATGTTTTTAATTTATGAGAAATATATAATATTTTATTTCTAGACCTAAGTTCTGCACCTGGATCATGAATTATGCTCAGTAATTTCTGAGGAAATTTGGTTAGACTTAGAACTGCTGTTAAATCACTATTACTTATCATTCCAAGAGACAAATTGAGAGCATATACATATGATTAAATGACTGAAATCTACTGCATTGGATGATCCCATAATTGTGTGAACAATGCTGTAATGTCTTTTTATTTCAATTCAAATGAATTTAGTCGCAATTTAATGTTAATGTGACATTGCAAAATCTCTCTTAGAAATTAAACTTTGCATGAAATTTTAACATTAAATTGTGACTAAATTAATTTGAATTAAGAAAAAAATGCATTACAGCATTGTTCACACAATGTTTATGCACACTTAGTGATATAATAAACCATTTATATCCATTTCTCAAGAAGTTAGGTGGCTCCAAATATTTGACACAAATTATTTCTTTATTGACAATAATAATTGTATTGGACATATTTGTTACACTCATCATGTAGAACCCCTGGTTAATGTATGGCTGAAGCAGTGCTTTCTACCTGTGTTTTAATAAGAAACCTGAAGAGCTATTTTTGAGAAAATAAAAAAGAATGAAACATTTTTCATGTAAAGGTAAGATGGCTTGACTGGATGCTTTTGAAAATCCTTTGTGTCGTATCATTGAGTCCTGGACTTAACTAGGTACCAAGTTTGGTATATATCTGACTTTAGTTTGAGTTATGCTTTCTGTCTCTCTTGCATGTACACAGATGCGTGTGTGTGGTATTTTTTTTTTTTAATTAACGTCCTCCAACATTGTGTCATATTGGACGAATGAATGAAATGAAATGGGGAAATGATGTTCAATTGAGACCGAGGTCCATGGAGCTTTAAGTTACCCGACATTCATCTTCTCAGGGTAGGGAAAACCTCGGAAAAAAACCTTACCCGGATAACTTACCCTAAGCGAGATTTGAACTCGCAACCGCTTGAACGTGAGGCAGACACGCTAACCATCACGCTACAGAGGCGGGCACATGCATGTATGTATAGACATGCACACGCAGGCACACATGTGTGTGTACAGACATGCACATACAGGCACACACGCATGTACGCCAACACACACACACACACACACACACACACACTAACCTTATTCTAATTTTTTTTAATCTACTCAGAGGTGTCAAACTGTATTTCCAGTGAAAACTTCATATAAAATTTGTGAATGGAATACTGTAATTACTCTAGCTTCTCTAGGTAGGGTTAGAGAAAATAAAAAGTTCACTACATCTGAAATACACCACCATGTAAATACCTATACTGTAAGTTATTTCATCATATGCTAGAGTTTTAATCTAATACATGAACTAAGGAAGGAAACTTATATGATGTTATATTTGATGAAACCTATTTTCTCATACTGCCTATATTAAAACTGAAATCAAAGAAAATTATCTTTATTGTTTAACAATGCTTTATTTTTCCTTAGTAGATTTACATGTTATAAACATTCTGGGATCTAAGTATTAGGCACATTAAAGTCTGTTTTATAATAAATGATATTTTGCATTAGAGTAAAATCATGGTGCATATACTTTACATTTTTTTGTTTGTTTCATTTTTTGAGGCAAGTTTGGGGATCAGTAATTAATAAGAGTAATAAAGTAAGGTAAGTATTTGCTTTTCATACTTCTGCTTTGTAGTACGTTACACACCTGAACAATTATCTGCTGAAGGAGAATAAAGCCGCATTATGACATACATTATGAACCATGTATACTCTGTGTGCTGCAGCCTCACCATAAAATGACTGCACTGTAAGAGCACAGGACATACCAAAACAAAACAAAGATAGAAGAAAATGGAACATAAAACTTTATAGAACTAACAAAAGAACAGTTAATCAATTTAAGTAAAGTAGTTTATATCGTAGGTTGATATGTAGAACACTAAAGTTCAGAGTTAATCTTATTAATGAACACAATTTAATTCAAAGCACTTAAGCAATAACAACACAAGACAGCCTTTAAGCTGTTATAATGTATCATGAATGGAAGACAAAACCTTTTAATTGGCATGGTAATCAATATGACAGTAGCTCGCCATTATAAATTTTATTGTCATATTGTATGATAATAACGGCAAGAATGGACAGCAGAAAGGTTTTCTTTTTAACACTCCATTTACATGGCGACTTAACATCTAAAGTCTATGAAACAATTGCTCAACAGCAGTGTTGTTCACCCGCTTACAGTGCTGTTAATCTCTGGATTGGCATTGCTTTTGGTTATTACATTAAATTCACAGCCATGTTCACACCCTCATTCATTCTTCTAGACTCCAAATATGATGGAGAATAATCCTGGCTAAAGAATTCTCACCCTCTGGCTGGGAATAAAATCCGAGACCTCTGGATTTGAAGGTCAGAATGCTAACCATCATACCACAGCAGTAGTCACAGGTTTGTCAACAGGCGCAGTTCCTCAGGGTAGGCACTGCCTGCCCTACCGTAATACATCAACAAATAATTTTAGCTAGGATTCTGCATTTTATCATTTGAACCGTCATTTTCCCTAAATTGTAGTTCAAAAAAAGTTTTCTCGATTATAATGACCAGCGCATGGTAAAATCCTTGAATCTCAATTCCGATTCATCAAAAGAGCACTGCGTGTTTGAAACATGCGGCAGAAATGATACGCATGGAAGCTGGGTAGTGGAGAGCCAGCTAGCTTAACCTCTGCCAGCCCGGCCCCCTTTCCTCAGTACGAGGCCCTTGAACATGGATAAGGAAATGTTCCGTCTGTATATGCACTCCGAGCATGCGTAGACACGTCTGCCATCAATACGAACACTTTGCCTGCCCAAATCCGAATGTATGCAACTTTTTACCGAACAGCGATACTCCAAAAACGAAGATCTCAGAGATACGAATCCTGTCGTTATCATTCTGTGTAATACCAGTGTGTTGTAATACCAGTATGACCAACTTAATTAGTGAACTATTACAAAGTCTGCTTTAGCGGCGCACTGACAATGAAAAGAGGAGTGTTTTAGCTATTTAACACAATGTTACAGTCAGACAATTTTTCAATTTCTTCATTCATATAGTTTTGGCGGTAATGCGTCCGTAAGTCACACTCATTCACTCCGCACTTATTAAACAACCAAACAATATATTGTTTGCGTTATCCGCAATGACTTCGCCCCCTTTATTTCGGGGATAAATGAGGTTCTACTGTATTATTATTATTATTATTATTATTATTATTATTATTATTATTATTATTATTATTGTTGTTGTTGTGGTTATTGCTTCTGCTACACTTTGCCTAACCTAAAATTTTGACTGCGAGCCGCCACTGTTTGTCAAGTAGCCAAATCATTTTTAAAATATATATATCTGTAATTAGAAAAATTATGGAAATAAGTACCCTAATGGCAGCATGTATAGTTATGAGCCAGACTTTTAGCTTATGTGCCACCTTGGGAACTTATGATTTAAATGTGACACCTTTTAAGCTGTTCTGTTGAGAATTAAACTAAATGTTTGATTCTTGAGACAAAATATATAGTTCTTTACGAAACTAGAGAAGGAGTTTTTTTTTTTTTTTAATTCTTAGTTCTACCTTTCCATGCACATTTTCAAAAAAGTGATAGTTAAGATGTTTTGCCTTTCAGTCATCAATATAGTCGTGAACTACTTCAAGAAGCACATTTACTGTCCTATAGAGTGAAAAATGTCAAACCTAATTCATTCTGTGAAATAATGCTCCAAAGACAGTTTTTTATTGTGTATATTAAAATATTCTCTCCATTGTTGGAATATCTAGTATAATAATGTCTTTACCACAATAGATAATAAGTAAACCTCACAGACTGAATCATTTTAGGGAAATTATGGAGTGACTAAACTACATAAACAAAAGTGAACAAGAGATTAGATTAAGTCAAAAGTAATTTGCTTTTGTACCATTAATAACATAAAAAAGATTTGTAATAATAAGTGCAAAAATCACAAATACGATAAGTATCTAAGATTTATAGAAACTTTATGGAGAAAAGAAGCTGGAAATTTCCTCTTCTGGCTATGCTTGTATAGCAACAGACAGTAAGTATAACAGATCTCCAAATCAGTATTACACATCACTTGTTTGGAAAAGAAAGTCCATGCACTGTGATTCTGTGTCGCACAAAATTAGATCTGCGACTCAATACTTTATTACAGAGATCACATCTTGTTTCCCCAAAGTGAAGCTTCCTGTGTGCTTTGAGATTACGTTCATGCTTGTACATGGCACCACACACATCACAGGCGTATTTCTTCTCCACACCACCTGTTGAAACAAACTGCAGAATTAGTAATTGTAAAGAGTAATTAGACACAGTTATGTACTTTAAAAAAAAATGCTGCAGGCAAATATTAATGAAAGGAAAAGGGATGTATCAGATCATAAAATTACCACTTTACAAAGAAAGTCATCATTTCTTTAAAAAGAAATTCTGCTGCAAGAATTCATTTAGTTCACCTCACCTCTGTTATGTGTGGATAGCATGTTTGTCTCATAATCTACTAAGTTTTAATTGTAGGTGAATTTCTTTCTTTCTTTTTTTTTAAGCCTTATTGGAAATGAATAAAAAAACACAGTTTCAGAATTCATATGTACAATTCGGAGACAACAGTTTACAAACCACATTCCAGTAAGTTCTAGTATAGAAAGTGAAGTTAGAGTAATAGAAAACCCCAAATTTCACATATAAATAAAAATAACATCTTAGGTTCCCTAATAGTAGGGGAGTCCAATAGGGGATTTTGGAATTTACTCAAGTGCAGCATACTAAGACACAGAGGATACCTTGCACCTGTTGAATACTTCTACCATGTATAAGCCCTTTATATAGGGTTGCACATCTAGTGCAGCCAATCAGAATGGTAAGAAAAACAATAGTTAAAAATCCTTGAGTATGTCAGATTAAGATATGCCAGGTTGATTACATGCCAAAAAGTGTGTAGTGCAATAATCTGATTATTTGAGTGTCACTTAAGGGAGTGGGAGGGTCATAAACTTGCAAACTAAAAACGTCACTTCAACATTCTCAAGCACGGTTGAATTTTGTTTTATTTTGAAGGAAATATTTCAAGGATAACGGGAAAGATATAATCTGTCAGTTTCCACAAGGCAAAGTTTAGAGCCTGCAGCTACAGTGAATCATGTATGCCCCACTCTATGCCTTAGCTCAGGTGACAATACTACATGGATCGGAATGTCATACTTTCTTCCCTGAGTAGCATACTATTTTTTATTTGCATGTATTTTATTTGTCATATTCAATGATTTAAAAAAATCATGAAATAATTGTTTTCAAACTCATATTAAGGCAATCCCTCCAAATAATCATCAGATTACGGGTAAGCACGACTTGGACATCAAGCTGAACCACCTGTATAATAATCTGACACTCTCAAGTATTTCAAAATAGTGATCTTTTTCTTTTCTTTTTTTTACAGTTTTGAAAGTCTGTAGATGCTCCCCCACAAGTGAAAGAGTATACATCATATAATGCTTTTTTTCTTTAGATCTCCATGGCACTCGAGTAAATCCCCATTTAGCACTGTCGGCCACCCTACTACAAAGGAAGAATCTTCTTTATCAGAAATTCAATCAATGTTTTTAATGTAAGAGGAAAAAACATAATAGCTTTCAGTGTCAATTAAAATGACTAATATTTGCAGTAGGCATGTATTTCTTTTTCTACTTCCGTAAGTTTTGTACTCAAATGTCTACTATAAATTTCAGTTCTTGTTTCCAAGTGAAATGCTACTGTTTCACTACACAAAACTCCTTAAAACTTTTAGCTTCTCTGTCACTTACATACAGTAGGTAGAGAAAGTATTGCAATTCACCCAAACATTTGATATCAAGGTTAACCTCCACACCAAACTATCTTTCATATGCAAAGTTTATCAATCTTTTTTATTTTTTCAAAGATGGCTCTATGAATTTTTATTAAAACATGTTTACAGGAGGAATAAAATTGTCTTTAAATTTAGAAATTACTTTTTACATGAAATTGGCTTCCAATTTATTACATGAATTATATATGGCTACAAATTGTAATAATGTTTAGAGGCAGGTATTTATGGAGATCATGATAATCACGACATGTATGATATGCCACTGATTCTTATAAATATCCATGAATTAGGGGTTTAGAAAATTCTAAGAATTGGGAGTGCTGACTTTGTCAAGGTCAGCAGGTAGGTACTGTCTGCAGTCCGTTTTATTATGTGAGTGGGGATGAAAGGGATGTTTCCGATCAAAAACAATATGTTTAAGAGGTATCAGGACTGAAAAATTCAATGCCATAGCCGGGATTTGAACCACAGATCTTCCAGTTATCGAGTGGCTTAGTGGTTATAGCAGCAGCTCGATAAGCAGAAGATCCATGGTTCAAATCCCGGCTATGGCATTGAATTTTTCAATCGAGCAGCTTAGTGGTTATAGCAGCCACTTGATAAGCAGAAGATCCGTGGGTCAAATCCTGGCTATGGCATTGAATTTTTCAGTCCTGATTCATCCTTTAAACATTGTCCACACTCGGCTTGTGTGTTTAAAAACACCAGCAGTAAGCTTATTGGCATAAATAAAATAATTACGATACAATGTGTTTCATGGACCTGACCGGTTGTATTGTTTGAGACGTACGAGTGTGAAGATTGGTCATACATCCATTCAAGTTTCCACTCAATCGCATGTAGAACAATACAGTAATGAAGGATTTTATTGTAGCGATGGGTATTATTTTTTGCAACATAAGAATAGATTACAAGCGCAGTGACACCTGTTCTAAGCATGTTTTCCACACACTCTGTAGTAAGTAAGAATGCTTTTACTAATTCACCTTCTGAAGGATCTAATGATCCAACAGTGACATTGGCAATAAAACGACCCATAAAATCAGTTGAACTCATCAATTAAAATACAGATCTTTGCATTTTTTAGTTAATCTTTAATAATGTTCATTAGGATGGTAACATTCACTTATGCAACATTTTTGCAAAGTTGGCTTAGTGGATAAAGGTTCGCCCTGTACTTCTCCAAAAACTGCCTTAGAATTCTGTAATGTCCACAGAAGGATTCTAGGAAATAAAAGCCATTAGAATCAAAGTAACTCGAATGCAAATTTTGAAAAACTAATTGCAAAGTGGTAATGTAGATATTTTAGAAGCTTAAAAATCCAAGATTTTTTGAATTTTCAAAACTGTGTCTGCAGTCATTGTGGTTACCTGTCTCTAATGCAGATTCTGAATGATTTTTTTTTAGATTTAATTTAATTGTGACCGACAGACATCTTGGAATGTCAGAGAAAAATATTAAAACATATGCAATGCTTCAGTTTGGAGATGCTTAGTAACTACTAATATTGTAAGGTGAAAAAGTCAAGTCATAGAGTTTAAAGTAGTGCAAATTTATGTTTTACATGGCAATCTATTCATAGAATTGTAAATATATTAATAATTTTAATTTAGCCATTAAAAAGATATCAATATGGTAATACAAATACAAAAATAATTCATTTTCCTACAATTTCCATCGATCTCCATCAAAAGCGTAAAACAATCTCCATCAATCTCTGCTTTCACCAAGATTAAAAAACACAAGTGAGAAAATTAATCTCCATAAATACCTACTCTGATAATGTTATTAATGCTGTCAAACTCTTTATCAAAGAGTTAGAATATTTATAAACATGTTAATATTTACAAACATAAACTTTTAAATCATTTCATCAATCATTTCAATTAAGTGCAGAATATATGCATATTTTTATAATAGTTTAGTGAATTTCCGTGAAGCTCAGGATGGAAGGTGAATATATTTAGCTTTTTGGTTTCTTCTGTGTTGGTGAGAGGGTAATTTCCTTTATTTGTTGCTTCTTTTTAAATTCTTTTATTTTCCTTTCCATAATGCCTCTCATAAAGCCATTCTATGAACGATTTTTTAGATTTTGTAGTAGATATTTATTGCATATGCACTGTCCTGGGCAGAGTTTTAGCTCATTAAGTCCAAATTGTGAAACAAATGAAACAATTACTTATTCGTTGTTCTCTTTTGTGCTCATGGGTATATTTAACTGTACGAAAGTGAAGCTGTTTATTATTGCATATTTGTGTTTGCAAGGGTTGCAACTGTCATTTTTATTGTAATTACCTGTGTGTGTCTTTTCTAGAAATGCCAAAACTTATTTGGTTCTGATTGTTGATTGATTGATTGATTAAATTTTGTGTTGAGAAAGGGCAGAAACTGTGAATACAAATGACTATGAGAAAGAGATTGTGGTCAGGAAGATACAGAAATTTAAAAAGAAGTACAAAAGGAAATCACCATTCTAACCAAATAAAGAAACAAAAACAAACAACAAATTTTAGTAAATTCACCTATTTACTAAAATATTCACAAAATATGGCTCCTGTCATTAAGCATTGCTTAAAAACATGCTCAGGATCAAAACAAAGTACAATTCCAGCTGAAGAAACTTCAGTCACTTATAAAATTTGGATTTAAAACTTGTGAAAACACATAGGGAAGACAATGAGGAACATGGACAACAAGTTTAAAGAACATGTGATAAATATAAAATATAAACATACACTGATAAAATATGAGCCCGAGAGCATCTTGAATATATACACTGATAAATTAGCAGCTGTAGAGGATTTTATCTACAGATCGTCAGTTGAAAGCAATACCTAAGTATTTAAAATGTTTTAGACAATCAGTTGAACACTCCATTTAGGAAAAATTATTTTTACATAAAAATAAATTTAATTTCTTATATTTTGATGTCCAATGTGACAATTCAGCCCTGACACAGGCATTAACCTCTTGAGCGATGGCCATTTAAACGTCCGCGAGCCGAGAACTGCTAGCATTTAAATTGTTAAATGCGCTTTGTATATACACAGCTGTATTTTGTGTAAATATTAAGTTATTTTAATGAAACTAAAACTGGTATAAATCTCGTTATTTGCAGTATAAATGTACGTCATCAGCAAAGTTGAGTTGTATTTACAAAACGTTGAAATGGCACAATTTTGTTTCACTGTGGTGAAAAGTCAACTTTGCTCTGTCGAACGCATCTAATATAAGTTCTCGGAAAGATACAGTAAAGAAACACCCATTGCATGTGTGGCTTATGCGTCAGCATACTGTGTAATAAAGCGCTACTGCATGCGTGGTCTCTTGAGTCATCAGAATAGATCAACATTACAACTTTTGCTTACGCGAGTTTCGTAACTGAGTAGAGTCCGTGTCTTTCTTTGTTGAAATACATACGTATTCTTTCCTGCTTGTAGCTGAAGGGAGAAGTGGTATAAAAAGGTGTTTTTGCACCAACTGGATATAACCATATACAATTGTTTGGGGATTTGGACAGCTCTCTAAACCCACACAGGACAATGAGCGACCTTGACTACCGACTATAAATAACTTGCAGCCCAATTGAACAATACCACATTGGGGGTTGAAAATCCAAAACCCCTGCACCCCTCAGACTTCAAGGAAAACATTATCCTAAAAGAATACCACCAACAGCAAAGAAGTCCCGCCCATTTCGAAAGTGTTTTGTGTGCCGCAAGAAGGGAATTCGCGAATGTGGAGATGTACGTACCCTTGTGTGTTTATACCTGTTTTGAGGTAAATCACTGCAGAACGAACATATTAAGGTAAGCCAATAAAGTATATAGACCTTACTAAAATGTTTCATAAAGGGAAAATTATAATAAGTTGAGTTGGATAAGGGATAAATAAGGGTTAAATGCTTAAACGCACAGGACGTCCATATCGCTCATCCGCCATTTTAAACGGACATGATTTCACGTTAATATCCCTCAAGAGGTTAAAGGAATAGAAGAAGAAGATATATTACAATTAATCTCATACACAGTATGTCCAGCCATCTACAAGCCACAAGAGAAAGTGCACCAGTTAGTCTGGGATGTGATGGAAAAAACAGTCTCTGAAACATGTTCCAATAAGTTTTAATCTAGAAAGTGAAGGTACAGTAATCAAAGACTCAATTGTGTAAAATATATAAAAAAGTGTACCTGATTTTTCTCAGAAGAGAAGAGTTCAATATCATGATAAAATTTATAGACAGAAAATGTTTAGCTATTTGACATACTTATTAAAAGAACAAAAGTATATAAACTTTGATCCATATAATCCCTTCAGAATAATCACAAATGATTTTTTGCTTCTTAAACAGTATTTTCACATAACACTTTTTATATCTTTTGACAATTTATTGAACATTTTAATTGTATGAATAATTTTATGACTATGACAACTTGTGGAGGGGGACTTGCACTTGGACCGAAAAGTCAACTTTTGTGTCTATGCCCCTGATGGGGCTCCACCCGGGAGTATGGATGAGACGAATGGATCCTAAGGATGGCCAGAGCATTGACACAACAGAGCAGGTGGCAGGGTCCGTACACCAAAGGAGGCTGGCGCAGCCTGTTTCCTCTTCCACCCTTTCAATTTGTACTCTCAAGGGGATGTGGGACTAAGAAACTGGCCCCCCCCCCGCCTAAAGCCCAGAAGCCAGTAGGCTCACCTTTCAATCTGCGGGACGAGATTTCCAGAGCGCATTCTTTCCCCCTGCCATGCTACTGCTGCAACACTCACCCACGGTTCTAACCCTGGAAGATATCTAATCGGATGAAGTGTGAAATGAAATGATTAATGTAACGAAATGAAGGGACAAGAAAATCCTTCACAGCATTCACCTGGCAACTTGGGGAAATCTCTGAAAAAACCCATGGGTCACAATGTAGGCCACTGGGATTGAACCTGCGACCTCCCGAATACAGGCCACAGATGTTATCACCTGAGCCATCCCGCTTGGTAATTGTATGAATAATATGATTTATGAAAATTTGCTCGGCATAACAACATATGTAAGTTGTTTTCACTTTTTGTGACATGGGGTGGTGTGAGTTATGCAACACTATATTTACTTCCATGACAGTACTGTGGTATTTGTGGTGGACGAAGCAGCATCTGGGCAGGTTTTTTCCGGGTTCTCCAGTTTCCCCTGCCACTCATTCCACCAATTATTCCATAATCAGCTTTCCATTCATTGATTTCACCTACATTTCACATCATCCTCTTCCTCACTCTCATTCCTGGTGCTTGGCTGACAACCTGCTTTCAGGTCTTCACTCTGTCCGGTCCATAGGTTCCTCTGCTCCCTGACAGGTGTCTGACCTTAGGCACTGGCTTGTAAGTCCTAGGTGGTGTAAATCCTACATAAGGGGAGGATAATTACGTAAAGAAGAAGAAGACAAAGAAGAAGATATTTACTTCCAATTATTTATGAAGTGTTTGTAATTTCTACTGAAAATTTGTTATTCTCTCATTCAATAATTTTCTATTTTTGGATATAATTATATTTAACTAAACTTCTTTGTTATCTTAATTATTCAGTTTTTATTCATTTTATGTACTCTGGAAAGTACATAATATATTAAATATAGATCATTGAGCATGAGTGTTTTTAAAAGAAAGCTTTATAATTGGCTAGTTGCAAGGCCATTTTATTCTATTAGTGATTTTAATGACTATGCTGCAATTGAATATTAATTTATACATGCATGTATGTTTTTAGTTGTTGACAATGTAATTTTTTTGTATAATTATGATCCTGGTTATGATTTTAATGACTACACTCCTATTGAGTATTAATTTGTATATGTATATGTGACAATGTCCTATTCTTATATATGTATGATCTTGGACAAATAAATTAATTGATTGATTGATTATGGTAACCTATACTGTTAGGCAGATGTTTTATATAAAACTAATCACAGAATCCATGGATGGAAACATATTATAATGTTATTATTTGATAAATATACTGTACTTTTATCTTACCTATATCAAAACTGAAATAAACAAACAATACTGTATATTCTGTCAAAGTGTTTTATTCTCTTTAATATACTTATATTTTATGAAAATTCTCGATTAAGAATATATGACATTTAGTTTGAATAGCTCTATTTGTTTATGAATGGAATACAAAGTGCATTACAGTACATCACACTTTGTAATCTTGTAACAGAAATTAAACATAAAATATTTTCAAGTCAAGCACTACACATCACTTGTTTGGAGTGTTAAGTCCATGCACCATGATTCTGTGTCGCAGGAGGCTGGACTTGCAGCTCAGCACTTTGTTACAGAAATCACATTTTGTTTCCCCAAAGTGAATCTTCTTGTGAGCTATGAGATTAGGTGAATGCTTGTACACGGCACCACATACATTGCAAGCAAATTTCTTCTCCTTGCCACCTGTTGGAAATAAATTACAAAGTTAGTAATTGTAAACAATAAATCGTTATAGTTATACCCATTTAAAGAAATTTTGTGTGCAAATATTAAGGGAAGGAAACACAACTTGATAGATCATACAACTATCACCTAACAAGGAAATATACAGAACAATAATTAGGTACTTTAAAATATATGTAAAATTCTGTTCCAAAGAAGTTGTTTAGCCAACCTGTATGGTGTGGATTAGTATCGCTCATAATCTGGAGCACCTGAATTTATAATGCAGAGAACACTGATAGAGGTTTTTCTCCAGAGAAGACAAATGTGTGGTAACTTCAAGCTCTATGGACCTTGAGCTTTCACTTCATTAAATCATCCACTTTCAACATGTCCCTTCCATGTTATAGGATAGTTAAGAAACTATCTGACCTATTATATTCACATTAATTTTTTAATCCATAATAACTTATTTGTATACATATCTTCTATAAGCTCTCTTTTTCTATCTACTTCATGTTAATCCAGATATAGTACATATTTTCTCAATACATATTTCATACAGGTGCAATGGAGATACAGGAAACAGTAGTCAAATGTTTAAAAAGCAGGTTGTTATAAGCTGGCTTTAAAATTCCATACCTTTTGCATGACATCATGAGAAACAATAGAATTTAAAGATTTATTCATCCATATGTTTCAATTACACAGGAGTTCAGGTCCTTAGCACTTCAATAAAAGTACAGGTATTAAAAATCCAAACCAATAGCAACAAATATTTTAGAAATGACAAATGCCATGAAAAAAATTGACATAAACTATGTGTTTTGGTTCTCTTACATTTAGTTTCCTGATAATACAAATTTAGCATAATTTATTCAGAATGAAGAGAACTTTAGAATAGATTAGTCAACTGTGGTAGTTCTTAGCACAAAATTCACCATGTACATTTTATTAATCATGCCAACATCTTAAATTCGTGGTATTTTAATAAAAATTGACTGGAACAATATTTTTGAGAAAATAAAAAATAGTGAACAATTTTCCATGAAAAGCATAGTTGGGAGAGGGAAATTTTCTTGAAAAACTGTCACACTTTTGGATGGTGCAGAACCGAAATTTTCGTTTTTGAATTACACTGTACAGGAGGTAGGTAGATAGTATATATAGATAGATAGAGAGAGAGAGAGAGAGAGAGAGAGAGAGAGAGAGGGAGAGGGAGAGAGATAGTCACTAAATATTTCTTATTTGTTGATGTTAATACTTATTAGCAAATAGACTGTAGTTATTTAATAAATTCAGTTCAACTTAATTCAGTTCTTTATTCACATTAAAATTCTGTACAGAATGTTTTGTTAATTGTAGGTACACACAATTCATATATGCTATTATGATAAACAGGGTGGCACAGTTAAAAGTAGCCCTCCTCCCCTTTGAATGTGAATGCAATATTTTGATTTCTGAAATTCATGCTCAACAATGCTATAACAATGCTCTTACTCAGTACAGTAAACAGCTATAAAAATGGGCAGTTTTATGCAAATTATTGATTGTTAGCATTCTTTTGTCAGCATTTCAGTTTATTTCATCACTAAAGTTAGATGTTAATCTGTGCGTTCTACAAAATTACTTTCTCGATGGAAGAAAGAATTGAAATTGTGGAAGCTTGCAAGGTGTGATAAAAAAGTAATGGGAATTTTTAAATTTCGAGGCTTTATACATTTGATTTTCAAAACTTTTTTATCTTGTTGTTCTACATGTTCCATGATGTGTATTTGCATTTTCAGCTGTTTTGAATATTTAGTTTATTGTTGACCTTCACTGTCTGGTCCATAGGTTCCTGTGCTCCCCAACAGATATCTGGCCCTAGGCACTGGCTTGTAAGTTCTACGGTGTGTAAGTTCTACACAAGGGGATGGTAATCAGGTAAAGAAAAAGAATAAGAAAAGATGGATAAAAGAATTTGCATTAAATTTTGCTTTAAAAACGGAATAAAGTACAGCACACAACTTGAAATGTTGACTGTGGCTTTTGGGAAATCTACTATGAGTAAGATAAGAGTTTATGAATTGTATAGACACTTCAAAGAAGGTCAAGAAGATGCCGAAGACGACAACCACCCAGCACATCAATTACTGATGAGAATATGGGAGAAGTAAAGAAAATGGCTCTGAAAAATCGCTGAATCACTATCAGAGAGGTTGCTGATGAGGTCGGCTTATCCTCTGGCTCATGCCAATTTTTTCGGATGTTTCGGGCATGAAACTTGTGGCAGCAAAGTTTGTTCCGAAATTGTTGAATTTCGACCAAAACTGATGTCGGAAGGACACTGCTCAGGAATTGCTGAATGAAGTCGGCAACAATCCAGACTTCTAAAGAATGTTATAGCAGGTGACAAAACATGGGTGTATAGGTATGACATCGAAACCAAGATCCAATTGTCCCAATGGAAACTGCTGAAGAGCCAAGACTGATAAAAATTCAACAAGTCTGATCACATGAGAAAGTTCTTCTGTTTTCTTTGATTACAATGGTATAATACATCATGAGTTCCTGCCTTATGGTTGTCCAGGAATACAACCTGGAAGTTATGTGCCATTTGCATGAAGCAATCCAAAAAAAATCTGACGTGTTGCACTCACATGACTTTCTCTACTTTTGTACTAACCATTCTTATAAACTCTTATTCCTATATCCTCTTCATGTTAGTTGAGATAAACATTTGTACAAATTATCTTATTGTTTATTTCCTTGTAGATGCAATGGGAATATTAGAATACAGTAGGCTTTGAGCGATAGTCAAATTTTTTAAAGCTTTAAGATGCCATTCTCTTTGCACACTTAACATAAAAAAATGAACAACGATGTTCCATTTCACGAAAGTTTTGATTTCCGAAACTGACACGAATAACATGGAAATGGTTCACTCCACAAAAACAAATTATTTGGACATAAATTGTGTTTTAGTGAGATCTACTTTTTTATATAGTAAGACTTGGTCTCTTACAGTTGACGAGTTATTCAAAAGTCATCAAGAGTAAACAGGACTACATAGGCTATAGCCAGAAAATTCAAGATATGCATTTCATTTGTCATATTGTCTTAAACATATGACATTTTATTATCTTCCTTTCATAGAAGTTTGAAAACAGTGTTGTTGTAATTAATTTAATTTAAAAGGCGAGTCAATTAATAACACTGAACAACATTTACAACATAGTTTTCCGGGATGCATTTCGAAGGTTAACTTTCCTCCATTATCAACTGGACAATAACTGGGTTTCCATGGTGTTTCATGGTGCGGATGGTGATGCTTCTTCAGTAAGTTCATTGAACCGTTACCAGAAGAAACATCAGAAGAGGCATCACCATCCGCACCATGAAACACCATGGAAACCCAGTTATTGTCCAGTTGATAATGCAGGGAAGTTAACCTTCGAAACGCGTCCCGGAAAACTATGTTGTAAGTGTTATTAATTGACTCACCTTTTAAATTAAATTTAAAAAAATATGACATTTTAATCAAAATCGTTAGAGCCATTTTCAAGAAAATAAAAATTTTCGAAAAATTTTCCATGTGAAGGGTAGTTTAGGGTGGTGTTATTTTCTTCAAAATCTTTGTCGCATCCTTGAAAGACATTAAACTTAAATACCAACTTTGGTTTTTAACCGACTTATCGTTTTTGAGTTATGCTGGCCACAGACTGACAGACACACACAAACACACATGGACCTTTTTCTAAAAATGCTTTTTTTGGAACCAGGGGGTCTCAAAACATATATTTCTGGTGAAATCTCGACATCAAATTTTTGGGTGGAGTACAATACTTCCTTCTGCTTACCAGTAGAGAAAGTAAAAAGTGACCAGAATTGTGGCGTGTGTGTTTGTAGTGTTTAACGCCCGGTTTTACTACTACGGCACTGCAGGCGGTGACACTGATGATACATGGAATGAAGATGGAGCACCGGTGGAATGAGATGGCGGGGGAAACCGGAGTACCCAGAGAAAACCCGCCCTGACACCGCTTCGTCCACCACGAATACCACATGCGGGTCCCTGGGATCGAACCCGGGCTGCCTAGGTGGTAGGCGAGTGTGCTAACCGCTCGGCCACGGCGCCGCCAGAATTGTGGCAAAATCACTCATGGAAATTGTATCATGATAATGCTCCTGCTCACACCTGAATGCTTATTTATGTTTTTCTGGCTAAAAACAAGACCATTATGTTGCCTAAGCCACCGTATTCATTGGACATGGCCCTCTATGACTTCTTTCTATTCCCGAGGCTAAAGAGAACCATCAAAGGATGGTGTTTTGCCACCATTGAGGAGATAAAAACAGAATCGCTGAAGGAGCTGAACACCATAACAAAAAGTAAGTTCCAGAAGTGCTTCCAAGATTGGAAAGAGCATTGGCATAAGTATATTATATCTGAATAGGAATACTTTGAAGGGGACAAAGTTGATGTTGATGAATAGAGATTTTTTTTTAAGAAAAATAAGAATTTCCTTACTTTTTGATCACACCTTGTATCTGAAAACACGTTCAATTAAGGAAATTCACAACATTTTCAGAATCAAGTATCTGGATAGAGGATAACCAGCAAAGAGAAAAATACAGAATCTGTATAAAAACTGGCACACCTATGGATCTGTGCAAAATGTAAAGCAACAAAGAATTCCTTCAGTTCGCATACCAGAAGTTATTGCAGACATTCACTGAAGAATTATTCAAAGCCCAAAGAAGTCTACATGTAAATTGGGTCAACAGGCCCATGTGAATAGAGAAGTTACCAGCAGATATTGTGAAAGATCTTAATTTGAAGCTATATTGTGTATTGGTTGTGCAGCAATTATAGGAGGATGACAGTCAGACATTTGTGGATTACTGCATGTGGCATTTGAATAATATCAACTATGGTTTGTTAGACCCTTTCCATTACATCATGAGTGATGAAGCATGGTCATGTGAGCCATTTTCAAGAAAATACAATTTTTTAAAAATTTTCCATGTAAAGGGCAGTTTAGGGTGGAACAAGTTTCTTCAAAATCTTTGTGTTGCATCCTTGAAAGACATTTAACTTAAATACCAACTTTGGTTTTTAACCGACTTTTCATTTTTGAGTTACGCTGTCCACAGGCTGATAGGCAGACACACACAGACCTTTTTCTAAAAATGCTTTTTTTGGATTCAGGGGGCCTCAAAACATATATTCCCAGTGAAATCTCAACATCAAATTTTTGGGTGGAATAAAATACTTCCTCTACTTACTAGCAGAGAAAGTAAAAATCACCTCTTGATGTGGTGTAACAGGAATGCACACCATTGGACCAATATGCAAAATGATTGCATATTTGGAAAGTTTTGATACATTTTGTGTTTAACTCATTGAATATGAAAGACAATACTGCTTCTTCCAGCAAAATGGTGCAACATGCCACATGTCTAAGGTGTCTCTGGAATGAGTCCATGTCTTCTCTGAGGAACGAACTGTCAGCAAACATCATGTTCCCGGATCTAAAAATATGCAATTTTGTTCCTGTGGGGGACTTAAACGTGCATAGCTATGTATTGATGTTCCACATCTTCTCTAAATGTATTTTTCAGTGCATTTTTCACTGTAAATAATTAATGATAAGTACATTTCAGGCCTTTGTTTCCGTAATTTAACTGTATTGCCTTTGTATTTACTTAGGCTACTTTTATCTGTGCCACTCTGTAGAACATATACATATGTGTACAACAGAATATTATGCCATAACTAAATTGTTATACACAGAAAATATTTAGATTTCTTACAGTATTTCTGAAAAGACAAAAGCATACTTAAACTGTGATCCACATATTAAGCTAGAGAACAAATAGTATATTGTATCACAAAGGATTTTAACTCCTTGTTAAATAGGATTAAACTTAAAGACTATTTACATCTTGTTGAAACATTTTTTAATATTTTAATTCCTGTATGCATAACATGTTTTAAGAATATTCATTCTGCAAAACTGCACATGTTATCTTTTTGGCTTGGGTAACAATTGTGCAATATTACATTCATTTCCACATATTCATGAAATCTAAATACACTGTGATTCCTAATCAAATTTTACATTTTTGATTTCAACAAACTCATCACAGGACTCATGTGTGGAAATCTAAGATATGGTGATAATAATATTTGGGAATTACATTATATTAGTATCTATGCATACCAAAAGTCATGAATGAGTAATAACTAGAGCAGGGATTTCTATGTAATCACATTTTTTCCCTTGCTATTTAGATGCTGGGAAAAGTGATGTGTTTACAACAAGATAAAGGACATAAAGAAAGTAAATAGGAAATGCTTTCATATGGGTTGCTGTTGATGAAACAATGGATGCCAAGGGTCAATCTATTGCAAATCTTGTGGTGGGAAAACTAGAACCTGGCAGCACCTCGAAGCCATGTTTGGTCAACTGTAAAGAGCTGGACTTTACAAATCATTTAACTATTGTGAGATTTGTTGATGATGGCTTAAAAGTTCTGTGGCCAACTGGTGTGCAATATGAGAAGGTATTAGTGATGTATTAAGAAGCTGCAGCATATATGTTTAAAGTTGTAATTGCTCTAAAAGTGTTTTATCCCAATATGTTCCATTTTACCTGCTTGGCTCATGGACTGCAACATGTTGTCGAAGAAATTAGAGCTAAGCTTCTGTAAGTGAATAGGATAATTTCAGCAACAAAAAAGGTTTTTCTACAATCTCCATAAGTGTCCTTTACAAGCAGCATTTACCAGAGATACCACTGCCCCTGGAACCAATATTAATAAGGTGGGGAACATGGATAGAAGCAGTTAATTTCTATAGTGAGCATGTAGATGATATAAAGACTGTTGTAGATTCTTTTGATCCTGAAAGTGCTGCATCTATTTGTGAAGGCCTTTAATGACTCCAAAGTGGTCTCCTCAGTTGCCTACATCAGGAGCAACTTCGACTAGCTTCCAGAAAGCATCAAAAGTTTAGAAACGTCAGGACTACCTATGCAAGATTCTATTGCTGTCATGGAGGATGCTATTAAGTACTGTGCATGAGAAACTGGTGCAAGTGTATTAAGTAAATTGCAAAATGTGTTAAAGAGAAATTCTTGCTATTCAACATTTCATAGTGTATGCAAATTCTAAATAGAGATGATGTTGATCTATCCAAGGACATTTCTCCAGGAAAAATTCCTTTCCTAAAATTTGTCCCAGTTATATCCTGTGACATGGAAAGATCTTTCTCTGTCTATAAGAACATTCTCAGTGACACACATCATTCAATGACCCCAGAAAACATTGAAAAATACATAACTGTTCACTGTGCTAAAGAACATAATTATAAATACGATTTGAGTGTTGTAATTAAGAAAATTACTAGTTGGAATTAAATATTTTATATTACATACTTTCCCCATTCTCATGGGCGTCACGAAAGGGGTGCAAAGGGGGTACTATTAGACTATTGCTTCAATTTTGATGTAAAGAACAGTTTTTATTTAGCACAAATTAATAGGCTTATCTGTTACAAATACTATAACTCATATATTTGAGAGTTTTTGCCAACAGAATAATGAATTAATATTGCTTGGTTGCAAATTTCCAACATGCGGCACCTCCCTGAAAAAAAGTGTGCAGACGATCATGCCCATTCTACACATTTGACTGCATATTCCACTGCTTTTCACTACATATTTATGTACATATTTTGCTAAGTGGTACTACATAAAAATCCCAGCTCTAGTAACAACCTTTTATAAATTATATAAATTTAATCTTTTGAAGAACTAATGCAACCTTATGTTTTAGGCTCTTTCATTTAAATTTTCACATCTTCATTTTTTAGAAGGACAGACTTTTCCCACTAATGTGTGAGGTTGAACATTCCCTTACTATAGAATTCTGTTTCAACACTGCAAAAATAATGATTCACTGCTTTTTGATGTCCTTCATGATCTTGTAATGTTGGCCCCATGTGACATTTCCGATAGCATAAAACATATCATTTTGTGGATTGTGTTGGTCCTGTTCGAAGTTTTGCTGCAATTTCATCCATAGTTACAGGCAGATATTCTTTAAAAACATCTTATTCACTTCTTCCTTGTTACATTCATTATATGTGAACAGCCACTATGAGGCCAATCTTTGATGCATGTTTCTCCATTTTTAGATGCTTACCCATCTCCTGACACTGCTGGTACCCAAACATACATCTCTGCATGCATGCTGAAGTCTCTGATTAATTTCTGCAGTGGAGATTCCTTCTAACAAGAAATTCAATCTCAGTATGCTGATGGGATGAAACACCAGTTGCAACCAATTTGGATAAGCTATAATAGTTACGTGAAGGAAGCTAATGACTTCATGACTTTCAGTATGACTCTCTTATATTATCTATAACATAATTGAAATAAGGGAATAATGTTCTGTATTTGCCCTCAGAATACTTAATTATTTGTTAATAAATTTATATTTTGTGAAAGTTCTCAAATATGAATGTTAGACATATTGTAGTGGGAGAACAAAAAGCTTATGAACCAGCTGCACTTTGTTTTGCCTGTCCGCATCCTTGACACTCGCTGCTGCCTGCCGCTATCTTAGGAAGGTACAGATGAAACAGTACAACATTTTTAAAACTACTTTTAAAGGCTTTACTTATGAACTTTATGAAAGGAGATGCTGAAACTGGCCACTGTCATTGTCCATACATTTTTGACACTTAAACTATCCATCACGCGTCGCACTTCACGTTAAGAAATGCTAACAATTGTCTAGTGAATATTTTGTTTTAATTCTTCAAGGGTGTGTAGATTTATCTTGTACACTTTAGATTTTAAGTTACCCCAGAGACAGAAATCACAGGGGGTCATGTTGGAGGACTAAGGAGGCCATAAATTTCTACTAATAATTGTGTCCTGAAACACACTTTCAATTGCTCTCATCGGAAGATTGGCCATATCAGTTGTTGCAGACTCTTATTGAAAAAAAGGCAAAATCATGCTCCCTGTCTGTCAATTCTCGAAAAAAGGGGCAAAATTGTTGACTCAAAACAAATTTGCCCTCAGGACCTAATATTGTTCATGAAGTACTCCTTATTGATGAAAAAATTGGCTATGGTGCACCATTAGTGGAGAAAGGTTTCTCAGATGGTAATTATTATTTATTTATGCCAACAAACTTACTGTTGGTGTTTTTAAACACACAAGCCGTGTGTGGGCAAAGTTTAAGAGGTAGAACTGGAATTGAATTTTTAAGTTCCGGTTCTACCTCTCAAAGGTTTCTCAGAGCTCCAATAGGTGATTTCTATCTTTGGGGTAACTTAAAACATAAACTATACAAGATGGGAAGAATTAAAACAAAATATCCACTAGGAAATCACCAGCATTTCTCAACGTGAAGTAAAATTTCCTAAAGAGGTGTCAAAAATATATAGATAACGATGGTGGCCAATTGCAGCTTCTCCTTTCATAAAGTTGGTAAGTAGAGCCTTCAAAAGCAGTTTTAAAAATGTTATATGGTTTCATCCACAGCTTTCTATGATAGCAACAGATGGCAACAAGCACCAGGGATGCAGACAGGCAAAACACCATGCAACCAGTTTGTAAGTCTTTTGTTCTCCCTATATTAATAGCCTCATTTATTTATGAGTAGAATAAAAAGATTATTACAACAAATGATACTTTGTAATGTAATTAGATATAAAATATTTTCATGCAAGGAACAGTACATCACTTATTTGGAAAGGAGTGTCCATGCACCATTATTCTGTGTCGCTGAAGACTGGATTTGCAACTTAGCACTTTATTACAGAGATCACATGTTGTTTCCCCAAAGTGAATCTTCTTGTGTGCTATGAGATTACGTGAATGTTTGTACATGGCACCACATACCTCGCAGGCATATTTCTTCTCCATTCGACCTGTTGAAGAAAATGCTGAATTAGAAATTGTAAAGAATAATGATTACAATCATGCTCATTTACAAATATTCTTTATGCAAATATTAATGGAAGGAAATGCAACTTGGCAGATCATCAAATTATCACTTCACAGGCAATAAAATGAAGGGTAATTAAAGTAAAAGCAAAGTTCTGCTGAAAGAATTCATTCCACTGCATTTGTGCAGTGGAACAGCATATATGCTAGTAATCCGGAGAGCCTGAATTTGAATCACAAATGGGTCAAGTTATCTGAATAAGGTTTAATTTGGGATTTTCTTCTTGCCTGGAATAGGCTATAATGGACTAAAAGCGGAAGGGATTCTGCACTGTGCTCACAAATGGGCAATTATGTCAGACCCCAGGGAAGAAGGAATGAGATGGGAGTTCTCTACGGGTGTGCTTGAACCCAGGCTACAAGCATGAGGCAGTGTGTGGTCCCTAAAGTGAGCTGAAGATTCTTCAACTCAGCGCCAAGCCTATTTGCACCAGTAACGTGAGTTTTGAAATAGCCCCTTCCTCCACTAGACCAAGTGACACTTCTGAGCCTGAAAAGACCGGATGGAAATGTAAGGATGGGAAGCCATGGAAAGGAAAGTATTCAACCCAGCATTAGCCTAGTGACCAAGGGAAACCCCAAATGGTCAGATTGGTCGATCACTGGGGATTGAACCTGGGATCTCCCTAATGCAAGTCTCAAGCTTTACCACCTGAATCATCCTGCTCAGTCCTCTACTCTGAAAAGGCAAATGTTAGATAACACTAAGTTCTATGCACTTGGGTCCATTTGACCTTTCATTTCATTCATCCATTGTTGATATAACCAGTGTTGTTAAATTACACTGAACTGAAAGAAAGAAAAGAAAAACAAATGTGTTTCCAATTGTTCATAAAGCATTCATTCCTCTTCCTCTTTATCTGATTACCCTCCCCGTATGGAGGACTGACACCCCTAGGACTTAAAAGCCCGTGCCTAGGATCAGAAGTCAGGGACGAAATGAGCCTATGGACCTGTCAGAGTGAAGATCTGGAAGCGGGTGGTCAGCCTTGCACCAAGTATGAGTGAGGAAGAGGATGATATGAAATGCAGGCAAAATGGATGAATGGAAAGGTGATATTGGAGCAGTTGGTGGAGTGAGTGGCAGGGGAAGCATGAGAAAACCTTCCCACATGCCACTTTGTCCACCATTAATACCACCTACAGGTCCCTGGATTTGAACCCGGGCCACCTTAGTGACAGACAAATTGTCTAACTGGTCAGATAAAGCACTGCCCTCATAAAATGTTCCTATTATTTATAATTTTGGCACTGATGCAGTAATCTGATTATCATCATTCTAGCACAACTGGAAGGGAAAAGTATCACTACTAACTGAAATAATTGGTACTTGCAGTTAGGTTGGTACGAGGGTGGTTCAATAAGTAATGCAACACATTTTTTTTTTTTTTGGAACAGGGGTTGTTTTATTCAGCATTCAAATACACCATGTTATTCCCCAATATTTTAGCTACACAACATTATTTTTCAACGTAATCTCCGTTCAATGCTACGGCTTTACGCCACCTTGAAATGAGGTCCTGTATGCCTGCATGGTACCATTCCACTGGTCGATGTCGGAGCCAATGTCATACTGCATCGATAACTTCATCATCCACGTAATGCGTCCCACGGATTTCGTCCTTCACTGGGCCAAACATATAAAAATCCGGCGGTGTTAGATCGGGGCTGTAGGTAGGATGCCGAAGAATAGTCCACTGAAGTTTTGTGAGCTCCTCTAGGGTACGAAGACTTGTGCGAGGTCTTGCGTTGTCATAGAGAAGTTCGTTCAGATTTTAGTGCCTAAGAACACGCTGAAGTCATTTCTTTATTTTCGAAGAGTAGCACAATGCACTTCAGAGTTGATCGTTTGACCATGGGGAAGGACATCGAACAGAATAACCCCTTTAGCGTCCCAGAAGATTGTAACCACGACTTTACCGGCTGAGGGTATGGCTTTAAACTTTTTCTTAGTAGAGGAGTGGGTGTGGCGCCACTCCATTGATTTCCGTTTTGTTTCGGGTTCGAAGTGAAGAACCCATGTTTCATCGCCGGTAACAATGTTTGACAAAAAACCGTAACCATCAGCCTCGTGACGAGCCAGCAATTCCGCACAGATGGTTCACCTTTGCTCTTTATGGTCTTCGGCTAGACTTCGAGGGACCCAGCGGGAACAAACCTTTGAATATCCAACTGGTGAACAATTGTGACAGCACTACCAACTGAGACGTCAAGTTGAGCACTGAGGTGTTTAATTGAGATTCGGCGATCATCTCGAATGAGAGTGTTCGCACGCTCCAACGTTGCAGGCACAGAACACCCTAGCACGGCCGCCCAGCACACGGGAGATCAGACAGTTTTGCTTGACCTTGCGGCGATCATGACACACACTTTGCCCAACGACTCACCGTGCTTTTGTCCAATGCCAGATCACCGTGTACATTCTGCAAGCCCATGGATATCTGAGATGCCCTGGTTTTCCGCCAAAAGAAACTACATGGAATGCAAATAAATGTATGTATGTATGTATGTACATCACCACAGAACACTACATCACTGCCCGTTGTTTGGAACGCACTTCCGTTATAGACGTCATTTTAAAAACTCCGTATAGCGCTGTCACCTATCGGAAGTTAATGAAACTTTACGAGACGAAGCGGGAATGTTTGAAAATGTTCCACAAGAAATGTCAGGTTTTTCCAACCAAAATTGGTCGAGAAAAAATATGTGTTGCATTACTTATTGAACTCCCCTCGTAATAAACACTTTTATTTCTATGTCAGTGTGTTTTCTGCTATGCAAGTTGGCTAATAAACTTCAATTTATGGCTGACAAAATTTAATAGCAGGTGGCTCAATGCAACATCCAATCAGAGGCTTGCCCTACTGTTAGACGTTACATAGTTAAGCACCCTAGTAAATCCTGCTAAGAAATCACGCTCTAAATATTATTTGCACTCACAAAATTACTTTGCACAACAGGAAAGAGAATAGTAATGGTCAGATAGCAGCTCACCTTTTAATAACTTTATTAGGTAACACTGGACACACCCATAAACAAACTTTACAGGCGGATAATTAATAAGCCTGTGGACAAACTACGTAGCTTACTTGATAGGCTCTAATTTAATTTCAGTAGGGACAACAGCCTACAACTGAGCACAGCTTGGACAGGAATACTTAAAAGAAGGCCATGATTTTTGCGATGGCCATTTATTTCTTTTTCAGTTACCAATGGAAGCCATGAGTTGAGATGGCCATTTATTTATTAATTATTCTTTCCTGGTGATGGCTATGGAGCGTGCATGGAGCTTAGTATGGCTGAAATGTTGAAAAGTTTTATAGATATTACATGGCTGGTGACCCATGAAGTGTTAATTGTATTTACCTCAGATATCATTCAGAAGCAACAATGCAAAAAAACTGGTTAGAACAAACATATGGATATATGTTTATACCTACCAGATTGTAAAAGAATCCAATTTATTGGCCAATCAACTATATTTTCGCATAGGTACTAGTCATATTTAATATGTAGCTTGTTTGTCTTTTATAGCAACCATATTGAATAAATCACTGTGCTTTAATGCATTTTTCTATATGATTGTGAATGCATACACACTTGAAGGCAAGCTTGTTTCACACTTTTAAGCTTGCATGCTTACATGGCACACTTCTATTGTCAGTATGTCATCAGAGAATTGCATTTGCCTAAGTGCTTCTTCCTAGCGGTTTTCCATGGTTGAATTGAATAGAAAATGTGCTGTTTAAGAACACTATAAAAGGCAGTCTGGGGACCTCTAAAGATCGGGGTCTGGGGGGCTATTATTTATGCCACTGCTCATACGTAATAGATGTAGGTCTCATTAAAACACACATTGCATGCTGAATAATTTTTTTTGTGGCATTAACTATTTCATAGATATGAGACAGAATATTAGAAGACCCCAATAGAAAATCGTTCATGTAAATGTTTGTTAAAAGTGTATAAATATTAGAATTGTTTGTGTTCCATAATAAAGATAGGAGACGATAATTGGGATCACTTCCCTAACGAGAAAGAACTATTTGCGCGGATGAATACCGCGGATGAAGACGAAAATGGCGGTGTGTTGTGTCAAAGCGACGCCAAGAAACAATTTAGTAGCGTCTATATGTTCAAGGTGATAAGACGTGTTTTGGTAGCATGTGAACATGGAACTTTCACCAAACTTTCTTCCAGCATAAATTCTACTAAATTAAAAAAGTGTAAAGGTTTTTAAGTATTTAATATGGTGCTGAGAGTGTAAAGTATCGAAGTGTTAATAAATAAATACATTGTGATAAAGAAACATTGATATATGCATTCCATCTGTTACCACGACCTTGTAGATAGAAAACGAGTCTCATAGCACAGCCCATTCCATTAGTTGCATTAAAAACAGCATCAGATATTAATCTTTTTTAAACTTCAATAATACTGCCTATACTTTTTTAAGTCATTAGTCCTCATTTGTTTATCTTGCATGCTCGTGCAAAGAGTGGAATTTCAAAGCATATAGTGACCTGCTTTTAAAGATTTATCACTTCTGCCTCCTATATTCCTCTTGTACCTACTATGAAATCTGGAATACAACCATTTCTGCAAATATGTATATTCATTAAAGTAAAGTTGATGATAGAAGAATACACTTTAGTAAGAATAATTGTAGAAAAGTGTGTTTGAATGTACACATTAGATTTTCTTTCATATCAGATTTCAAAGGTAATTTTTTGTTAGTCTTGTATGAAAGTTGGTTGCTGTGGTGATCAAAATTATGATAACATTTAAATAAGGTACAACTGTAATAATAATTCCATCCATATATTTACTGAAAAAGATTTTGAATGTACTCATGCATGAAGCTTAGCTTTCATTTCAATTTGATTTGTTGTGTAAATTATAATATTGTTGCCAATGCTTATAAACTCTAGGATACATAATTACAAGTTTTTCAAAACTGTCATTATTTAGAGACTGTAATGTATATTAATATTATAAAGAGAAAATTTGTGTGTACATGTGTAAAAAGGGTAAAAGGGTATAGGGTACAGTATGAAGGAGGACACCTCGCTCACGTTGACCTACACAGGTCTATTAAGGCTATAAGCCCCCAGGAGGCAGGGATGAATGAGGGAACTAAAGGGGTGCTATCAGACTTGCAGCTAGACAGGCCCACCAGAGATGCATGGAAGTCCCTAACCAGTGCTGAGATGTCTTCATCCCAGCGCTAGGCCCTGCCAAGCAGCCAGCATCACACTGCGGGTCCAGGTTGGTATCACATGAAGCGTCCCGTCGCCCCCTCGACGGAGGACAATGTCCCCCAGATGCCACCCAGCACCGAGAACAGCAGTTACCATGTACAATCATCCAAGCCATCTGCCCGACACTGCCCACACTACATGCCTGGAACTGCACCACTTGAAAGATGATAAGGAAATGGAATAAAAGGAAATGATGGAAAGGAAACCATGGTATGAAATACTGCACTCCAGCATTCGCCTAAGTGACATGGGGAAACCAGGAAAAACCCATATCAGAGTGCGCGGCCACAGGGATCGAACCCACAACCTCCCAAATGTGAGCCACAGACGTTACCGCCTGAGCCATTCCGCTTGGTGTGTACATATGTATGTATATCTGTATGGTAATCTCAAAAATGACTCAATCCATCTAGATAATTTCTTCACCACCTGATGCAATAGCCAAACATCTGCATAATTAATTGTTTTGCATGGTGTAGATATGGGTGGAAAGCATTTTGCATGAAGATTAGTTTTCCATATTGTGATTCCTCAGTCTAGTCATCTGTAGGTGTTTCCCAACAATGTTTCTCCCCCAATCTCCAGATCTCAATCCAGTCAACTTTTGGTTGTGGGGTTATCTTAACAAGTTTTCCAGACACATCTAGCAGTCCTATAAATGCTTGCAAGAAATTGCTGATATTCCAAGACTGTAAAATGCTGTGCATGGTGTCACAGACAGAATGCTATACGTTGAACAAGAGAATGGCAGACATCTTCCCAATGTTTTGTAAATCTTGTTATTTGCACAACACTGATGTTTTTTTGGACATTTTCCCAATGTTTTGTAAACCCCATTGTTTGCATACCACTGTGATACCATTTTTTCTATCTGAACTATTATAATATTTATAGCAATTTAATGTTTAAACTTACTTTTGAAATGCCATATACTATGTAGATGGTCATAATTTAGCAATTAAGACAACATAAAAAATACAGAATTGAATTTGTTTATAATACCATGGTATGCATGTGATACCAGTGTCAAAATATTTTAATAACTTTCATGTAAGAAAGCTTTGCTTTATTTCCTTTGTACTTTTAGTGTAATCAACTTCATTAACAGGGGAAAGAAAAAAACTTAACGAACCGACTGAGCAGTGTTTTGCCGATCCACATCCTCGGCGTTTGTTGCTGTCTGCCGCTATCATAGAAAGGCACAGATCAAACCATACATTTTTAAAACTATGTTTAAAGGCTTTACTTAATAACTTTATGCTGAAACTGATCACCATCGCTTATTGGAGCTCTGAGAAGCTTTCCTCCGCTAATGGTGCACTGTACACCAATTTTTTCATCATAAAGAAGTACTTCATGAACCATATTAGGTTCTCAGTTATAGGGAAAATTTTTTTTTGAGTCAACAGTTGATACCTGTACACATGTGAATACAATTTTGGCCCTTTTATCTGGAGAATTAACAGACAGGGAGCATGATTTTGCTTTCTTTCAATAAGGCTTTGCAACAGCTTATACAGCCAATCTTTTAATGAGAACAATTGAAAGTATGTGTCAGGACAGAATTATTAGTAGAGATTTGTGGCCCCTCGGTGGCCCCATCTAACCCCCTCTGATGTCTATCACTGGGCTAACTTAAAACATAAAGTGTACAAGAGAAATCCACAAACCCTGGAAGAATTAAAACAAAATATCTGACAGGAAAGTGAACTATGGTGAGTGATGAATAGTTTCCTAAAGAGGTGTCAAAAATATATGGACAACGATGGTGGCCAGTTTCAGTATCTCCTTTCATAAAGTTGGTAAGTAAAGCCTTTAAAAGTAGTTTTAAAAATATTCTATGGTTTTTACCACGCCTTTCTATGATAGCAACAGACAGCAATGAGCACTGAGAATGTGGACAGGCAAAACACAGCGCAGCCTATTTGTAAGTTTTTGTTCCCTGTTTTAAAAAGAGAAAATTACAAACATTAGATATCGGTGAACCAATATTTTTTAATTAACAACTGTGAGGAATGTTTTGCTCAATATTTGCAGACTATGCAATTTTTCCAAAGAAGCCTGCAAGTTTAGAATCTATTTTATTCTATATGTTAAGGGTTTCTGTATCATGTGAAAATTGTGTACCTTTTATGTTATTAGATAACTATGGGACCAAAGAGAGGGTACAAAAGTTTAACATTTCACCTACTGCAATTATCTGACAAATTACTTGACCATCCCATTTGTTGCTCCACAGCCAAAGCGTACTTATAGCCTGTGCAGCTTTTCCAGATCTTGGAAGACTATCAGGGGAGGTTAAGGAAGTCACACATTCTGCTGATGTTTGAAATCCTTTTGTATAAATATCATGAGGTTTTTCATCTGTTGTTAGGAATCTGTACAAAATTACAATTATAAGAGGTAAAGTAGAGGATTCACCACACAAATCTTCTAGATCATTGTGCAATAATTTCATGATGAACAGAGGATTTAAACATAATTAACTTGTCATTGAAGCTTAAAAAGCTACCTGTGCAGGTTGGGCGGCCAGATAGCACCAAAATAAACTGAAGTTGTTGTTTCTAATGTCCCCCATTTGATCTACTACAACCTTTGGGGAATGAATGGGGCTGGATTGAAAGTTATTTAATCAATTCAGTTATAAATCTTTATTAAGTTTTTCTTTTATCAATTATTATATAAAGGTTATACATCACAACTATAGTACAGTGGGCTCCAATGGACGATAAGTGTTGAGAGGAAGTGAGAGAAGAACTTTCTTATCAAGCTGCCAAGCCTGTTCTGAGATGGTGTTATTGCAGTGTTCATTTATCTTTACATGTAGTCTGAGGGGAGGTGAATGGGATAGCTTCTGTTGAGGAAACAAGAAACTAAATATTTTGTTCATCTGCATTATTACTCTCTCCAAATGAAACAAATTTGCACATTCTTTCTGCACACGTTCAAACAAATGACATTGTACATTTTGTGGTAGTGCTAATGTTGCTTTAGTAAACTTCCGAACAATTTTTTTAAAAAAAAAGACAATGAACATAGTCCGAACATGTAATGTATAATACTTTTTTCATGGAAAATTGCATAGCACAAGATGTTTAGCATGATTAGTATAATCATAAATTGTGACAATTATAACACTTCATGTTATTTCCCGTAAAATTGGAGAGCAATTCTTATTTTGGATACATAGATATACTTGGTAAGCATTTGCATTTATAATTTAATTCTTTATTTTATTTAGTTATTGTTTTTCCATAAAAATTACCATTAATTTTTAAGTGACTGCATTATTTTAAAGACATCTGTGTTAATTAAAGATGTCTGCTTTTATTTTTACAATTTTTCTCCAAATGTCTAATGATCTTTCCCTAATTGAATTTCATGCATCTTACTTTTGCCTGCAATCTTTTCAAAAAATGTAAAAAATTTTCAAAACACCCAATATTTTTCAGTCATATCATGAAACATTTCTAACACTCTCAAACAACACTTGCTTGTTGATTAGAATTCTTCTTTAACCTCCACAGAGTCTGGAAGTGAGTTTGTGTGTTTCATAGATACAACCACAAAACCCAATGCTAACCTATTGAAAAACTCAATGAGTAAAGAGCAAGGTATTGCTTCTAAGGTAAAGCTATATGGGGAGACCGGGGCAAGATGATGAATGACTTACTTTAAGTTCATATTACAAGGTAGTTCCACCTTACGGACACTACTATACTGCTATACACTAAAGACTCATTAAATTAAGCTGCTGTCTCTATTTTGTTGTTTGTTTGATGATGTTTGTGTATTTTGTCTCACGTGTTATAATTTTCAACATCTTTAGCATAAGGTCTCGTGGTCTGACAGGTAAGATAATTGGTTATTTTTTGCTCTACATGACCACCTTAAGTGGTATATTTTTCACAATCACTATTTATTTATACTTCATTCTTGTTTATCCTACAAGAATAATCTAAGACACCAAACATTCCCGATCAAGGCAAGTCGACTGGGGCAAGTTAATGATCTCGTCATCTTGCCCCAAGGGCTTTATAGTGTTTTATTTTTGTGTTTTAGTGCATTTTTAAATTTTTTTTTGTGATTTTCATGCTGCTCCCATTTAGGCACAACTGTGCCAAAGTATTTTTGATTTTAAACCATTGCCTAAAGAATGAGCATCAGAGAAAAAATGGAAGAGTCATGTTCAATGTACAAGTATCTTAACGAGCTCACCTATGAAACAAATGTTGGTTCAGAAAGAATCACAGGAGGCATAAGAACATTTAAAGCAACAAAAACAAGAGATTCAGGATACATAAAAAGTAGTTGTTACTAAGAAACGGAAATTTGATTCCTGTAAAAAAAGTGAGAAGCCCGAACTGTCATCAGCTCAAACTTCCAAAGAAAGTATAGTTCACTGTCCTACTTGTGACAAGATGTATGTTGATTCTTAATCAGAAGGCTGGATACAATCTGGCAAATGCCACACGTGGTGGCACAAGGACTGCTCAAATTTTGAAGGAGGAATGTTTGTTTGTGACCTTTTTTTAATGAAAACTATTAATTTTGATATATTGGTTTATTATGAACTACAAGATTCAATAAAATAACCATTTAATTACCAACTAAAATATAAACAATGTGTTACATAATTACTGTACTGTGTCATACTTTCTCAGAGTAAACATATATTCATACTCTCTAAGAATAGACATATATTAAATTTTTGTTACAATTGTCATCTTGCCCCATGATCAAAGTCATCTTGCCCCAGTATGTGGGCAAGATGACACTTTTGCATAGTTTTTTAAAAATGCAAAAATAATTTTGATCATATTAAAATATAAATGTATCCAACTAGAACAAATACATCAAGACTATTCTAATAATACATGCAAAGAAAACTAAATTGTTTAAAAAAATGAATGATTTAAAAATTAACTGTTAACATTGCCAACTTGCCCCAGTTTTCCCTACATGAAATAATAAACAAATAAATAAATAAACAAACAAGTAAATGGGCGGGTGGATGGATGGGTAGGTGGGTAGGAGGGTGGATGGATAGGTGGGTGGGTGGATGGATAGATAGATGCATGGACAGATGGAAGGAGGGATTGATGGGTGGATGCAGAAATGGGGGATGGACAGGTAGATGGATGGAAAGAGGTGTGGATAGAGGGGTGAATGGAGGGGTGGATGGAGGGATGGATTGAGGTGTGGATGGCTGAATGGAGGATGGATGGAGGGATGGATGGAGGGCTGGATGGGTGGATGGGGATGGATGGACGGGTGGATGGAGGAATGGATGGCTGACTGGTTGGTTGGTTGGTTGGTTGGTTGGATGGATGGAGAGAGGGTCGGATGGATGGATGGAAGTGTGGAGGGATGGAGGGGGGGATGGAGGGATGGAGGGATGGATGGATGGGTGGATGGGTGGGTGGGTGGACGGATGGACATGGATGGATGAGGTGCAATTATTTCCTGATTTGATAACACACATTTCTAAAAGATGGGTATTGTGACAAATGACAAGTCCAGTTACTTTTTATTTCACTTTATTTCTTCTAAAACTGAATCACAATTCACAACTCGTGACCTTACAAGTCACAGCTGTTCTGTTACATGGTAACTTTGACATAAACACTGCTCAACTGAACAGAACTCATTCTGACAATACTAACATACTTCTTGGTCTGACTTGCTTATATTGTCTCTCAGTTGGCGAAAATTTTTCTGGAAATAAAAATTTATCGGGTTCTCTCATAAACGAGTTCCTGCATGTCAAAGAATTCTAGAACTGAATGAAATGGCATTTTGTTCTTAGCCGCAAATTGTCCCATGTTGGGTAGTGACGTAGTGGTGTGAGATAGCTGACAGTAGATCCTCCTTTGTGTTCAGCTGCTGCAACACTATATTTGAAATAAATTCTAAAAGTAATCTGCTGTCAAAGTTGAAATATTAGATACAGATTTGAGATTATAAGGGTGACAGGCACCAAGCAGGATGGCTCAAGTGGTAACGTCTGTGGCCTGCATTTGGGGGATCGTGGGTTTGATCCTTGTGGCCATGCACTCTAACTTGGGTTTTTTCGTGGTTTCCCCATGTCACTTAGGTGAATGTTGGGGTGCATTACTTCATACCACAGTTTCCTTTCCATCATTTCCCTTCATTGCATTTCCTTGTCATTTTTCAGGTGTACTTTCAGGCATGTAGAGTTGGCAGTGCCGGGCAGATGGCATGGACGATTGCACATAGTAATTGCTGTTCTCTGTGCAAGGTGGCATTTGGCTGGCCTTGTCCTCCATTGAGGGGGAATGGGGGGCTCAGTGTGACACCAGAACCGCGGTGTGATGGCTGCTTGGCTGGGCGTGATGCCAAGATGAAGAGATCTCAGCACTTGTTAGGAACTTTTATATGAAGTTCATTTTTCTGGGTTAGTCTTTAATGTTTGCAATGAAGACAATCTCTAAATGAAGTAACACATTGATCGTAGAAACATTGTGGTGATTGTTTAACAAAATTATATTGTAGAGGTTCATTTACAGTTTTAATTCTATTTTCACAATAACTGAGTTCAATACATTTTGTTCAAACACCCAGTTCTTTTACTTTGGCTTATGTTGAAAAAAGGAGCAAAGATTTTACAGTTGCAAAAACCTCTGTGTTATTTAATTTATATCTAAGTTTGAATATTTGACAGTATGAAACTTATTCACCTGTTCATGGCAAACAAAAGATCTTGCATGTAATCCAAGTAGAAACAATGTTACCAAGCAAAATCCTATGGTTTTATGTATAGGTATGTGTGTCTGTGTCTATGTGTATGTGTGAAGATTGCATAAAATATTACATCTTTATAACACTGGTTGACAAAATTCTTCTTTGTAAAATTTTCAAGCACCAAAATGGGTTATCCTTATGTATTTCAACCTGCTGAATATGAATTTGGCATTGGTTTTTCCACAGCATCCACGGTTTTTGTGTAAATTGTACAGTTGGCTTCAAATGTTTACCAACAGGCCTAGAACTCGCCATGGAGACAGAAGGGGTAAAGGTTATCAGGTAGTTACTCCAAGCCAGAGCCCTCTCAACTGGTTTATGTGTCCCATGAGAGTGGCAGCAAAATGCTAACATTTTCCTGTTTCAACAAAAGAAACTATCACAGCGACTGGCTTGTTTTGGATTTTGCTGTAAAACAGCAAAGATTATTAATTGGCTTTATCACAGAAACAATTTCATAATGTTCTTTACTTGTTGACTTTTTATATAGGTTAGCATTGGATTTTCTGGTTGTACCTTTGAAACACACTTACATACACACTTCCAGACTTTGGGGGCCAAGTGGTACGCAATAATTCTAATCAAAAGCAGGCATTGTTGGAGAAATGTTTCATAATATCACTGAACAATTTTGGAGGTTTTAGAGTATTCTAAGTTTTTTGAACAAGCTTTAAGGCCAAAAAAGAATTGTATTTTCTACACCCCAATGGAAACATCTATTAGCAAGAACCATTAGTTTTGGAAAACAATGTGAAAATGCAAAGTACTAGGATCTATAAATACACGCAGTCATCTTCAAAACAATGCAAAATGACATAAAATATATACAAGGGGGTGTCAAAAAATAACCAGAATTATTCTTTTGCATTTTAAAGCACCTGTGCATGAGGTGGGTGTTGGTAGTGCCAGAGAGGTCTGACCTTGAGTGATGAAATGGCATAAATATCGTTGGCCTGGAGGTGGTCAGTTGGAGGGTAGTAGGAGAAGTGTGAGGCCGTGTTTATTGCACTCAACATGGATCTCAAGTTGCAGCAGTGTGCATCAATTAGATTTTGCGTTCTTCTTGACAAAACTGCATCACAAACATTGGAAATGTTGCAGCAAGCCTACAAAGAGCAAACAATGGGGAAAACTCAAGAGTTTGAATGGTATAAACAATTTCGGTAGGGTAAAAATGACCTTGAGGATACTCCACATCCCGGAAGACAGTCAACTTCGAAAACAATGACCAGACCATTATTTTTAAACACATGGGGAAACATCACATGTCACTTGAGATTTGCTACAAGAAACCTTTGGTGACTCCATCATCTGTAGGCAATTTCTAGATGCATGGCTTTCTACAACCTCCAAGTTAAATCCATGTGACTTCTGGTTATGAGGATACTTGAAAGATTGTGTTTATCAGGGACATATCCTATCTATGCCTGATCTAAAGGTTAGTGTATGGCAAGTTGCTCTGAGTTCACCAGCTATGCTCTGGAGCAGCTGACAATTATGCTGTGTTGTGGATGCAAAATATTGTTGAGTTGGGATTACATATTGAACAGTTTGTAATTACAGTTCCTAGTAAATGTGCCAAAACAACCTCTATCATTGAGCACTATGAGCACTGGCATATGTGAGTGCTTAAATTAGTATGCTATGCATATTTTAACTCTATAATGGAACCGAACCCAGGAGCGCAACAGCCTTATTTGGGCCAAGGCCTACCACCCAGTCACTGCGTGCCCCACCTCTGCCCACCATAGGCGTCATAAATCACTCCATAAAGGAATATGAAATTTTGTTTTGGGACAATTCATAGAGAGTCAGGGTTGTCAACCCGTACAATAATTATGGGGGCAAACGATAATTTGAATGTTTGTATGATGGTTGTCAACCCGTATGATAATTATGGGGGTGTACGATAATTTGAATGTATGATAGTTCGATATCTGCAAAATATCATTTTCACTGGTGTGTCACTCCAGCGAAATTACACTAATTACAAATAACACCACTTTTGTCCTCATTGTCTGTCTCCACCCCATAGCTACTAAGCCTGCTATCCTTTATCCTCTTATTGCCAGTGTGCCCAGGTCTGATAACCTCAATGAAGAAGGCACTGTTCAGAAAATTGATGATCAATGTAGAAAACTTGGAATACGTGATATTCCGTGTGAAATAAAGAACATGCCTGAACCTGGCAGTTTCTGGAGTGTTGTTAAGCACATGCCACCTTGGTGGAAATACTGATTTCAAAGAACTGGCGGCCTTTGCATTATCAGTGGTTTCTTTGCCCCACAGAAACACTTCTTGTGAAAGAGTTTTTTTTTTCTAAACTGGGTTTAATAAAAACGAAAGTTAGAAACAAATTGGCACTAGATACAGTAAATGAACTCATTTTGTCGTCTCAACTTATGAAAGAACATGGTAGATCTTAAAATCTGCAAGTCACCGAGAAGATGTTAAGGTTTATCTCAACAACAAATTTGTGCAATGCTGCAACGGTTGAGGAAGCTGAACTTTCAGATGAATAGTGCGAGAAACATAAGTGCTAAAGTTGTAATATTTGTTGAGGTCATCAATCTTGTAAGTGGATATAACAAACATCATTACTCTTATATTTTCATAAGTATAATACTGATATTTTTATTGTTGTAGCATTTGCTTTATAATGTACGATAATTTTGAATCCAAATCTATAATTATGAGTGGCTGGTACGATAATTTTACTTTTAAATGTTGGCAACCCTGTAGAGAGTAAACGTATATTTCTCATACAAAAGAAGATTATGAGAATTATTTCTAATGCCTGTAGCAGATGCTCATGCAAAGATATTTTTAGTAGACTGAAGATATTAATGTTAGACCATTCGCTTCTCACTAAAGTGGCCCAAGTTCGATCCCAGGCAGCCGCATGTGAGATTCGTGGTGGATGAAGTGGCGCTGGGGTGGGTTTTCTCCGGGTTCTCTGGTTTCCCCCGCCACCTCATTCCACCAGTGCTCCATTTTCATTCCATGTATCATCAGTGTCACCGCCTGTGGTGCTGTATGTAGTAAAAGCGGGTGTTAAACACTACCAAACCAATCAATCCTAAAATTCTTTATATGCGATCAATCCACATTTATAACAAACAATGAAATTAATAAGATAGACAAAAAGGTAACATCCATCCTCCCAGTGAACTTTCTTGCTTCCAGTAAGGCACATGAAACCATAAAAATACTTAATGCTCTTCCTTATGATTTTAAGGAAAAAGTTGACAATTTCAATGCTTTTAAAATTGCTGCTAAAGAGTACCTATGCTCAAAATCATTTCATTCTGTTCAAAATTATCTGAATGACAAATTATCCTGTTAATGCTTATATAGCTTTGTAAGTAGTTTCTAGCTTCTTTAGTGACAAAACATTGTTAATTACATTTGAGCCTGCTCAAAAGCTACTTAAATTTATATGTTTTAAACAATTGACAAAAGATGCCATTCATTGCTAATTGTATAACTAAATGGATGAAGCAGGAAAAGCCTAGTGAAAGTTTAAAACAAAGTTCAATTTGTATTTCTAAATATATATATTATGCTAGTCTTATAACTGCAGGGAAGATTTGATTGTGTTTCTCAATTATCCCTGCTTTTTTTTGTGCGTGTATATAATATGTTGTTATGTTGTACTGTACATTTCCAAAGTTCACGGACCTATATGGCTACTTGTGAACTTGCTGAATGCAATCTAATCTAGTCATATGTTTGATCTTTCTTGCCTTTCTATACCACTTTATGACTGCTTACAGCAGCATACTTTCACCTGATGGCAAAACTTGGAACTAATTGTTTATAATTCAATAGTGCATTGTTTAGTTACCATATCTACAAGATTTTAGCCCTCTATAATTATTATACTCCATGCTGTGCCACTATGAACACTGGTTAATTGAACCGCTCTGTTTAATTAAAGTATCTGTTATATTTGAGAGTTAGAATCAGGACTGAAAAACTCAATGCCATAGCCAATATTTGAATGATACACCTTTGGCTTCATACACGGCTGCTCTAACCACTGAACTACAATGGCCAATTTCACAGTATGATAGTATACCAATCATTGGGGAATTTAATGTCATAATGGCAAGTTGATCATGGTAGCTCAATGATTAGAGCAGCTACCATGAAGCAGAAGATCCATGGTTCAAATCCTGGCTATGACATTGAATTTTTCAGTCCTTAATCTACCTCTCAAACATTGTCTGCACATGGCTTGTGTGTTTAGAAACAACAGCAGTAAGTTGGTTGGCATAAAAAATAATTACCTGTTATATTACTTAAAACAAAACTGAAAATGCTTTATATCTACTAACAAAATCCATTATTCTCCACTAATAGGCACATAGTATTAATGACCTCATGAGTGGAACAAAAATAATATTGCTGTAAATCACACTATGTAATACACTAATGGATAGTGATCATAAAGTATCTGCAAGTCAATAACTGCACATCACTTGTTGGGAAAGGGAAGTCCATGCACCATGTATCTGTGTCGCAGGAGACTGGACTTGCAGCTCAGCACTTTATTGCATAGATCACATCTTGTTTCCCCAAAGTGAATCTTCTTGTGTGAGATGAGGTTACATGCATGCTTGTACATAGCACCACATACATTGCAAACAAATTTCTTCTCATCACCTGTTGGAAAAAACTTCAGAATTAGCAATTGCAAACAATAACTAGTTACAGTCATATCCACTTTCTGTGTACAAATGTATTCAAGACGCTACAAAATTAAGCAAAACAAGATATATGCATATCCAGTGGATTCCTTTGCATATTGGTCTCATAGGAAATGATACCCGGTCTTACAGACAAAAAAATCTGACGTGTTGCATTCACATGATTTTCTCTACTCTTGTGCTAACTATTCTTACAAACTCTTACTCCTCTATCTTCTTCATGCCAGTCATGATAAATATTTGCAGAAATTATCTTACTGCCAATTTTTTTTTAGGTGTAAGGGGAATATGGAAATACAGTAGGCTTTGAATGATAGTAAAATCTTTCAAAGCTTTGAAATTCTGTTCTCTTTGCATAGCCAAGAGATAAAAAAGAGAATAATATTATTATCAGATCATCATCATTGATGATGTTGATGATTATTGATTATATTTATTTCATCCAGTGTATCAATACATTGATTTTGGAGATGTACATTTCACAGGTTATATTACAATATATGTATATACACATTCACAACTCATCCAAATTATACAAGCATCTATATTTTATTAGAAATACTTTCAATTTTAGTTTAAACAGTCGCTTTGACACTTCTGCAACTGCTTTAATATCAGGTGGGAGTTTATTCGTATTTATATTTATTTTGTTCTAATCTTATAAATTTTGAGCTATCTTTGAACTTAGGTGCTAGCCCTTTTATCTTGGATAGCTATCTGCAATACATTTTATATAATTGCATTCAGTGTTTATTAAATAACTTTATACCTTTATATAGTATATCCTTCATAGTCACACTTTTATTTACGTTATGTCTGATAGTTCATGTTGCTTTTTGTATTATGTTCACATATTTGATTATTTTTTATTGGTTGGTACTTATCTATTATTAACATTATTACTCTAAATGCACACAGAGAGTAAATGGTGAATATTCCTTTGTTAATTCCTTTGTCTCCCTGCAAGATTCCCTAGCTTTTAAATTAAACATAATTTAAACACTTTTCTTTTGATAGAAAAGTAGCCTATTCATATGTGTTTATGCAGCAGCCCGCATATTTCAATAGCATAAATTAAATGTGGGTAGATACATCCATAATGGATAAGTTTTAAAACATTTGGGTTCTTGTAATTGCTGAAATATCTCAGTAAATAGACAAACTTCTTGATTTTATTGCAGACATACTCAATATGTTGTGCCCAAGTTAACCAATTATCTACAATAATGCTAAAAATGTCTGTGTTTTCACTTCTTCCACATTATTTTGTTTACTTTCGGTGTTATATTGCATTATATTCTTCAGAATACTAATATACATTATGTTGGTTTTCCCCATGTTGCACTCTAAATTTATGGATTGAAAATAATTCAGCAGGGTAGTGGTAGTTTTGTTAAGGGTCACGTTTAAGTCTTCTATGGTTTTAATCCAGCACATAGCTGTAGTGTCATCTGCATAGGTTACAATTTAGGTATTTTCCAAACATTTAATATCATTAATAATAGTGGACCTAATACCGAACCCTGTGGTACATCATATTTAACAATTTCCACTTTTGATTTTACCACTTGAATTTGTTTTCCTTTTTTGTATGTTATTTCTGAATTTTGTCTTCTTCCAATTAGGTAGCTCCGATAGGTTCTCATTTGATAAAAGTATAAGTATTGCAAAACTCACATGAATAACAAGGAATATCTGGTTCAATCCACAAAAAAAGAAAAAAAAATGCATTTGTACGTAAATTGTGTCACAGTGCTACCATAAAGGCTGGAGTAAATTATAAGGATTCAGCAAAATGCAAAATCCTGTTACTTTTCTAACACTTTATTTTCCTCTAAATTTTACTACAAATGCACAATTTCCTTCTTGCTAACACAATTTATAGTCTTCTCTGCTATTACAATTCACAATTTTTGTTCTGTTAATCTTTCTCAGTTTCTCAATGTCTTTCTCCACTTTCACTGTCTTTTATATCTTTACTATTATGATACAATCACTCAACGATGCATACTTACTCGCCAACAGGCTGACTGACTCAGTCTTGTAACTAAAACTAACTGTATACAACGACTTAAACAACTCAACTCTACCACTAACTAAAACTACTAAACTGCTACTGACTGTGTCTGTCCTATTTATACCAGAGCTGGCGTCATGTGATCTTCATACATGTGATCCCTCCATACACACATGAAACAATGCCTCAGCGGAATTAACTGGAAGGTTCTCAACTCCTTTCTTTTGTGTTATTCTGCCATTATTATGGTCACATAAACACATACCCCGCTCCCTATATCCAAGGTCATACTGGCCCCCTCTCGTCCGTATATTGTTGAATGACCCAAAGTCACAGTATTTTACAATTTCTTGGTTTTAACAGTTCCTCTCTTCTGGGATGCAGGCAACATTATTGATTTCGCTGTTTGGTTTTAATTATGATTAAACTGACAAGAGTCAAAACACAAAATAAAATGTGATTTTGTTCTAACATTTACAATGAAAAATCTCAATGAATACCTTAATGTTTCACTAGCTCTTTTTATATAACTTAATGTTGTCACCTCTACTTATACTTGCTGCCATATGGAACCATATCAGGTACTAATGGAATTCATATGTGTTATCTTCTTATCCCTTGACACCCACATAGGTCTAGAAGTAGTAGCCCTGAATTCTTCAGCACTTGTCTGAGACATACCACTGCCACCCAGGCATAAATCTAGAGAATAAGTAACGTTGTGTTCAATATGTTCCTCTAGGTTTCTACTGCTATGTATTCCTCATTGGGAAATACAGTAGTATTATTGTTTTTTCAAAACATTGTATGAAATAAAAAAAATTATTTTAAACTATATGTTTCTAATTATTACTTCATTAATGAACATTATACATGTAATTTCTGATTACCCCTATATCTCCGAGATAAACTAAGTCATCAAAGGATCCATCCATGGATATATGATATGAAATTAATATTTTATACATTACCTGTATGAAAACAGAATGCTGCTCTTTGAATGCTTTATTCTTCATTAATAACTCTGTTTATTTGTAAGAGGAATAAGACATACTATTACAACTACTACTACTACCAGCACCACTATTACTACTACTACTTTACTTCTGCTACTACTGCTAATAATAATAACAATAATAATAAAGATTATAACCTTTATTGGCTTACAGACTTTTGTACAAGTTTCAAACCTTGTCAAAATTTCAACATTACAAATTTATTAACAATTCATCTATTCTAAACAAGTATATTTTATTAGTAATATTTTTAAATCCCTTTGAAATGTGTTACACTAAATAGTTTTAATTAATAATGTAACTTGTTGTTACAAAATCTTGTCCATTTTGAGGAGATCTTTTCCTGTAGCTTTTTTTATTTACATTGCTGTAATATTCATAAAAGAGAAAAAATACAGTATTGCAATAAATCACACTATAATATTGTGACAGAGAATAAATACAAAATATCTCAAAGTCAAGTACTGCACATTACTTGTTTGGAAAAGCAAGTCCATGCACCATCATCCTGTGTCGTAAGAAATTGGACTTGCGACTCAGCACCTTATTACAAAGATCACATCTTGTTTCCCCAAAGTGAATCTTCTTGTGTGAAGCAAGGTTGCTTGCATGCTTATACATGGCGCCACATACATTGCAGGTATACCTCTTCTCCACACCACCTGTTGAAACAAACTGCATAATTAGCAAATATTTAATAATAAACGCTTATAATTATTTTCAGTTAAACAAATACTGTGGGCAAATGTAATAATGGAAGGAAACACAACTTGACAGGTTAAAACCTTGTTAATTCGCAGAAAAATAATATTAAGATTAACTCTTTTAAAAGGTAGCATCTAATGGTATCAAATTCTGCTGCAAGAATTTGGCTAAAAGCTTCTATACCTTTCTTGCATAAGTTTTCAACAGTTTAGATTACTTCTGTGTCCAAGTAGTCACCATTCTGGGTTTTCAACTCAGAGGCCCAAGTTTAATTCCCAGCTGAGAAGAGGGATTTTTTTTTTAGTTATGTCATTCCCTGCTTTCTGCAGAGTTTGGAAGTGTGGCACTGGGAGAAAATGCAAATGTAGATTTCCTAATGAAGATAAATAACATGAAAGATAACTGCCCATGTTAATGAGCTAGTAATACCATCAGTTGTTTCTAAAATCAACACCCCCAATATGACGACAGAAGTCAAAGAGTCCTATACAAATGAAACAATTAAAAAATGGTTTAAAAGTGATGCCTGGCATTTACAAGTTTACTTTCTCTATCAGCTAGCTATATGGTTAGAGAAGATATAGTTTTCCATCCAAAAATTTGGTAAAAAGATCTCTATAAAAATGTAGGTTTTGAGATGAATATTCATGTGTGTGTGTGTGTGTGTGTGTGTGTGTGTGTGTGTGTGTGTGTGTGTGTGTGAGTGTGTGTGTGTGAGTGTGTGTGTGTGTGTGTGTGTGTGTGTGTGAGAGAGAGAGAGAGAGAGAGAGAGAGAGAGAGAATATCACAGCTAATAATCAAAAAGGCAGAAAAACCAAATTTCATATTTAGGGTAAGACATTCTTAAAGCATACCAGACAAAGATTTTCAAGCACTAAACTGCTTTTCACATGATAGAGTTGTTTTTGAGAAAATAAAAAAGTACAAACAATTTTGATTCAAAATGTTATATACATTTGTATATATACTTTCTTGCTATACAAAAAATGTAAAGCTCAATGAAACATGGAATTATTTCAAACTTTTACTTTTTTTTTTTTTGTTACAATAACTGTTTAAAACATTCATTGTTACATCTTCAAATTTTCCCAGATGGAACACTATAAATCAGCACTGTCCAATGCGGCACCTGCAGGAGCCATGGCCCCCATGATGTATTTTTCTGGCACCCTTTATAAACAACTTCAGCAAGAAATTCCTAGAAAGGACACAAGAGTGTGACAGGATTGCAATCTCCAATATGATGACACCACGTTCCAGCAATCAGCATCGGGTTGAGAATGAGAGCAATTGAGCTCTTGGAACATGTCCCATTTTTAATAAGTAAGCAATGTAGTGTCAGTAAATCCGATTCACTTTACTATCTAGATATGTAAAGTACATGGTTTACACAGAGTATGTGAGGAGATACATTGTATCCCATAGGGAATAAATTGATCTCAAATGGTAAAAAGGTGTTTGTAAAAGTGCCAACAAGAATTGATTTGTTCAGAGCCAAAAATCTAGATCTTGCACTTCCAGCTAGACCCATAGTTACTCATTGGGGGATATGGGAAAACCAGTAGGTATTATGCAAACAATTTTGAACATTTTAAATTGGTGATTTATGTAGTAAATTAGGATGATGCTTCTTCAACTGAAATTCTTCAGAACTTACACAACAACAGTACACAAAAAAGTGAAATGTCTTATATATCTGCAAATTTGAGTTTTTTGTTTCACTCTATCCAAAAATTACAAAATATCAACCAGCTTGTCAACTGACACAGTTAATGAAGTGCATGGCATTGAGAAAAAAATCAACTCATTCAAAGGTCCAAAAGTGGGAACTATTAAACAGAAATTTAAAAGTGTGTTAAAAAAATGGAGGATTTCAACAATGTGCAAATTGCCAAGGTTTTGGAAAGGGAAGTAGATGATGAAATTGAAAGTGTGTTTGCAAATGACATTCCTTTGATGAAATATGCAATACTGTATTCATGTGATGTTGTAAGTACCTTCTCATGGTATCATGCATTGTTTCAAGAAAAGTGACATTGGTTTGTGATGGAAAACTTGAAGAAAGTTTGTGTGGTTCACTGCAACAAGTTGTTTCAATTTGCCACTGCTTCAGCATGATAGTGATTTATTAACATAAGTATTTAAAGTCTTGTAATACTGAAACAAAATATTTTGCATTTTTATGCATAGTTTTTAAATTTTTCTTGCATAAAAATAAAATATTGTGAAGTTTTTAGCACAAAAAAATCGGTTCCTAGTTAACATAGTAAAATACACATTTCTTCCTCATAGCATTTAAAAGCCCCATTCATGTATGCCTATCTTTTATCCCTCTTTTGCACTCAAAAACCTTCATCATCACCATCACTACCACTGCCAATCATCAGTATTATTACAGCACATGTTTCTAAGACCATAGCCCAAAACATTAGCTGGAGTTAACATATAGCGATGTGTGAAACATGTACCGAGAAATAGCAGTAAGTGAAACTTGATAGTGAGTGTAAAAGTGACCCAAATATTGTATGAAGTTAATAAAAAAAGGTTAATTTTAAGAATAGAAAGGAGACTTTCGACATCAATACTGCACTTCTATGAATTCAGTGATTGCATCATTATTCATTACATATCCAAAAGCACTAAAAGATATTACTGCACAAAGACTATATTAAGAGGTCCCAAGTTTGAATCTTGGTTAGGCTGAGCTACCTGGATAAGGTTTTTGGAGGGGTTCTCCTGTATCCTAAGCTATGAATGTTCAATGTTCAAGTTCTATGGATCCCAGGTATCATTTCATCAATTTCACTCATCTAATATGACCTAACTGTTTAAAGAATGGTTACCTCCCTTCCCCCAAAACCCTATGTTTCATAATGTCCAATAATTTGCACAATTTTAAAGTCACATGCTTTTCTTTCACATTAGCAGAGTTTCATTTTTGTATGTCACTTAGTTTTTGAATTATTAAAAATTTTCTTTAAAACAATTTGCACAATTTTCATAATGGAATACACTCTACAATTTTTTGAAAAAAGTTTTAAGCTTTTTTTACAAAGTCTGAAACTCATTTAAAAAAATTTAACACATGGGTTTTGTAATATCTTAACTGTAAGGGAAATTAAAAAAATATGCACTGCATAACAAAAAATTCAAAACTTTTGCAATCTTTGCACATATTTTAAATTTTACCTCAGAAAATACAAGTTATTCCTAAATTCCATGTGAGTTTTTTGTTATGTTTTGCAGAATATACGGTAAACATTTCAGCCTTCTAGCACCTAATTTTTGGATGTTATTTTGTTTTGAATGAATAAAAGTTTAGCAAAAAGCTGAAATGGAGAAAAAATGAGTTTTGAAGTTTGGCTGCAGCTTAAGCAGAAATAATGACTTGCAGACCTTCCTAGAAGTATCCAGTGTTGTAAGTGACAATACTTCCGTTACAATAGTTTTTATGCCTAGCCTTATTCACAATTATACAAAATCATCCTGTTGTTATATATGTTGTTAGCCAATGCTGGATTTCTCACAATGAAGTCATTAATCCTCTTGCTCTCCATTGTTTTTCACAGATGATATTGAAGAGAGCAATAGCAGTAATAGTAACCGCTTTTTAGAGAGCACCATACTTTTATGTTTTGGCGGTCACATCGCTCTCTCACAACCCCCAGAATGTTTGGAGGACCACACCTGTCGTTGGTTTACGGGTCTCACTGACCTGATAAATATATATTCATTTATTTATACTGAAGGATTAGACTAAAATATTTACACTAGACTTCGCTTACAGTGTAATATGAAGCTAATTAGATAACCTACATCAGAAGAAATAATCTGAAAATATTTTGTAACGCAGCACATGGTCGCTATAACCAAAAGCACAAATAGCTAGTCCATCTCTAAGGAGGAAGCCAGAAACGTTTTCCTGATTCATTCAATCGAAGGCAGATCTCATATGCGTTATACATTGACCAACAGAGCTGCTGTTACTATGTTATACCAGTGATGGTGGCTCAGATGACGAATCAGTAACTAGCCATCACAGAAAAAATACAACAGAAACTGGTTAAAAAAACAGCTATTTTCAGTTCATGCAGCAATTTCACCGTAAACCACCAGCCATCAGGGACATTTAAAGAACAATTCCCAGGTACTGCAGTTTTTAAAACTATGAATAACCTTCAAATGCCCTTGTATATTTTGGTACAAAAGTATAAAGTGTTGAGTTTTGTCATTTTCACCCATTTCCCCCTTTATTTTTTACCTGCTTGTCAACCATGAATATATTAACAACACTGGGGAGATTAAATTAAATTGTGAAACTTAGTTTTTGTAGATGATTTATATTTCACAGGCAAATGTAACAAAGCATTATAAACTTAATTCTTAAATTAGCAACTGAAAATAAACTAACAATGTATTTATCAAGTATTATAATTTTCATAACTTAAAATTGGCATAAAACTTCGATTTTGTAGTAATGTAATTTAGTAAAATACATTATATTTAGTTACAATAATACTGCTAATTCTGACAAACTCTGCCCCTAGAGTTACAATTTCTGCAAATATTAATATTTAGGTACAAACTAACTTCACCTATCTCCTGAGGAAACAATATATCAGAATTATGCTAACTCATCACAGATTCAATTTATAGAAACTTGATACCTATATTTATGACGGTATTTAGGAAACATCTCATTTTTTTTATACCTATATAGAATTGAAATGAACAAGAAACACTGTCTTCTTTTAAACATGTGTTTGCACATTAAGGGACTCAGGGTCAAATATAAAATAATCAAATTCTATATTTTTAAACAGAAATACAGCTAACATAAAATTATTTTAGATTCTTTGTCAGATCCAAAGTGTTGACTTTACCATCAATATTTGTTCTTGTCTGTCTCCTTTACGTTAGGAGTAACCTAAACAATTTGACTATGTGCACATCCGTTCACAGTTATACAACTAGAAACAACTGTAATGTAGAGTAAATTAACAATGTTGGAAGTCAGTGAGTAGCTATATAAATGTTTATACCATGTCTTCATTTGTGTTTTTATCCAAATGGATTTTTCAAATACAATTGTTTCTTGTACATGTTAGTGATTGATCTTCATAACCATATTCACAATTCTGGTTATTTATGTTTTTTATATCTATTGTTGGTTTGGACAGCCAAAGATTTAATCACAAAATATTCACAATTTTTTATTGAAGAAAATAAATGTGAAAAGAATGATATATTAACATCTAAGTAAGTAAATGCATTATTTAAAAACTAAAACATAATTACAGTAGAACCCTGCTAATCCGAACTCTGCAAATCTGAAATTCTGGACAATCTGAACACAAAATTCATAACTTAAAAAAAAAAACAATAAAACGTTTATTTGTAGTGTAGAGAAAGCATTTTTATTGTAGAACTAACAAACTCATTATTGAAACCCCACACATTGGAACAAAATGTTTACTGCACAAAAATGATTTGTTGAACTTCGCTATGGGCAATGTACCTGTACACAATGTATTTAGTCACTGATAAACAACATCTTCACATTTACTTAGTTAATTATGAGCAAAAGGCATGCTGTAATTGACCGCTAATAATAGCGAAACAAACTGAACTCCTACATACTGCCACTATCACATGCGATCGGCCATATCCACAGAGAAGAAGAATATATTGTCATTATGAGAGGTAGAACTGGAACTTAAAAATTCAATGCCACAACTGGGATTTGAACCACAGACCTTCCGCTTACTGGGTGGCTGCTCTAACCACTGAGCAGCCGCCCGGTAAGCGGAAGGTCTGTGGCTCAAATCCCAGTTGTGGCATTGAATTTTTAAGTTCCAGTTCTACCTCTCAAACTTTGCCCACACACGGCTTGTGTGTTTAAAAACACCAACAGTAAGTTTGTTGGCATAAATAAATAATAATATTGTCATTATGTTGAATACATTGTCATTATGTTGAATACATTGTCATTATATTGAATACATTGTCATTATGTTGTGGCGGTAATTGCAACATTGTCACATCCTCACATTGTTATGCTATGTTACCTTGTAGCTGCTAATCTTTCAGCTGAATTTATATACCTTATTTACATTTTTTGGATAATCTGAACATTTCCGAATCCGAACAGACCACACCCCAATTAACTCGGATTAATGGGAGTCTACTGTATAGAGTATTTAATTATCTTGGAAATTCATTATTATATGAAATTAAAATTTCTGCACAAGAGTTACCTTAATAAGAAGAAACATGTGAACAAATTGTGAACTAAATAAATTTAAAATTAAGAAATTGGTAAATTTAGTCCCTGAGTTAAACACATTACATGATGTGAAAGTTCTTACATCTAAATATAAGGCACATTATATTGATATCTCCATTCATTTGTAAGAGCAGGAGAAGCATTTTGTAATGGAGTAACAGGCACTAAATGTTCAAGTCACTTCACTGCATTATCACTTGTTTGGGTAGGGAACTCCATGCACTATAAGCCTATGTCTCAAAAAACTGGCCCTGTGACACAATACTTTACTACAGATGTTACATTTTGTTTCCCCAAAGTGAATCTTCCTATGTGAGATAAGGTTGCATATGTGCTTGTACACTGCACCACATAAGTCACAGGCATATTTCTTCTCCCCACTACCTGTTGAATCAGACAGCAAAATTAGCAAATATTACAACAATCAGTTATATTCACTTAAATACGGTGTGTAAGTAGGTATATTATATGGTTCTTTTTCAAAGTATTCTTAATTTGTACAGAATAAATAGCAGCGAGAACAATTTTATTAAATTTTGCTTGCAAAGAAAAGATCAAATCCTATTGAGAGAATTAAACTATTTCATAGATTGTTGCTAAATTTCATGCTATATTTTCTTGGATTAAATATCTCCTGCACATGTTTGTTTCCTTTTAACAGAATTATTCAGTATAAGAACAAGGTTTGCACCTAAAGTAAATTGAACCTACATACACGGTTCAAACCACAATTAAAATATGATTATGAGTAACAAAGCTCATATAACAAAATTCATTGCTAATGCTTTAACTTAATAGAAATAAATAATAATTTCCACTGCTAACCAAAATGAATGATATTTTAAATCTGCAATGAACCCTTAATTCCTATACTTCAGTTCTTTTACACTTGAAATATTTGTGTAATTTCAATTTTCTCATCACTGTAAGCAGGGGTGCTAATGCCCCCAAAAAACACTCTTCTCCCAATTTTTCCTGAAACCCTAATTTCAATTATCTAGTTCCTCTGCTGGAAAGTTTCACAAAGTGTCTATCTCTAATGGTACTCTATAGCTGTTGTGATACTGTTACACAATCAAGGCTTAAACAAATAATTGAAAAGTTTAAAAGAATAAGATTTTAATATTCATAGGAAAGTAAAGTAAAAGTATTGGGCAAGAAGTATGTTTCACTGTATCGTTTTTAGTGTATGCTATTGTATCTGTTTAAATAGACCAGTAAGTTTGTTCTTTGAATGCGCCCACTTGGTATACGATATTCAGGGGTACCTTCATTCTACCTAGAGATGGATAGGCCCATTTCTGAGGTGGAGGCACCCTGAGACACCATTTTCACCAATGATAGGGTGATGATGGCAGTGGAATGAGAGTGCTTTTTCCATGAACTCTGAACCACATTGGTCCTAGGAGATACTTCACTTGATCTAGTCAGAGGTGGAGGCTTGGATAGCGCCAGCTTATAATCGCCTCCCTAGAGACGGGAATCAAACTATGGACCCTCAGCATGAGAGTTGTGATTAAAACCCCTGAGATACCTCTGTGTAACAAAACTGTATGTTCTTAACACCTATATACTTTCCTATAATCTTATTATTCTTTTTATTCATTCCCAAAAATTATCATTGATATACATCATGTAATAAAATGTGAATTATACTTCAAATTACTTTTTACTTTCTCTAATGGTAAGTAGAAGGAAGTATTGTATTTCACCCAAAAATTAGATGTCAAAATTTCACCGGAAATATAGGTTTTGAGACCCCCTGAATCCAAAAAAAAAAAAAAAGCATTTTTAGAAAAACGTCTGTGTGTGTGTCAGTCTGTGTGTCTGTGGACAACATAACTCAAAAACGAAAAGTCGGTTAAAAACCATAGTTGGTATTTAAGTTTAATGTCTTCCAAGGATGCGACACAAAGATTTTGAACAAAATAGCCCCACCCTAAACTACCCTTTACATGGAAAATTTGTCAAAAATGTTGATTTTCTTGAAATTGGCTCTAACGATTTTGATTAAAATGCCATGTTTGAGATATTTTTATGACAAATAAAATGTTTATTTTGAATTTTCAGGCTATAGCCTATGTAGTCCTGTTTAGTCTGCATGACCTTTGAATAACTCGTAAACCGCAAGAGATAGACAAGTTCTTACTGTACAAAAAATGTAGGTCTTGCTAAAACACACAATTTTTGTCTGAATAAATTTTCTTCTAGGGTGAACCATTTCGGAGCTATTCCTTGTTATGTGTGTGAGTTTTGGAAAACCTAAAACTTTCGTGAAATGGAACATTGTTGTTCATTTTTACTTTCTCTACTGGTAAGTACCTCCACCCAAAAATTTGCTGTCAAGATTTCACTGGAAATATATGTTTTGAGACCCCTGAATCCAAAAAACGCATTTTTAGAAAAAGGCGCGTGTGTGTGTGTGTGTGTGTGTGTGTGTGTGTGTGTGTGTGTGTGTGTGTGTGTGTGTGTGTGTGTGTGTGTGTGTGTGTGTGTGTGTGTGTGTGTGTGTGTGTGTGTGTGTGTGTGTGTGTGTGTGTGTGTGTGTGTGTGTGTGTGTGTGTGTGTGTGTGTGTGTGTGTGTGTGTGTGTGTGTGTGTGTGTGTGTGTGTGTGTGTGTGTGTGTGTGTGTGTGTGTGTGTGTGTGTGTGTGTGTGTGTGTGTGTGTGTGTGTGTGTGTGTGTGTGTGTGTGTGTGTGTGTGTGTGTGTGTGTGTGTGTGTGTGTGTGTGTGTGTGTGTGTGTGTGTGTGTGTGTGTGTGTGTGTGTGTGTGTGTGTGTGTGTGTGTGTGTGTGTGTGTGTGTGTGTGTGTGTGTGTGTGTGTGTGTGTGTGTGTGTGTGTGTGTGTGTGTGTGTGTGTGTGTGTGTGTGTGTGTGTGTGTGTGTGTGTGTGTGTGTGTGTGTGTGTGTGTGTGTGTGTGTGTGTGTGTGTGTGTGTGTGTGTGTGTGTGTGTGTGTGTGTGTGTGTGTGTGTGTGTGTGTGTGTGTGTGTGTGTGTGTGTGTGTGTGTGTGTGTGTGTGTGTGTGTGTGTGTGTGTGTGTGTGTGTGTGTGTGTGTGTGTGTGTGTGTGTGTGTGTGTGTGTGTGTGTGTGTGTGTGTGTGTGTGTGTGTGTGTGTGTGTGTGTGTGTGTGTGTGTGTGTGTGTGTGTGTGTGTGTGTGTGTGTGTGTGTGTGTGTGTGTGTGTGTGTGTGTGTGTGTGTGTGTGTGTGTGTGTGTGTGTGTGTGTGTGTGTGTGTGTGTGTGTGTGTGTGTGTGTGTGTGTGTGTGTGTGTGTGTGTGTGTGTGTGTGTGTGTGTGTGTGTGTGTGTGTGTGTGTGTGTGTGTGTGTGTGTGTGTGTGTGTGTGTGTGTGTGTGTGTGTGTGTGTGTGTGTGTGTGTGTGTGTGTGTGTGTGTGTGTGTGTGTGTGTGTGTGTGTGTGTGTGTGTGTGTGTGTGTGTGTGTGTGTGTGTGTGTGTGTGTGTGTGTGTGTGTGTGTGTGTGTGTGTGTGTGTGTGTGTGTGTGTGTGTGTGTGTGTGTGTGTGTGTGTGTGTGTGTGTGTGTGTGTGTGTGTGTGTGTGTGTGTGTGTGTGTGTGTGTGTGTGTGTGTGTGTGTGTGTGTGTGTGTGTGTGTGTGTGTGTGTGTGTGTGTGTGTGTGTGTGTGTGTGTGTGTGTGTGTGTGTGTGTGTGTGTGTGTGTGTGTGTGTGTGTGGTGTGTGTGTGTGTGGTGTGTGTGTGTGTGTGTGTGTGTGTGTGTGTGTGTGTGTGTGTGTGTGTGTGTGTGTGTGTGTGTGTGTGTGTGTGTGTGTGTGTGTGTGTGTGTGTGTGTGTGTGTGTGTGTGTGTGTGTGTGTGTGTGTGTGTGTGTGTGTGTGTGTGTGTGTGTGTGTGTGTGTGTGTGTGTGTGTGTGTGTGTGTGTGTGTGTGTGTGTGTGTGTGTGTGTGTGTGTGTGTGTGTGTGTGTGTGTGTGTGTGTGTGTGTGTGTGTGTGTGTGTGTGTGTGTGTGTGTGTGTGTGTGTGTGTGTGTGTGTGTGTGTGTGTGTGTGTGTGTGTGTGTGTGTGTGTGTGTGTGTGTGTGTGTGTGTGTGTGTGTGTGTGTGTGTGTGTGTGTGTGTGTGTGTGTGTGTGTGTGTGTGTGTGTGTGTGTGTGTGTGTGTGTGTGTGTGTGTGTGTGTGTGTGTGTGTGGTGTGTGTGTGTGTGTGTGTGTGTGTGTGTGTGTGTGTGTGTGTGTGTGTGTGTGTGTGTGTGTGTGTGTGTGTGTGGTGTGTGTGTGTGTGTGTGTGTGTGTGTGTGTGTGTGTGTGTGTGTGTGTGTGTGTGTGTGTGTGTGTGTGTGTGTGTGTGTGTGTGTGTGTGTGTGTGTGTGTGTGTGTGTGTGTGTGTGTGTGTGTGTGTGTGTGTGTGTGTGTGTGTGTGTGTGTGTGTGTGTGTGTGTGTGTGTGTGTGTGTGTGTGGTGTGTGTGTGTGTGTGTGTGTGTGTGTGTGTGTGTGTGTGTGTGTGTGTGTGTGTGTGTGTGTGTGTGTGTGTGTGTGTGTGTGTGTGTGTGTGTGTGTGTGTGTGTGTGTGTGTGTGTGTGTGTGTGTGTGTGTCTGTGTCTGTGTCTGTGTCTGTGTCTGTGTCTGTGTCTGTGTCTGTGTCTGTGTCTGTGTCTGTGTCTGTGTCTGTGTCTGTGTCTGTGTCTGTGTCTGTGTCTGTGTCTGTGTCTGTGTCTGTGTCTGTGTCTGTGTCTGTGTCTGTGTCTGTGTCTGTGTCTGTGTCTGTGTCTGTGTCTGTGTCTGTGTCTGTGTCTGTGTCTGTGTCTGTGTCTGTGTCTGTGTCTGTGTCTGTGTCTGTGTCTGTGTCTGTGTCTGTGTCTGTGTCTGTGTCTGTGTCTGTGTCTGTGTCTGTGTCTGTGTCTGTGTCTGTGTCTGTGTCTGTGTCTGTGTCTGTGTCTGTGTCTGTGTCTGTGTCTGTGTCTGTGTCTGTGTCTGTGTCTGTGTCTGTGTCTGTGTCTGTGTCTGTGTCTGTGTCTGTGTCTGTGTCTGTGTCTGTGTCTGTGTCTGTGTCTGTGTCTGTGTCTGTGTCTGTGTCTGTGTCTGTGTCTGTGTCTGTGTCTGTGTCTGTGTCTGTGTCTGTGTCTGTGTCTGTGTCTGTGTCTGTGTCTGTGTCTGTGTCTGTGTCTGTGTCTGTGTCTGTGTCTGTGTCTGTGTCTGTGTCTGTGTCTGTGTCTGTGTCTGTGTCTGTGTCTGTGTCTGTGTCTGTGTCTGTGTCTGTGTCTGTGTCTGTGTCTGTGTCTGTGTCTGTGTCTGTGTCTGTGTCTGTGTCTGTGTCTGTGTCTGTGTCTGTGTCTGTGTCTGTGTCTGTGTCTGTGTCTGTGTCTGTGTCTGTGTCTGTGTCTGTGTCTGTGTCTGTGTCTGTGTCTGTGTCTGTGTCTGTGTGTGGGTGTGTGTGTGCGTGTGCGTGTGCGTGTGCGTGTGTGTGCGTGCGTGGGTGCGTGGGTGGGTGCGTGCGTGCGTGCGCGCGTATGCGCGTGTGCGCGTGTGTGCGTGCGTGCGCGCGTGTGTGTGTGTGTGTCTGTGTCTGTCAGTGTGGACAGCATAACTCAAAGACGAAAAGTTTTTTAAAAACCAAATTTGGTATTTAAGTTTAATGTCTTTCAAGGATGCAACATGTACATTTTGAAGAAAATAGCTCCACCCTAAACTACCCTTTAAATGGAAAATTTTTTGAAAATTTTTATTTTCTTGAAAATGGCTCTAACGATTTTAATTAAAATGTCATATGTTTGAGATATTTTTATGACAAATGAAATGCATATTTTGAATTTTCTGGCTATAGCCCTGTAGTCGTATTTACTCTGGACGACTTTTGCATAACTGGTAAACCGTTAGAGATAGACCAAATCATACTATACAAAAAATGTAGATCTTGCTAAAATACACAATTTATGTCTCAATAAATTTTCTTGCAGGGTAAACCATTTTGGAAATATTCCTTATTATGTATGTGAGTTTGAGAACACTTAAAACTTTTGTGAAATGGAACATCGTTGTTAATTTTTTTATATGTTAAATGTGCAAAGAGAACGGAATCTCAAAGCTTTAAAAGATTTGACTATCACACAAAGCCTACTGTATTCTAATATTCTCTTTGCACCTACAAGGAAATAAGCAATAAGAAAATTTGTACAAATGCTTATCTTATCTAAAAAGAAGAAGATATAGGAATAAGAGTTTGTAAGAATGGTTAGTACAAGAGTAGAGAAAGTCATGTGAGTGCAAGACATCAGATATTTTCTATAAGGCATATTCAGATTAATGAACTTATAGATACAGACTGAGTTAACAATTACAGCCCTCAGTTAAACGTTTTAACAAATATGTTTATATTATATTAATATACTTCAATGTCTTTGTGTTCCCCAATTTATGAATTCTCCCCAAAAACATTTTCCTATGGCGCAACTTGCACCTCCATGGAAAAATTATAACATTACAGTGATATGAAATAATTACTTTCTAATTGTTACTTTCTCTACCACTTACTTTTGGGTTTTAGAATATTGTATTCCATCCAAAACTTTAATATCAAGTGTTCATTGTGTACACATTTTTAGGTCAAGTGAGCTCTTTCCCCCCCACCACAAAAGTACTGAACTTTGTATTTAAGTGCAGTGCAGTGTATCTTTCAAGGACGCAACATGAAGAGTTTTACAAAATTATTTCATGCTATCTATTGAGAGAAAGAATATAATATAAATCTTGAATTTTCTGCAAATAGCCTGTGGAGTGCTGCTCATTCTGACAATAAAATATAATTTTGTGTGATTGCAAAAGCGTATGAGGTTGTTGTTGTTGTTTGGGGTTTATGGACGCACTATCAAACTCTGGGCAGGAGTAACCAATGTCTGCGTCAAATCAAAATGAGTAGGAGCTCTGAGAGAAATGATGCAACACTAAAGGAGGGTCGGATCACAGATCATAGTTTCATTTTGCAGTTAACAAGATGGCGAAGTAGTAGCCATGGCAAATGGGTATCAGTAGTATACACCAAAGATGAGATATTCCATGGGCCATTGCCATAACGTTGGACCAGTGTGCTGATAAATTGCGAGACAGAAAGTGTATGTAAGGAGCAATTTAAAAAAATGTGGTTGATATCACCGTAGGCACCACAATCACAATTTGGGGAGGCTCTTTGGCGGATTTTAAATAAGTAGGCCGGTGTAATGGCAACTCCAAATCAGATTTTTGAGATCAAAGAGATTGCAGCTCTACTGAGAGTGGATTTCTTAAACCATGGAGATCGCTTCGTTAGGGGAGGTATGTCGGAAGCGTTAGAAAGTTAGATATAAGTGGTTAGATATAAGTCGTGCAGCATCTCTCCAAGGGAGGGTTACCGATTCCATTGGTGCTGGGAGATGAGCCGCCCCCCTAGCCAGGCGGTCAGCTGTTTCGTTGCCCAAAATATTTGCATGTCCCGGGACCCACAAGAATTGAATTGTATTGCATCGGTTAAGGTGTTTGGAGATTTCTAAACGACACATCACCTCCCACCAATCCATCCATGGATGCATACTGGATGAGCTGATGCTTCGAAGGGCACTCAAAGAATCCGAAGAAAACAGGATCATGGAGTTGGAAATACAAAGAGTAGATCGCAGAGCTTGATAAAGGGCATAAATCTCAGCAAGATAACTGGAAAACCCCGCAGGGAGAGACACCCGTGCTGACCTTTGTGTGGTCCAGTTTATAAACGCTGCTCCCGCACCTGTTGGGGTAACGGAACCATCGGTAAATAGATGGAAAAAAGGTTGAGTCACCGATGCCGAGTGCTGGTACATGAAATGGTGGAACCGTTGTGGTGTAGACGGGTCCCCACGATGTAGGTCAGCAGTCAGAAGAGTCGCCTGCGGTTAGTGGACTAAGTAGTCCACTAAGTATAGCGGAAGCCTGGAGAAACTGGGCATGTCCTCTAATTCTTGACACTTACGAAAAACTAATAAGTAAATCAGAGGATAGCGTATAGAAGCAACTACTTGGTTAAGTGGTAAGCATGCACTTAACAAGAGATGCGCGTACAATGGCGTTTCACGGTATTGGAATAATTTTACAATAAATCGGACTGCGAGGTCTACCTGCCGTCATAGAAGAGGCTGCATTCCCAGCTCCGTAAACACCTTATTCATAGAAGGTTTGCCCCCTACCCCAAGTATGGCTTTGCCAATGCGGTAAAAGACCGAGTCTATTTTCCTCTGCCACACCTTAGGAAGATGAGTAATGACGATCAAACTGTAGTCTAATTTAGCCTGACATAAAGATAAGAAAATGTTGTATAGACCCTGGGGGTGTGCTCCCCAGCTACACCCTTGCAAGTAACGGAAGAGGGTACTAGAAGCCAAGAGGGATGAATGCAGGTGCATCGCCTGCGATTTCCAACTCAGGTTATGATCCAGGTGTAACCCAAGAAATTTGACGGATCTAGCTAAAGGAAGAGGATTTTCCCCAATAGACAAATTGACAAATTGTAGCAGAGGTGGGCCGCATTTAAAGAAAATCGATACGCATTTGTCAGGCTGGACCGTCAGTCCTAGGTCATTGAGCTTCCCAAGTAGGAGGTCTAAATCGGCCTGAAGGGTGGTCGGAGACTGACGTACAGTATGTAGAGGGGTTTGGGAGTATAAAACTAAGTCGTCGGCATATAAAAGAAGTTGGCTGTGCTTAAACGGCAATGTACTTAATGTGTGAATGTAGAGGATAAAAAGCAGAGGACTAAGGGATGTGCCCTGGGGGAGACCTTGGGAATAGAAACATGGGGATTGTAACATATAGCGAGGATGAAGGTAAATGCGGCGATTTGACAGAAGGTTGATAAAAAGTGTAAGTAGGGAAGGTGGGAAAGTAAACTGGCATAAACCTTGTATTAATGGGCCAACAGACACAGAATCATAAGCATGGAAAATATCCAAAAAGTGGGTTAAGACCCCTTGGTTCTGATACCACGTGACTCGAACGTCGTGGGTAAATTGTAAAAGATTATGTGTAGTAGAGAAAGACTTGCGAAATCCATACTGTCCCTTCGGCCAGAGACCAACGCGTTCCAGGTAAAAGGACAGTCGCGAAACTAATATTTGCTCCAACAGTTTGCGAAGTACAGAGGCTAGCACTATCGGTCTGTAGTGTGCTGCTTCTTCACCCAACTTGCCCGGTTTGAGGATAGGGAGCACGTAAAAGGTGTTCCAACCATCGGGAAAGGTTCCTGTGGTAAGGATGTGAGAATAGCACACAGTAAGTAGGTGGAGAAGATTGGTCGGAAAATTACGAATCATGTCGTAGGAAATACCGTATGAGATAAATATAAATTACTACAGCAAGAACATAGAAATCACTATGTTACAGAATGTTTATTAACTAACTTCATTCAGCGTTACCCACTTCCAAAATCTTCCATATTCGAAGTTCAAATTCTCCATGAGGAAGCAACGTTAAGTTTCATCAAATATTCAAGTAATTCTAGAAACTTCTCAGAACTTCAACTAAATTACAAGAAGGTAGAGCTGTGAGGAAAATTTCCAGACTGCATATACACAACTAACTTGCACACACATAAAAAACTATTAGTTATTTTCAAGGACAATAACTATACATTATTTTCTAACAAATGTAGAAGTAAACTCTGAAGCAAGGATCAGCTGCATCTTCACAGTAACAAACGAAATACTTGAAGATGTCTTAAAATATTATGGTTTAAATATATTAATTACCAGGATAGTACATGAACATAACCTTCAAAATCATTTAACAACAAAATAACTTAATTCTTAATACAGAAATCTTGTGAAAGAGTGACTGTTGTAATGTTATTTATAATTACTGTTATATATTGCATATAACTTTTAATGCATGCTTGTTATGCATAAGTTTTGCAATTGCAGTAGATACCTATGCAGTATTTGTTATCTTTACGCTATGTCCTGTGGATTGTGATTACATTTTAGTATATTGTCAAAAATCATGTAAATGTAAGTTATTATTTTATTATTCCTTTTTGTTGACACAAAAATTATTTTTATAACTCCTCCATAAAATAAACAATTACATATGAATATAAGTACAGTAGAATCTCATTAATCTAACATAATAGGATACTTCAGGTTTGGGATAAATTGGAATGTTGGAAAAATCGTAAAAGACAGAATGAAACCAATAACACAAAACAGTTATTAATATAAGGTTATAAAGTATGTCTATTTTATCTAGAAATAAGTAACAGTAACATATGATTTTAAGCATCTTCTTCTTCGGGATGTTGCATAGTTTTCACACAGTAATGTCATCCATTGCTTCAGTCACATGGTGTTGCTTCTGGCTGTGTTCCACATATCAAAAAGCCACTTCTAGCGCAGTGACGTATATATAAAACTAATTGGGTATTGTAGACTGTCTCCCTCAAGAAAAAGGAATCATATCTTTGTGGCTTGGATTTAATAGAGCCTTGGATTTGCAAGAGTCTACTCTAAATGTAAAAATTAATATAGGTACAACAAAACTTTCTGAACTGTTAAAAGGTTTATTCTACCTCAATAGGTTTACCATTGGAAATATTGTCAAACCTGAATATTATGCAATTACATCAACATATCCATCTATTTATAAATGTAATACAAATATATTATAATAAGCCTTTCTGTGTAATGGAAAAAGAAACATTAAATATGAAGTATTTATAAGAAAACAATACATTAAATTCACTTAGCAAATGGAAGTCCATGCACTATAATCCGATGTCTTATGAAACTGGCTCTGTGACTCAGAACCTTATTGCAGATATCACATTTTGTTTCACCAAAGTGAAGCTTCTTGTGTGAGATGAGATTACGTGCATGCTTATACATGGCACCACATAAGTCACAAGCATATTTCTTCTCACCACCACCTGTTGAAACAAACTACAGAATTAGCAATTATGGTTGTTTTCATTTGAACATTATATGTATTGCATTGTTTATTTCTTTTTTATCAATATTTTACAATGTTGCCCATCTGGTACAGAGCATGGCAAAAGCTTAAAGACTAACAAACACAATAATAATGATAACGAGAATAAAATAACAAGTAAGAACAATAGTAATATGCATTATTTAGAAAGATATTCATTTGTGGTATACTTAGAATTCTCACATAAAGGTGGTTAACTTTTATTATAAAAGCTTTGACCTTTTCTTAGCTTTTATGTGTTTGACAAAGCATGAAATATATTAATCACTGTCCATTTTTCATTAGTTTTGTGTTTACTGAGACATTATTCATATTTGTAATAGTGTGGTGCTACAGGAGTAAATATTTTTACTCAATGAAATATCCATTTCATTTTATAAACAATTGGTTTTCTACCCTGTAAACAAACAAATGCATGAAGCAGAATTCTAAATTATTTAAATAATGTTTACAACTCTCTTACTTGATTCCCAATTATTATTCAAATGATTCCTTTTTATATTATGAAAATTTTTGACAAATTTTTCTTTATCATGCTACCATAATTTATCAGTGCATATGTGCTTGTGCATTTAAGTTTTTGGCTACTCTTCATACTTGTGTTCCCAATTTTAGATTATTTTTAACCACAGACCCAAAATTTTGTATAACCCATTCAGTGTACATACGTATACAGGTTGATTCAAAAATGCTTTTATAAAGTTTGACGATGGGTTCCTTACAATGAAACAAGAAAAAAGCTCCACATAAACGTATGTCCTAAAATGCCTTGTTTTCATAATATTAATCTATAAATTTATTAATGAAAATTTACATTCCACCCCACCAACTGCAGTTTCTCATGTTATGCACAAATATGTTCCGTGTTTACTGAAACTGCTCATGTACACAGTATATGCAATGGTTCACCCAAAAATTATGAATGTTTAAGTCTTTCTGCCAAAACAGTGAGGCAGTATTATGTGTAAAGCCTCTGAAATAATTCCAAATGTAAATATAGGGGCGACAGAAAGTCCTCTAAAATAATTATTAGAATACAGACACCGTAGGCTGACTTTTTTTGTTCATTGTGATACAACAAAGGAGGAATTGACTCTGATCGATAGTGTAACAATGACGAGTCTAAATTGTATATCATGAAGTAAAAGAAAAACAAAATTGTGAATTTTATACAATACTCATAAAAGGAACTGTATCACTGGTGAAATTAATTTAAATTAATTAATTGTAATGAGTTTTGAAAGGAATATTGACTTTTCACAATTGTTAGCTGTGCCTAGTCATTTTGTTCATTAGCTTCAAAGTTTGCCATGTTTAGCGAGAAATTTGTAAAAGTGATTCATGAGAAGACTGACGATTTTTGAATGTTAATAAAATGTTTAAGACATTCTTGAAAGTAATATTTGTTCTTGCATTAGTATAATATCATTACTATTCCTGTGATAATATTATAGAATCTTACAGCTCTCCGGCTGAAGCTAGGCCATGAGCAGTAAAACTTCGTTAAGACTTTCACACAAATACCCTGTTCCAGACTTTCACTCCAACAAAGGATTATAAAAGCCAAATATAGTAACGAAGAAACAAATAATAATTAATAATCGTTCCAACAGTTTACCTAAAAATGATATTTTTTTGGAGTCTTTCATACATTTGATTTCATTCAAATGTGATTTCATCATACACCTACAATATGTTAAATTTCAACTACCTACCATTCAAAAGTTTCTGATCACTGTTGAAAAATACTATATACTTCATTTCAATGTATAAATACGTCATAAAAACCAAATAGAGCAACAAAATAAATATTTTCTCTATCATTAAGTAAAATACAATATGGTTTAAGTTTTAGCCTCTTTAAAGTATCCATCCATTGCCCTCAGAACAGCTGCACGAATTCTTGGCATGCTGGAGATACAATTCTTTTGAGTGTTTTTGCCGATCTTTCAGTCTAACATATCTGTAAATTATTCCATAGATTTTCAACATTAGTTCAACCTGAGTTTTCTGACCTCTTTGTCAAGTTCATCCCATAAGACTTCAACAGGATTTAAACCAAATCACATTCTTCAGTTCCCCACATTTCCCTTTGCTATTGACATACCCTCTGCAAGATTTAGACGCATGTTTGGGATCATTGTCCTGCTGCACATAAAGCTCTGGCTGACAGTTGGTTATCAGCTGATGATGGAAGAAAATGCTTCTGAAACTAGTTCTGGCAAATACAAAAGTAAGTGACATTAATGAATATCTGACTTACTTCTACTAGTTACCATTAATTACCCTTCATGACCCTTAACTTCTTGGTTTTATTTACCTAAATAATGTTAATTTTATTTAAACAAAAAACATACTAGTTTAGATACTGAGGGGAAGTTTAAAACCACGGTTAATTGCAATTTAGGTAAAATTTGATTTGAAGCTTTCCTGGTGACAAATATAATCAAGATGTTCTAGGGCTTCGAGCCAGGTGTAATGATGAAGAGCCATCAACATTTTGGGAGTGTACATCTCTCCCATCACCAGGATAATTAATGACTAGCAAGAGTGAAGGAACCAGTATATGTATTGTCCGCTAGTACATACTGACTAGAAAACACCCAGTCTAATGTGAAGGTGGTTCGACGCTCCGTTGGAATCTGTGTTTTCTGAGCCGTTCGATTTCCAACTTTAAGGCTGGTTTCCAGGAGGGACTAAACTGCAATCAAGCATCCCGGTTCAGTGTGCTCTTCTCAGAGGAGATGGACAGAGCCTCCTTAACCCTCCGTTCCCAGAAACCGCTACATTTTGCCATAATGGTCATTTCTTTGAAGTTAGCTCTGTGGTCTTTTTCAAAGCAGTGCTCCGCCAGCCCTGACTTGTCAGGCTGCATATGCTCAGGCTCTTCATCGCTACACCTGTCTTGAAGCCTGAGAACATCTTGAATATGTAATTTAGGTATCAACTCTCCACTTCCAGTGTGAAATTTCTGAAGATGCGAAGCATATAAAGGAATGTATATCTATCATTTTTGTTTTCTGCATTTCACATATATTTTCAGCAAAAAATACTAAAAAAATAAGAATATTTGCTTTAACAACAGTAGAACATGGGAGTTTAAGTGATAGAAAATGAATGAAAAAGTAAGAAAGAAAGAAAGAGAAGAAAAGAAACAGTTTTCTACTGCAGGTGTTATGGGGTTAGTAGTATCATTTACACTTAATATAAAGCATCATTTTGAGATAAACATAAAATGCTTGCCAAATACAAAAAGAATATTTAATTCTACAAAAGTTGAAATCATAATATAGCAAATTAGTTCTTTTATGAACACAATTGCCACTAAGATTGAAGTCCATGCTATGTAACTAGGTATTATGTTTCACGTAAACTCTCTGGCAATATCACTTTCTTTATTTTTACCGTAATGCTTTCATAATTAATATGTTTTAACTAACTCTTCAGAATTATTATTTTTTACAAATTTTACTAAATTAAAGCAAAACATATCTTTATTTAAGCCAAAATCCTTTTAAAATGTAATACTTACAATATTTACAACTAAAATTGTGGAATGAATAACCCAATATGTTTATATTTGATGCATTTTATTAACTCAATAATACATTATACTCCTTCATGTTAGCATAAAAGCTGAAAGTCAAAAGGTGGATTTACTCACAGTTATTTGTAGGAAAATAGCACAAAAGATAATTATAAACATTAAACGTGAGTTTAATTGGAATGCTAATTAAAAAAAATATTCACCTTCACTGTGCTAGAATTTTCTGGGCACCCTGGCCCGTGTCCTTTTATAGGTGGCCTTGCTCACAGACATTTAATTCTTTATAGCATGTAGCTTAAGCAGCTTTGCCTTAAAATGTTCCAAATATCTTATACTGCTATGAAAGGAAAATTGATGACATTATGGTGAATATGACAACAAACCATTAATATAACACTGCATTCTAATTAAAACTCACATGCAAAAGTTATTCTAGAGAACAAATTTGTAAAGCTCTGTTGTAATGTTCATATTTTTCCAAGGCAATATTTTTAAAAGTTAAAATAGTATTGTTGTAAAAATATATGGATGGCATCTTAATTAGAAAACAGATCAATGATACACAGAGCCAGCAACCAACATGAATTATGCTTGCTCTATGGTCATCAGTATATAAACTCCTATCCAAAATTGAATACAACAGAAAGTGTTCAACTTTACTCATCATCTTTTAAAAGCAGCTTGTGCTGCAGAACACCTCCTTCTGAACTTGCTTCAAACACAACATGTTAGTTGCACAGCTGTTGCTATTGGGGCAAGTTTTTGGTGTGATGCAGCAAATGAGAGGTATTAATCCTGCCACGTATTAGTTGTGGACCATGAATCCTGGCAATATGTCTTTTCATGTGAGACTTGCGGCTGAACTCCTTATGGCATATACGGCACACTGTCTCTCCAAGATGTCTCTTCTTGTGGGCTGACAGATTAGTTCCCTGGCTATAGGATGCTCCGCAGACATCACATACATGTCTACCTGTCCTCTGTAAAACATCTTCAACCCAATGCAGCTGAGGTACTGGATGACCTGCAAGAGAAATATCTGTTAGTTTGAACACTTGATGATACAAAGCATTTTCAACAACATACATTAAAAATAGCTTTTTCTTTTATCTTTATCAGCAAGTAAAAGCACATATGTATCTAATTTTCCATGCAGCTATCTCTTTGAATGCGTACAAAATATGTTATAATAAAAGAATGTGCACATTTACACAACTCTCTCTACCCATTATAGCTTTGTATAACATATATTATAACATTTATATTAAAAAGTGCATCTTCTAAAAACATATTATTCATCATAAACGTTTTACTACAAGTAACCTCAATTTAAGCAATATGGACTTGTTTATTATAACTATTATCTAATTTTTTTATATACAATTTGTTTAAAGCTTTAAAACCAATACTCTTCTTCTTCTGTGATCTTAGAATGCTTGATATTTCAATTATAGGTATAAGAGCATTGTGTACAGAAATAGTTGTAAGTACTTATGAGGTAATGTAAAGCTAAAGATGGATGATACATGTTGCATTTGAATGTCATGCTCATGGACATTAAACTTCAATTTGCTTACACTAATATTTACAGTATTGCATGATAACAAAGCAGCCGAGTGTTACAGAGAATGTCTGCACAGCTTGAGCTAGAGCTCTGCCACAACAGACAGAGGCCTCATTAAAGGCTGCACAGTTCTCTTTCAATATGCATGCAACAAAAAGGTTACAGAGGAAGTTCAGGCCAAACTTGTACATGACTTTCGTACAAGCAATGGAGCTGCACAACAGAAAAAAAATTTGTTTTTTAAGAAAAACAGTATATGCCTAGACTGTTCAGTTTACCATGAAGCTACATACATCTCTTTTTCTTTTTTTAAAATATTTATTATGACCAACCAGCTAAAACACTATACAGGCTGTTTATAATAAAAAATATAACAATAAATAACATTGAAGTGGGTCATATGACTCCATGAATGTATGCACAATATTGTATGTAAAGGAAGTTGAGAAATTAAAGGACATACAGAGCTAAAATGAATTATTAAAACAGAGTAAACGTCATATAGAACGTATATGAATGTATAGATATAGAATTAACAATATGAATGTACAGGTTTGTAATATAGGAATTAGAAACAAATAATGTTCCACAATACTATTAACTAATAACTTTAAGTATAAAGAGCTATAACATGAACAATTTAAGTTAAACTGATATTACTCTTCTTCACTTTCAGTGTCTGATAATAGGATTTCTTGAGGTAACTTTCTCTTTAGTCTTACCTTTGGTGGCTTCTTTGTCCCAGGTTGTACACTAAAGCTCCTTGGACATTAGGTAGTTTGGAATAGAAGGATTTTGAAATAGATCTCATGAAGACTTTAATGGGCAGGGTTCCAAACACCTGATGGAGATTATTGTTTTGTACAAACCAAGGAGAATTTGCTGCTACTCGAAGAAATTTGCCCTGGATGACTTGAAGTTTATGAATATGTATTTTACTAGCTGAGCCCCAAATGAGAGATGGGTATGTAAGGAGAGATAAAACCAATTTTGGAGTGTCTGTTATTAGAGAATATAACTTCATAGTTCTGGAATTAGCATATTACAGGGACGTTCCATGTTAATCTGGTGTCTAGTAGCATTGCCAATCTCTTGTTCAATGCTATTAATGTATGAGTATGGTCTTTGACTGTACCCATATTGCCATAGATAGTTGCAGTTGTGGCTAATAACCAATTGTTCATTTTCTGATGTTTCTGAAAATGTAGGAGACTTAAAAGTTGCAATTTGCTTAATAAAACAACTCAAAGTAAAATTTTCTGAGTTAAATGGTTATTTTACAGACCAATCTTTACTGGAACTACTTTGATTCTCTTGTATTCACTTTTCCATTGTAAATTTTTTAACATTGTGAAATAACCTTTAACTTTTTGACAAATAATAGCTTAATGTTAATCTAAAACCTTATTTAATCATTCCCCACTGCCGCACTACAACCACCACCACCAATAGTAGTAATAATAATAAAAATAGTTTGTTTACTCTGAGTATAGACTTGAATAAAAGTTTCAAGCATTGCAAACAGTGGAATTCTATTTGCAATTAGAAATTAGAAATACTTCAAATTACAATTCATCCATAAAGTGAAACATTTTTGTATTAGGTTCTTTAACTTAGACTTAAAGCATGGTTTATCAGCAATATTATACATGTAACATATAATTTAGTGTCAAATTTATATCTCTTAATACAATTTATCACATGATGGTAATCCACTTTTAATCTAAACATATATTAGTTTTCTTAAAGTTCTCATGTTGTATGTATAGTGCAATTCTACAAAGATGCAATGAATATATCATAATATAATACAATGCCACTTGTAACCATCCATAGAAGATTCTCTAAATTGTATTTATTTTAATTTATTATGTATAGAGAATATCCCAATGAACTGATAGTCCTAAGGATGGATTGTTCTTTACAATAGAATTATGGTTGCTAAGCAATTATTAGAGAAGGAAAGAAAAAATGCAAAACCAACACTAATACATACGAACTTAGTTATGCTATAGAAATCCTGAAAATAACATACAGACTAATTTATGCATTGAAAATAATTAAAGTGAGTTACAGCATTACAATATATAATACAATGTTTAAATTTTGGTTACAGAATTTAAATGCTACATAAAAAAGATAAAAATTTTAAGAATTAGTAAGTCAAAACCTTATCTATGTTATGTAAGACTAAGCAAGAAATTCAAGCAATATACATAATAAATTATGTGTTATAGATAACTGAAGTTTTAATGTTTAGAACTCCATAGTCTAACAAATCTTAAGAGATGACTGGCATAGATGGTGTAGCACAAAAGAATTTGCATTGTGTTTCTGATAACACATGTGAAATTTAATACATTGAAGACAAAAGTAACATCAAAGTTATTAAAAACAGAAAATAACATAATATAACTATTTGTAATGATAAAACCAACATTGAAGCTAACAAGCTAAAACTGCAGAATGACACAGTGTGCTCAAAGTCTGCATTTATGTTAGTTACGTTCAATAAGTTGAGTTGAGTTCAATAAGTTACCAACCATTTTGCACAGTAAACCTAATTTTCTGCTAGATAATATCTGATGCAGCAAACTGACCATTCAACCCTCTGATTTTGTGGCCAATGAGTATAATTAGTCAAGTGATTCACATGGTCCACAAGTACTGGAATATGCCCCTCGCTTAATCCTATAGACTACTGATGACAATGGTGATGATAATATTGGAGAGGATGCTGGGAATGGTAAAAGATGAAAACTCAATTCTTTTTCTTCCATTTACTTGCCTTTAAAATAATGATCTTCCAAAATTTTCCTTTAACTGCAATGATTTATTTTGGCAGCTGCTTGCCTTTGGAACATATTAGCTATTGGCAATGGTGTTAACTTGTGTACATTGGTTTTTCTTTGAACTGTATACATAAATTACAAACACACACATTCACACTTTCAGACTCTTAAGAAGATAGGAAATAATGGTCAAAGAAAAATGTTCACTCTCCCAGCAGGGAATTGACCCAGGAACTCCTTGTACAGAAAATGAAATATTGTATCAATACTCTATGATTTACAGGAAAGGTAGCTTAAACAATCATAATTTACTGCTGCTTTATTTAAGATCTTCTTTATTTAGATTGAAACATACATAAGTTTAGCTACATATAATCTAAACAGAGTTACAATTCAGCAGTCCATTTTATGCACCGAGCGTAGGTGTCTCTTTAGATCATACTTTCTGTTAAGAACAGTGTGGCAAATGTTGCACATTGGTTTAAATCTATGAGTCTCCATGTGACAATTAAGTGAGGGTCGGTATTTGTATTTGCCACCACAGATGTTGCACATATACAGTGCTCGACCATATTCATCTACCACTACCAATGGTTGGTTGCTGGCTGGAGGCTCTGCAAAAAATTAAGACACGCAGTATTATACACTATAGGATTTTTTTTATTGTTGGCATTTTGAATCAATATAATTCAGTTCCGAATTCAACTTCTTGATAACTTTGCATGAATTCAAACCATTTAAATGTAATTTCACATACAGGTGCTAGCTTCAAAGACAATCCCATGCAACATATCTAATTTATGCAGCCCTTCATTTGAATTTTAAACTGCTGAATTACTCACATTATACAAGCATTATTTTAAAGCAACTCTCTGCTGCTTATCCTAGGTGGAATGCATTTGCAAGACATACATTACTTATGAACAACTTTCACTTGAAGTTTATTTAGTACAGGTGTCCAAAACCAACTTATCTTTTTAAATAACAGAGGATTGAGGATTATAACATAACAATTTTACATGACAAAGTCCAGAACAAGTAAATAAACAAACTTACAAGCAATGTCATAGTATTCATACATGGTATAGATAATGTGTCATAAGAGCTTCCTTTTTACAAGAGATTCCAAGAGTTTTGACTTAAGGCTCCCTATTAACAATAGTAATCTATTGTATAATTTTTGTCACACATAATAAAAGTTATTCTGAGTGGTTAAAAAATTACATGAATGAAATCTTAGATCTTTGCCAGATGTGAATTCAATATCTATTTGTCCACACTGGTTAAACATTTATTTTTTTTCAAAATGCACTCTGGAATATAATTTGTGTACCATGAATTGAAAAAATGAGAAGATGTATACTGTGAAACGATGTGCAATAATTGATTTATGCACAATGTAAATATACTTGTACATTGTTATACACTCGTGATATTTGTGCACTTCTCTGAAATTGTGATATTTGTGCAATACCTTGAACTAGTGATGTTTGTGCAATACTATGCAACTATACATTGTTATACATGTTTACAGAGTTCTTCTAAGATATGTCCTGTGTAATTGAAACATATGGATGAATAAATCTAAGTTAAATTTAATTATTTGTTTCCAGGCTAAAAACAGAGTGGAAAATTAAACCTTACATCTTACCTATTATCCACACTATATGTATATAAGTTTATACCAAGATAAAAACAGAATTGGAATATTTCAGAATGCAACAGAATAACACTTAGAAATAATGTGTCCTGTGGCACCATGGCCCTTTGGGTGTGGCCTTGGCCTACCACCCAGCTGCTGGATCCTCCACCTCTGCCCACTACAGGCATCATGAGCAGGGTCCAGTGGTGGAGAGTGGGAGTGGTCAGTGCCCTTGGCCCTCGCAGTCAGTATATGTGGTCTTTGTAACCAGATTTGATCGTGCAGAGGAAACAGGATGGGTGATTAGCCCAGAGCCTGGTGTGAGAGCGAAGAAGTGGAAGATATGAAATAATGGCAAAGATAATAGGAAAGATGATGATGGAGCAATTGGTGGAATGATGGTGGGGGAAACTGGAGAACCCAGAACATACCCACCCCTGTGTCAGTGCGTCCACTACACATCCCACATGTGAACACCTGGGATCGAACCCGGGCTGCTTTGGTGAGAGTAAAGTGGCCTAACCACTCGGCCAGGGCACAACCACTTAGAAATAATACAATATAAAAATACGAATTACAGAAACAGATTTGTTTCAGACTGGTCAAAGTTAGGTATTTTCCACTGCTTTAAATTGCTGTATATAAAATTTATAATAAAAGCTCTCATTTATTATCATATAATTCTCAAAGCTTTCTAAGCCCAATTAAAAGAAAACAAAACAGCACAGCATTCTTGGCACTCATATGGAAAAGCTGGTTTTTATGGTTATGGTTATTAACAAACCAGTAAATTAAAACATGAGAAACCTGATCTTTGTTTATTTAATTAGTTTGGAATAATATTCCGGGAATATCAGTCTTTAAGCTGCAAAAAAGAGCAATCAGAGCAATAATAAACCTGAAACCAATACAGTTACATCAACCTGTATTAAAATGATTTTGAAACTAATGATAATAAAAAGAACTACACAAAAACATGGATCTACTTGTCTCATTTCACATAATACACAATATTTTTGGCAGGAACTTTGTTTATTAAAGGATTAAGCCACACTGTACAATATCTAATACTTATATCTAATACTAAAATATCATTCTGGAAGCCAGAATTGTAAACAAAATCAAAGCTGCATTGGAACATTATTTTCATTCTGCAGTTGAAATCAGCAGACATTATGAAATGGCTTAAACTACATGATTCATATTCAAACACCTTTGCAAAACTTTGAACACATTTACATACATTTGAGTTACCTCTAGCTGAATATGTACAACATTGTGGTCTGTGATTGTGGTCAATGCTTACAACTTACTATTTATATAAGCTAAGGTGTCTGATTCACAGGAGATTAAGTTAGGTTAATTTTTTTATATAAGCTTACATTAATTAGCAACCAGTGGTTACACACAGCTTGCTCCTTTCCTCATTTGCATTCCTTAATTATATGCTTATGATTGTCCCACTATTTATACAAGTTTAAGTTCCTGATACTTGGGAGATTAGGTTAGGTTCAGTTTATTTTATATAAGCTTAGACTAATTATCAACCATTGGCTACACCAAGGCATATGATTGAAGTGAGTTTAATCCCACTATTTATATAAGCTTAGATTTGTGATTCACATTTTATTTTGTGTAACAAACTGTCAAAAATACCCTCTCTTAGCATTCACATTTATATGAGCGAGAATCAAAGAAGAAAATAACTGCATATAACATTTATTTATTAGGAGTAACACAAAATTAAACATTCAAACAATAACTTTTACTTTAACTTTTAAATAATAATTACTTATAAATTTTCTTAAAAGGGAGAAGAAGAATCTAAAATCTTGCAAAACCATTGAATTTTATTCCCTACTTTAGGTTGGTACTCCCTTCCAAGCATGGGCAATATTCTAAACATGACATTGTTTACTGTCTGCACACCATAATGATTTTACTATAAACGACAACATTGTGGGGATGCAACATTTTTTTGTTCTTAAGAACCTTAACTTTGCTAACTCTATTTATAACTGATACTTTTTCATTGGTATTAATTGATAAATCCATATTTTACTTTCATCTCGTTCTACAAAATTGACAGATATCTAAGTGATTTCCCGGTCTCATGCCCCTTCATTTTCTTACGCCATTTATAAACTTCTCTGAGTAATTTATTACATAGTTCTATACATTTTCCCTCCCAAATTACACTTAATTTCTGTACATAACACTGTGAAGTTATCCCTGATACTATCCTTTCTCAAGAGTTTTCTTCCATTCTGTAAATCTCCTTACCAATTTTCTCTAAAATTATTTGCAATTTCAACATTCAATAAATAATCCGAACTTCTCTTGCAAAATTAAACATTGTCTAACAATATTTTGCACCTCTATTGATCCCATAGTTATGTTGCATATTGATTATGATTGTATATTAAATTTACTCCGGGATAAATAGTACTCATAGCTTAAAAGATTTTTATTTACTTGGTTGTTACTTAGAAGAAATCAAAAAATTGCATATAACAACAAAAGAAAATAAAAATACAAAACAAATGGGAGTGTTCTTGAGCAATAGCTATGTTACTTACATCCAACCAACCTGAAACCAATACTCCAGTAATCTTCCATTAGTTTGTTGTTGTTCCCAACTCCAAGTGCTTTTAGGTGATGTAAACCCATAATTAATCTACAAAACATTCATGTATTGAATCCACATTTAACCATCCTTTATCATTCCGTCAGACTTTTGCTCTATATAACTCTTTGACTTTCACTTTCCTTGCAACTGTTCCTAATTACTTATTTCACACACCTGGTATTTTATACAGACATTGCAAGTCTATCTTTTGCTAACATATATCTTTCTTCTTGTCATTCCATACTCCATTGCCACTTAATTGAAACCTTAAATAATCAATTTTCTTGTTATATCTATCTCCTGTCCTTCCTAGCACCATTTTTATCTCTTCTCAATTTATAACTTGTCTTGGAACTATGAATCTTAAATTTTTTATAGTTCAACCTCAAACTTCAATATTTACAACAACTTTTGGTAACTGCTAATACTCTCAATAGTCCCTAAGCTGACCACATGTCATCTGTATAAAGTAATCCTGGTACTTCTCTATTACTTACTGTAAGTGAATAAACATTGCCTTGCCTTATTGCGGTGGGGGGTGCACAGTACCCTATGAGCTAGATGGCATGTTCAGGGAGCTTAGCTGCTGACTTGCCAGAGGTGAGGGGAAGCGAAGAACAATCCACAATGGGTAGATGAGGTTCAATATTCAGGAAAACAACTCATCTAGGAGAGGAAACTCCAAAATAAAACCAAGAAGAGGACTCTCGTTAGCTGTAGTGAAGGCAACCATCTATGGGAAGAAAACCCTGATAGAAAAATCTTGATCCTCCAAGTTGGGGGTCCAGGTGATTGGGTTGGTGTCCCACCCAGGTAAAAAGTCTCTTACTATAAAGCTGAGAAGAAGGAGGATGACTTCTGAGCCGCAACAGGTCAATTTGGCCTATTTTGATGAAAATGATGATAAACTCAATAAAGTGAATAATATAGGACTCAATTTACACCCTTCCCTTTATCTTGTGATATCCTTCACATCATGTACCACTGTTTACATCTAAGGGTACAACACTCATGCTTGGTATAATATTCTGTAATGCTCTCATAAATTTCAAACTTACATTTTTCATTCTCAATATTCAATTCACTGTCCCATCCTAATCCAGCCCTTAATGGGTAGTGACTATTGGTTAAAGACATATTCCTTTGAGAGGTAGAACTGGAACTTAAAAATTCAATGCCACAGTTCCAGTTCTACCTTTCAAACATTGCCCACACACAGCTTGTGTGTTTAAAAACACCAACAGTAGGTTTGTTGGCATAAATAAATAATAATTACATATTCCTTATTTGAAATTCCAATACAACTAGTGGCGTAAGCTGTGGGCTATCAAAGCTATCACTGAAGCCCATATTTAAACTAGAAATTAATAAGCAACATTAATAATAACAACTGCAATACTAGCCAGCTTCCCTCACGAAGAATTAGCACATGATGGAATGTTTTGTTCTCTACCACTGAACAGAGGGGAGAACAGGCTTCAGATGCTTGCTGCCACAGCCTTCACTACAATACAGGCAAGGAGGGATGAGGCAGAGGAGTGCATGAATAAGCCGAGGCTTCGGAATCCCATGTCACTATACCCACCTGAGCATCTCTGAAATGTACCGTATGGACAAGACTGGCTTGGAATTAGCAAGAACCCTCTATTTTTAATATTGTGGAATTGTTACGGTCTTCAACAGCTGTATTAGTATTATTTATTTCATAGTGTACAGCATGCCAAGGCAGCTGCTAGTACTTGCTAATTCTTCAAAATGAATGAACAATGTATAATAAACCAATTAGTAAAATGATCACACTTGCAGTTGAAATATAAGGAAAAGTTAGTGATAGTAAACAGGGAAGGCCTATTACAGCTCTTCCACACTTGTAGTCTGAACAGAAGGAAATAAATAAAAGATCTTTTAATGCAATCAATATGATAAGTATGTGAGGCTGACTGGTTCACACAAATTAAATAACTTTATTGCTGGCCATGCTTGTTGTTTCCAGCTGAGAAAACGCCCTGAAATATGATGGGTTTGTAAATTTAGCATATTTAATCACAACTTTGAATAAACATAAGAGATAACAATTAGAAATATACGTTTTGAAGAAATTTGGTCAGAAGCTGTGAGCATTGCTAAATAAGAGAGCAAAGAAAAGCCTAGAAAGAGAAATTGTCATGAAGATGAAACTCATTCTTCTTACTTAAGGATTTTCTGTGAAGTCCTGAACACATTAACAACTTAAACTAAAATAAGATTTAAATCATAGAAACAGTTGAAATATCTAACCTTACTGGATTTTAAACATTTTGTGAGTTATGATAAAAGTTTTCCAACAAATGTATTATGTGAACAGAAAGAGCCATGTGCTTCCTATTTTGAAATATCTTTAAAAAACAAACTGAAAGTGTTACTTCACCTCAAAAATGTTCTAACAAGTCCATTCAAACCAATTGCAAGTTATATAAAATGAGATGGACTTGATGTTCTATACAGTGAAGTTTATAAACTATGTGAAGTGACTTTAACATTTTCTTCCACTACTTCAAGTGCAGGAAGGAGTTTTTTAGCCTTGAAAGAATTATATTTTATTTATGGGCAACACAAGTACAAATTCTTCTGAGCAACTTGGCTCTTCCATCGGTGGTAAAAGACATTTGTCTCATTGAGAAGACACCACAAGGAATTGTGTTCTTATAGTGTGACAACACAGTTTACCGGTGAAGAAAGATGGCTGGAATTTATGTATGTAATATAAACAGGTATAGTAAAATTGTTCATTTTACTTTTATAATTGTTGTTTAGGTTATTTCAAGAAAAATTTATTTAAATGCACTGTTGATAATTTTAGCATTTAATCAACAACCCCTTATTGTGCCCATCTGGTAGGCCTAACTTTCTTTTGTAGTGTTTAATGCCTGCTTTTACTACATATGGCATCGCAGGGTGGTGATACTGATGATACATGGAATGAGAGCATTGGTGGAATGAGATGCTGGAGGAAACTGGAGAACACATAGGAAACCTGTCGCTGTACCACTTTTTCCACCAGAAATCTTACAAATCTGTAATCGAACCTGGGCCACTTTGGTGAGAGGCAAATGATCTAACCATTCGGCCATGGTGCAGCCATGGTAGGCCTAGTGACAGCCCAAGTCACAACTCCAGCATACACCACTGAACATATTCCCTCAACACAAGTAATAAAAGACACTTTGCCTTTTGTTGTTTACAGTTTAAGATTCATCTGACGTATTGTTTCTTTTCAGTTTATTATTTACTGATCAATAAATAATTTTCTTCACAGAAGTCTAGTCGTACCTTCTTTATACCTTAATTTTACTGCAATCCATGTATTATGATGTATCCCAAATTTAATCCTAATATAATGGGATAAATTGAACCTATTTATTCACTTATTAACTTGCAAACCCAATGTCCATCACCAAGTGGCTCTTATCGAAAGGTAAATGAAGTGAATGATGGTCAAAGAAATCAAGTATCCATAAAGCTTAGAGTTACCCGTCATTAATTTTCTGGGGATAAGGACAAATCCTAGAGAATTCCTTAACCATATAACTACTCCAAATTCTGAAATTTTTAGTATGAGGCAGACAGGCTTCAAAACATGTCCTAAATTGTTCAAAGTAAGTAAATTCAATGTTGCAAAAGTTAATTTTGTTAGTTATTTGATCCTGACATCTACTATATAAATAAGGAACCCCCTAGTCTGATACTGAAGATGCAGTACCTGATAAATCTTCAAAAAATAAACAAAATGCTTCATAAATTCTATTCTCCAGTTTTCATTCGACAACTGATAAATCAACAATCATCACTCCTTCACAGCTAGAATTTGTTTCCTGAAACAGTCATTAGAATTTAACAGCCAGTGTAGCAACAACAGTTATACTCTAGACATTCTTAGGCTTCAAGCCAGGTGAGGTGATGATAAATCACTGAAGTTTCAGGAATCCTGGGCTACATGGAAACCACCCATCATAAAACTGTGCACAGGAAATACAGGCAGCAACAGAGTAGGATAGTATTTTTTTCTACGAGATCTGCCCCAGTGAATGCCCATAAATGCCTCATATTTTCTGCCAAGTCCATGTTAACCACCACGGTGAACAGTATAAATAATGGCCATACTGTTCCGCCAAGTCATTGAGCATCCAGAAGATACGAGAGACGTATGCTCCCGAAACATCAGTGACTTATCATCACCTCATCTGGCTTGAAGCACAAAAGTCTTAGCATAGATGGGGAGAATTGGCACATTGTGTCACTTCCCTATACATCATAATTTTAATCCCTTCCACTGCCTCACAGTGGTTAGCTACCAGTCACCCCTCTTCTCCATGCCTGCTCTAGAGTATGTATGTCACCAGGAATGCTTCAGCTCTTATTTCAATGACATACTCTAAACATTAAATGATAGTAAATATTACTTTTATTTAAACATAATGATTGCAAGTAAACTGATAACAAAATTAATCACTGCAGATGAATGTTTATTTTATTACCGAAGTCATCACTAGCTCCAAAAGGGAGTTACATAAATTGAGAAGTTCATTAAGCAAACATGCTAATTAAAATTGACAAACTTCTCTATGGATGGTTGGCATCAGATCACTGTGAAAAAGGAAGCAAATCAACAGGAAAAATAACAATAAGAAACAAAGGAGAAAACAACATGACAGTATGCCTTAAAGGGTTCCCAACAGATTTTATGAGACTGGCTCTTTACACTGTTTATGTGCCATTGGTAGTTCATATAACTTTTAAGTCATGCTTATGTTTCAAATGCTTTTAGTGTGTGCAAACCTACAATTAGGAATTAAACTACATTGAAGAGGCATCAAATATATGTATATGTACCTAATATATTTGTTTTAAACTGAACACTTTTTATGATGTGAAGGGAACTTATAGTTGCTTAAATAGCAATGTGGTAATTTTACACGGAGAGGTTAGATAGATTGAAAAGGTAACATAATAGTAGGTAGTGCACAATAAAAAATAAATTGCATAATTTGTCAAAATACAAGCGCCTAACTAAGGTGTGTTATAACATTTCTCACAGCAGAAGTCAAGTACAAAGAAATATCAACACTTCTGTCCTCTCATCACTGATCAACTTACTTCTGCTGATATTTTTGTGTTTATTACAATGGTGGTATAGCAATTTATATCTTGCTGTTTCATTTTCAAAACTTATTAGATTGCTTTTAATTTTTTTCAGAAGCCGAAACAGTGAAGTGAAACAATACCAAGTTGTTTTAATTTAAAAGGTGAGTTAATTAATAACACTGAACAACACTTATAACATATTTTTCCGGGACACATTTCGAAGGTTAACTTTCCTCCATTATCAACCGGACAATAACTGGGTTTCCATGGTGTTTCATGGTGCAGATGGTGATGCTTCTTCTGGTGTTTCTTCTGGTGGCGGTTCACTCTCCTGCTTTCCTTTGTCAGCTGATCTAACTGCTTTTCCTGCTGATCCAGATGCTCCTCCATTGCATTAATTTTTCCTTCCATGTCAGACTTAATTTCTTCCAACTCCTTAACAATGTCATCTATCTTTCAAATCTTTCACAGTATTTATCTCAAGTTTTACAGAGCTAATGTTAAATCTGAATTCAGATTCAATTTCTTCATTTCATTTTCAATATCATGAATAAGTTTAGATTTCCCCTTCTCCATTGATGATTGAACTATTCTAGTTTTTAAGGTAATTTCAGTTATCATCTCCATCAATCCAGATTTAATTTCTGTCTTCATCTTCTGCATTCCTGATTTCAAGGTCTTCAATTTGGTTCCCATTTTTAACATTCCAGATTTTATTTCCATGACCATCTTCTCCATTCTGAATCTTATGTTTTTAATTTTTCCTAATAATATGTAGTGTCTCCATTATAGCATTTAAATCTCATTCCAAAATCAGTGTGACTTTTTGTCTCTGTTTTCAGTTTCTTCCTACACAGTGCTTACAGTAATAATGAGCACATCAGCCTGTTCTCTCTCTGTATCACTCAATGATGCATCGAACACACGACTCAGCACATAAACACCACTGAATGCAAAGTTGTCAATTCTTGGTGATGAAAAGTTGCAACAAGGGACTGTCAGAAAGGCCAGCAATTGTCATGGAACAGCTTATAAATAGTCATTATAGTGCTGCAAATTAGGCTTTACATAAACGATAAAGATGACAGGAATTTCCAAACTTTGTATAAAATTTTCCCTGACTTGTCAATAGAATTTCTTTGACTCAGGAATAAGTTTCTACCTTCTTATCTTAAAATGCTCATGCATAGTATGGTTATACCAGAAATAAAAAGTAAAGAGAAAAGAAAATGGAATTCATCCCTCACCAGCCATACAAATTTCTTGTGACATGCTACATATAAACAATCATCCACACAAGCTCTCACTTGTAGCTTGCAAATGTCTGTGGGTTGCAACTCAGTAGAAATTCTACTTTTCTTAACTTCCCCTTCTGCACTCCCCTGTGCAGATACCAAGGTATGAAAATGTGGAAGTGAGAAATTGACACTCATGGATCCATTTTTTAAAGTGTATACAATCAACTTCTCTTTTATATTTTAGTGACCAGTTTAGAAATTACACAATGAAAGGTAAAGCTGGTGCTGCAACTGGCTTAATCATTATGTAAAATAGTTGGAAATGCTTTTAATGGCTTTTTGCATACTAGTGGCTATTTCTTCAATAAAGTTAGATTTAGCCACAAAAGGGCTAAGTTGTATTATTGACTGAACCACACAATGACCTTCTCTTCAAAGTGACCAAACTTTCTGTTATACTTGTATGAATTCTCAAGAAGATACAGTACAGTCCTGAGGAAGAGGAGGTCTAGAAATTTCTACAAGTGTGCTGATTCAGCTTCTGGGTGGTTTGTTAGCTGTTAGCACCTCCTCTTCCATTTTTTCCCCATCCAACCAATTTTACTCTATTGGTGCTGGAAAGTATGCCTGCCACCCACATGTGGATAATTATTGGAGGGCTTTTCATAATAAAAATTGTTAAGAGGAAATGAAAAATAACATTTTTTCTTTGCTATGAGTATTTTGGGTTGGGGCAGATTTTCTTGAATTATTTTGCCTGACATACTTGAATACAACACTCTACCTACCAAAGGCAGTTGATAGAAAAAGTAAAAATGGACTTCAATTGGAATCTGCCATCACTGTTCTAATTCATTTTCCACCAATTTAATGAACAGCACAGCAAGAAATTGAAAATAATGATCAATGATCTTTCATTAAAAATAAGAGATCATTATTGATTTTATTTTCTCTACCAACTATATATAATATACCAGAAGAAGTATTTCAGTCCACCCAAAAATTTCACATTGAAATTTTTCCAAAATAATGTTTTGGGAATACTCTGCTATTTCCCAAAAAGAACTTATGAAAAGGTCTGTGTGTGCAACTATGAACAGCATAATTAAAAACTGAAAAGTTGGTTAAATATTAAAGTTGGTACCTATTTAAGATCAACATCTTTCAAGAATATGACAAGAAGATTTTCAGAAAAATTTCCCATCTAAACTACCTACTACAGGCAAAAATGTTTGTTATTTTTTATTTTCTCACAGAAGCAGCTCTTACAATTTTTACCAAAATACCATGTTTCCTAAATTGGTATGAGAGATAAAATGTGTGTATTGAATTCTCTGTAAAAATTCTGTGAATTATCTTTATTTAATTATATTTTGTACAACAAGGATAAAGGATAAGACAAAATCTTCCTGCTGGAAAGATGTAGATTATAGTACATAATAGATATCAAATAAGATATTTCTTAACATTAGCCATTTTTGAATATGCCATGTTTTACGTCTAACCATTAAAAAAACCAATACTCAGAGCAATAAATGCCCAATGTACTGCAACCAGTTTTGATCTAAAGTTTAAATCTTTCCTAAGTATCACCTAACAAACATGCTGAAACATTGTAATTCTTGCTCCTTTCTTCTTTTCTATCCATTGCAAGAACCTGTTACTATGAATAAACATTTGAATCTGTTTCCACATGATGAAACCTTTTTATAATTTGAAACAGTTCTTAAATAAAAGCATGTCATAATATAATATGTGTAGAAGAATCACTTTTTCTATGTATAGCATGCTATACAGATACTTTTGAATTTGTTCAATGGCAGAGAATGTACATGACACTGAAGTTTCTTATTTTCTTATTATACTCACCAGTGTTAGTGTATTCATGTTCAGCAGCACTAGACATTTATATAAGGAATGAGATGAGTATCCAGTTGCTGTGCATCAAGTTGCTGTGTCAAGTGATTAAGCTTGATATGATTCCTTTGTTTTCTTATATAACTATATGAAAACAATACATTCATAACATCACAAAAGAATTAAATATGCTAAATTTAATAGTTATTATTGGCATTGTGTTCTAGAAATAACAGTTTTAACATTAAAATATTTCCCAAATATTATGGTTACAGAAATCTCACTTTTAACATGCTCTGTTGGAAAATCACATTCAAGTGATTCCCCTTTTCTTCTCCCAAAGCTCTTATTTACACTGTAATGCCGTATACATTTCTTTCTCAGCTTTCAGTTGATGTTTTGATTCTTACTATTTGCATTATAAAGTTAAAGAAGCTGCTCCTTAAAATGTTGAAGTTGCTCACTGTGGAGGTGGCATATCACTTTGAAGGATTTCTTGAGGAGGCATCCCATGCACAGAGGCTAAATGCTGCTTCAAGTAAGCTGCGCGACTGAGTACAGTGTTACAGACAAAACAACGTGTTGCTCCTCGATGGACATCTTTATGCTTTGACAAAGAACTGCCTGTCTTGAACACTTTGCCACATTCCCTGCAAGGATATATCTGACGGGATCCTTCCAAACTCCCTGATCCATGGTCCCATTTGTCTGGCCATACTATATCTTCCTTCCACCACGCAGACTCTGCAAAAGAGAAATCCATTAGAATCTGTTCTGGAAGAGAATAAACCAGCAGGATTCAAACTTTGTCTTCTCCTCTACCCAAGAGGATGAACTTCAAGAAGGGAGTTGTGCTGCAGAGGCAAGCACGATATTCCAAAGTTCAAGTTACAAATCCTACACTTGCAGATCATAACACACCATTTGGTTATGACTGAATTACAGTAAGATAGAAAAAAGTTCATGTTGTACACTAACATGACTTTCTCTATTCACTGTGATTTGCTTTTTAATCTCTTCTATAAACTACTCTTACACAAAATTGTTAACTGAGATACATCGATCTGAGTGGCTCAGTTGCTTAGTGCTGGTCTACTGATCCCAAGGTTGTGGGTTCAAATCCAGCCCAGACTGATGGTTTTTAAGTGTGCTTAAAAGTGACAGCACCATGTCAGTATATTTACTGGCATGTAAAAGTATCCTGCAGGAAACGATTCTGGCAAAGTAGCAGCGCTGATATGATCCTGGCAATTGACAGCATTGCTAACAAAGAAAATAATTATATTTTCTTTCTGAGATAAATGTTTGCACAAATAGTTTCATTGTATATTTTGTTACAGATACAAGGGCCTGCAGGAGGCTAAAGCAATAGCGAAATATTAAAAAATGCAGGTTAATATATCCTAGCTTTCAAATTCCATACTCTTTGCATAGCATCGCAAGAAATAAAGGAATAGTGACTATGGCACCTCACATAATTTATAAAGTATTAGAACATTCACACGAATAACAACAAATATCTTTGAAATGGTTGATGCTACATATTATATTGGACAAAACTGTGTTTATTAATAATATATACAATTTTCATGAACTAACATTTTTATCTAGTTTTTATTAAAAAGTGCAGCTTTTGTAAAAACATACAATTTATGTCAATACTCTGAGATTCATAGTATTTGCTGCTATTGGTTGAATTTTGCAGTACTTTTTATCTTACATTTTTGAAATGCTAAGTCATCATTCATTTTGCTCCTTGTAATGTCATACAAAAAGTATGACATTCAAGCCAGCATATAGTAACTCATGTTTTAAAGATTTTGCTATTGCTTCAGCCTCCTGTGTCCTCCCTTGCACACATATGTAATGAAACCATTTCTGAAAGTGCTTGAATTAACATAACATAGATAGAAGAATAAGCTTTTGTAAAAAGAGGTTGTAGAAGGTATATAAAAATAAATAACAAGTAGAGAAAGCCATGCGGATGTAACACATTTTTTAATAAATATTTTCATAATTTGATATTTGTAAAATCACAAAAAGTACAAAAGCAAAACATTTATTTTTTTTCTTTTACATAATTTCATTAGAAATTAAAAAAAAAAAAAAACTCCAGTGTAGATATCATTACTAAAGGCAAAATAAAATTTTGTGTATGACATAACAAACTGACAAAGGGACAGTTTTAAATAATATATACAAACATATTTATTTAAGAACATAACAAAGTTACTATCTTTGAAACAAAGACACATAACAACATTTTTGTTTAACTGTTTAATTAACATATTCAAGTTTGTTACACGTGGACTTCAGCTCATACACATGCGCACTGTCCTAAATGACACATTTGGACAGAAATCTTTAAAAAAGTAAGATTGTAGATGCTCTGCAAATATGAGAATATGGTACTATATTCAACTTGGTGGAGATTATGAAGGAATACATCCTGATGTAATAATTGCATATTTACATTCAAATTTGTTTAACAAGAAAAGAAAAATCTAATGCGTTGCACTCACATGACTTTCTCTACTCTTGTACTAAACATTCTTACAAACTCTTATTCCTATATCTTTTTAGTGTTAGTTGAGATAAACTTTTGTACAAATTATCTTATTGCTTATTTCCTTGTAGGTGAAAGGGGAATATTAGAATACATAGGCTTTGAGCGATAGTCAAATCTTTTAAAGCTTTGAGATCCCATTCTCTTTGCACACTTAACATGTAAAAAAATGAACAACGATGTTCCATTTCACAAAAGTTTTAAGTTTTCCAAAACTGACACAAATAACAAGGAATATCTCCAAAATGGTTCACTCAATAAAAAACTGTATTCAGACAAAAATTGTGTGTTTTGGTGAGATCTACATTTTTTGTATAGTAAGATTTCATCTATCTCTTACGGTTTACGAGTTATTCAAAAGTCATTCAGAATAAACAGGACTACATAGGCTATAGCCAGGAAATTCAAAATATACATTTCATCTGTCATACAAATATGTTAAACATATGGCATTTTAATCAAAATCGTTACAGCCATTTTCAAGAAAATAATAATTTTCAAAAAATCTTCCATGTTAAGGGGTAGTTTAAGGTGGGGCTATTTTCTTCAAAATCTTTGTGTCACATCCTTGAAAGACATTAAACTTAAATACCAAATTTGGTTTTTAACCGACTTTTCGTTTTTGAGTTATGCTGTCCACAACCTGACAGACACACACACACACACACACACACACACACACACACACACACACACACACAGACCTTTTCTAAAATTTTTTTTTGGATCAAAACATATTTCTGGTGAAATCTTGACATTGAATTTTTGGTTGGAATACAATACTTCCTCTACTTACCAGCAGAGAATGTAAAAAGAGATGGGAAATTGGTATATTGGTACTTTTTGTAACACTATACATATACTCAGAAAGGTAAAAGAGGAAAAGGTAGGTGTTAACAATTAGACTTATGTCTATTTTACCTGATGTTTAATATTTAAAAATCAGTAATGATAAGATAGGGAAGGATCATGTTCTTTCACAAAGACCATTAAAACAAAGGCTATACTGTACTGGAATCTCATCCACCTGTAGCTGGCTACTGCCACTCTTTGGCACAGGGGCTGGATGCCTAGGTACTGGTAACTAAGTTGCTAGCTTCAATCTTTTTGTTTGCATATACATACCTACATAAATACACAGATGATGCCTTAAGATTGCACATGCTAACAACAATAAATGATATAAAATCAAAGCATTCTATAAACATTGTGATTACATTTTTATTATTTGTACAAATATGTTTAAAACAGTGAATGATAACATACAATTCTATTCACAGCTGGGCATTAACATAGCATAAAGTAATAATTACTTTACTTGTGCTCTATTTTTCCCAAAATAAATAGCTAAAATCTTTCTAAAGTACAATTCATTTAAGGCAAATTTAGAATCTTTACTGGCCAAAGAGTAAACATGATTTTCTGAAAAATCATATTAGCATATCATATCAGTAAATGGTACCACTGTTTTGTTTAAAATAACTAAGGTGTCACTTGATACAATTTAAGGTATATAATTATTTTAATTTTCCTCCAAAAGCAAAAATAACCTTTACAAACTGATTACAATCAGGTTCCAACATGAGACAATAGTTGTACATCTTTTAAAATTATTTTATTCTTACCTTTTGGGTGCTTAAAGATATTATTCGTCCTCTTGAGTGCTGGATAACAAACATGTACAGTTCATGTGAGGCAGGATAAACTTTTCCAGAAAATACATAAACACAAAAATCAGAGCAATATATGCACTTTAAATTAACAGCAATAAAATGAATGGCATTGAAATTTGTGCAACATTATTGAAATGTATGTCTATTTCCAAAATCCCAATTACCTGAATGCTCATTTCAATTCACTCTTTCACTGCTAATGTTGGGTATACCTATTTGTCATATTATGGTTATCATTTGTGATACTGTTTGATTTCTTCTTCTGTTCTGAGATATAGCAATCCCCTTTTTCTTTTATTCTGGATGTGTATATATATATATATACATATACACACATACATTTCTCCGAATACACCTCTAATTATTCTGACCAGGGGACAGAACAAGTAAATAATGTACAGTTCTACGAATTTGTAGAAGCTTGTAACTTGTCACTAAGTAAAGCTAGTGATTGTGTTAGTAATAGAGGAGGGATAAAATAGTGTTTTAAGTAGTCAAGCATGACAAGTTTTTATAGGGTGCATGAGTTTTTTAAAAGGAACTGAAGTAACAAAGAAATGTGTAAACTTGATTTTAAAAAGTGTCAAGAGTTAACTGCCAGAGTTAACTTTTTCCAGTGTGGCAAAAGATCAATCCATTACTATTGCCATTTATTTAGTTCAACTGATAAGCCAAATTTTACTTAAGATTTGATCTACAGTTCCACTTAATAGCTCTCTGTAAAACGCTCAGCAAAGTGCCATGTTACTATGTCTATCTCTTTCACTCACAGCACATGATATGGCTGCATTGTAGCACTCTCCTATTGACCACTACCACATGTGGGAGATTTGATGCAGACAATACAACTAAATCCTTGGGACAATATTATTGACCATGGCTTGTAATTTGCAGCACACTGTTGTGGTTCCCAAGTATTATCTAATGCACATAGAAAAAGCAGGTGTACTGGAACTTTTCATCCACACAGTAGTATAATGAGAACATTTATTAAAATTAAAATTACAAACAAGACTGTATACAAAGTAATCACTCTATACTTTTTTAAGAAAGTAATAAGAAAACATTAGATAAATATGAATTTTAAACAAAAAATATATCTTATTTGATTCAGTTATTTGTATATATTGTTTAGTAATCTTTATTGAACTTTTAATCAGGCAAGTGTGCATTAAAGAAAGAGCAGAAATCATGAAACCTTGAAACAACAACCTGAATGACCTATGCATTAAAAGGACTGCTGGATGCCTCCTTATGTTTTCTGCGCATGTGTCTGAGGACATCTGATCTGCGGTTAAGCAAGAGAGAGCAGATGGGACACTTAGTGCTATTCCTGTGGAGTGCTTTGTGATGGCTCAGTGAAGAGGGTTGGTGGTATTGAGCTCCACACACATTACAGCTGTACATTCCAAGTTTCTTAACAGCATACGGTTCCCCTAGAATTTAATATAATGTTGTAAGTAATAGAACACTAATCTTCTGTATATAAGGTGACTAAATTTTCATAAACTTTCCCAAAACACAATTTCAATATGTTTGCTTTTCTTTAAGGGATGATCTGGAAGGAAAAATAATATATTTGAGAAGAATGCATATAGAGGAAATGTCAAGAGTGGGTCTGATAACTACATCTATTTTGGACCAGGCTGCATGGACAAATGTGAGAATTTGAGGAAAACCAATAAACACTTGTCAAAATTCAGATTTCAGTATATGAAGGCTATTTTTTTTAAACCTTTGTTAGGACTTGAAATCAAAAGCAATATGAATATCAAAATGGTTTTATTGTCAAATGTTCAGTACTGTACACCCATAAGCTACTTTTCAACATATAATAATCATGAAGATTAACAGCTTTGTCATACGTATGCACCAGCTTACCAATACCCTCTGCAAAAACATTTGCTGCCTGTCTCTTACAAGGGTCTGCACGATGTCCTTAACAACACTGGAGTGGATATGCTGTTCCCCCAAACAGATTTTTCATCTACGAGTAAAGATGGAAGTCACTCAGTGCTAGGTTTGGGTTATAGGGAAAGAGCTCAAATATTTCCACTCTTGACTATCTGCATCATGAACCTCTGTTTGGCCATCACTCATAAACTTCTCACCACACACACACACGCATGCACGCACACACACACACACACAGACACACACACAACACACACACACACACACACACACACACTCATCCTGTCGTGTATTTTACTACATTATGCCCTTCTTCCTTTTGAAACACAACATTGCATAACTTGCACTTGGTGGGATAGCCTATGGCAATGGGCATCTTTAAGTGTCAGTAGCAAAGTTTTAGTGGTGAGAAGACAGCCAATCATGATGAGCGATCCCTCACCTCCTATGGCTACTTGAACCACTTAGCGGCACCATCAGAGTTTGAAAAAAATTAGCTGTTATAAATACTACTCTGCTAATAAGAAAAGATAGTCATCCCAATGTACACATCTTGTTAACAGATCAATAAATTTGTTATTTACACGCATCCCCCCCTCAAAAAAAAAAGTCGAATTATACTAATTGCACAGGAGAATAAAAACATGCTTGTTTATTTTTTTACTTTCTATACAATTGTGTTAAAAGTTGTAAAATTCATAATAAACCATATATTTATGATTAAATGTAAAGTTTAACTATTAATGTATGTACTTAGGCTTTCATGGCTGGTGTCTTGACTATTAGAAATGTTTAGTTCTTCCGGGCTTGTAGGCCGTGGTCTAGAAGGCATGGTAGATACCAACGTTTCACCAAGTACTGCACTTGGCATCATCAGGGTAACATGATCCACTGTCTGCACTGGTCAGAGTTTGAATGTGGAAGCAGAGAAACAGTGGAACTAAAGTCTGTTAACGTCCGTTACATTTATTTATATGGGTGGGGGTGGGAGGGGCATTGTTGCGCTGGTTACGGTACTGAATGGCTAGTTGTAGGCGGGGTTTTTATTACAACTGTTGTGTGTTTCTGAAAGTTTATCTAAGACTGGTATTTAATCGCAAGGAAGAAATACTTCGTGTAAATAAAGCATGGATACCAGTCTTAGATAAACTTTCAGAAGCACACAACAGTTGTAATAAAAACCCCGTCTACAACTAGCCATTCACTACCGTAACCAGCACAACAATGTCCCTCCCACCCCACCCATATAAATAAATGTAACGGACGTTAATGGTCTTTAGTTCCACTGTTTCTCTGCTTCCACATTCAAACTCTAACCAGTGCAGACAGCGGATCGTGTTACCTTGATGATGCCAAGCGCAGTACTTGGCGAAACATTGGAATCTACCATGCCTTCTAGACCACGGCCTACAAGCCCGGATGAACTAAACATTTTTAAATATTAAGCTTGAGCATAAGAAAGCACTGCACTCAAAAATTGAATATAAAAATTTCACTAGAAATACATTTTGATGTGCTTTTGAAATGAAAAAGAGCATAAAAAGAGCATTTTAAGAAAAATGAGAGAGAGAAACAGAGAGAGAGCAAAAGAAAACATAGTAACTAAAAAATTTCAAGTTTTATCAGGCTCTTTGTTTAAAATTAACAGAAGCATTATATGTATGATAAAACCCTAGTTCTCTACATAACACTAATGTTCTTAAAGGTTAACCTATAAGAACATTTTGCATTTATGTGGTTGCATTTGAAAAGTTTCCTGAAAGAGTATGATATGCCATGCATGCTTAAAATGTGCCACACAGTGTAAAAACATTCTATGTTCTCTATTCACACATATATCTAGAGTGTAATTTTTGAATAGATATTTCAGAACAATCTGCTATAAAGAAAAGTATTTTCTGCTAAACGTTACCAAATAATTTAAATTACAAACTTTATTTTTATTGTTCAGCAACATTTCATTATAAGCTATACTTAAATGTCACTTTTCCCCCCACAATACAGTAATATGCAGATTTTAATATTTGGATCAATTATCCAGATTTCTGCTTGTTAACTTTCTACAAATGAACAGCTGAATTATCTGGAGTTCTACCATTATTCAAGATGAGTCGCTTTAAGTGTAAAGAAACAAACAATGATTGCAGTGGTAAAATAGTTTGTAAAGGAATAAGTCTATGATTATTTATGGCAATCTGACACATAAATAAAACAAACAAAAAGATTCTATACAATATTTCACATTGACCTTACAAGAATTATGCAAAATTGAAAATGTTTTGCTTATTTCTGGAACAACTGATTTTCATTCACGAAATGTTAAATCTATAAGAAATTGTATATGAAAATTTACATTACCGTTTACCTTAAAACAAAGCTTTGGAAACTGAAGGTGAAACAGGTTAAGAGATTAGTTTAAGAAATAAATTATTTCTGCACTTGGAAATTAAGGCACTACATGGAATGCAATGGAGATAAATACATTTATTAACACTAGAAGTAATGTAGGTACATAAATATCCCTACAGCACACAAGGCCGAGAAGAGGCTTTGGAATATATGAGGAATGCAATGGCTGGGATTTCCCTGACACAATGTTTACTGATTAAGAATACAGTAAGACATTGGTAAGACATTATTGAGAAATACATTGCACCATTAATAAAAACAATTCTTACTTCAAGTAAGCTTATTACTAACATTCATCTTGTGGCCTTTCTTTGCATTTATCAACATTTCTCTGCTTGTAGTATGTTGTATTTGTAAACAAAAAGACTGGAATTAATCAAATAGTGAAATAAGGACATTCATGTTTATGGAAAATTAATCATTTTCAGTATCTATCTGCAGTTACACAACTTTGTATCTACATACAAATATATGTCATAAAACATTGTGTTTTTCATAAGATTTATTTTATTTAATTCCTATAACAAACACATGGTAGAAACAAACAATAAATTCTGAAATTAATAACTTCTTAGATAATTTCTTTCATCAATAAGAGAACATACCAGTTACAGTGATGAAATAGAAGTAAACAAATGGTGAAAAAATGTGTGACAAAATTGGCATCAAAATTAAGTTTCTAAGCATTACTTTTAAAGCAATTTTAAATTTAAGCGTTTTGAATATAGGTATCTTACTTTTTTTACCACCATCTATTTTAAAGGTCCCTGACTGGCCATTCAAATATCCGGGAGTCCAATGAAAGATGGGCATTTTATTACTTAATTTCCAATTAGTTAAATTTAAAATATTTAATGTTTGTTAAGAGTATGGAGCATGTGCCAAGGTGGATGAGTACTGGACGCAAAGTGTCATATAGTTCATGTGTCATATAGTTTGTGATATGCTTGGGTTCAGCAGGATGACAAACCGAACCAAAGATTGGCTATACCTCTATGCAGCAACCTGCTTTTGTTAATGCTTTCTACTCTAGTCAGTAAAACACTATGATGGCAAAAATTATTGAGGAATTGATATTTGCTACAAAGACATCAGAATTTATAATGATAAAAGATGTCATAGTGTTTTTAAATGTATTCTTTGCCAATTTTTAAGTTATTTGTAAAAGATATGTACTGAGTAAACATAAGTTTAAAATGCATATAATGCAATAATTAGTATGTCTTTGTTTTGAAAAAGTGAGAGAGGATAAAAACAGAACTTAGAAATAACCACTGAGTTTTAGGTTATTTAAGGAAGCTGGTACAAATTATTTTGTTAAAAGCATTAGCATTTATGATGAGTTTTAAAAATCATTACACAAATTAAGATAATATTCAAATAGTTAAAAAGATTTAAACTGTAAAGTTCAAAAGTGCTATGGGAAATTAATTGTTTAGGGTGAGAAATTTGGTAAAAATGTCAAGAAATGTGGGTAAAAATTGTGAAATATAGACATTTCATTATTCCTTCACCTTAATTGTCAAGGCTTTAGTCACTAAAATGTCCTATCATTTCAAGATTATTATATAGGTGAATAACAGTATGTTAAAAATAGGGGTACCAATATTTCAATCATGAAGTGCAGCATTTTTTATATATTTCTCATAACACTGAAGAATGAAAACAATGAAATAATTTATACCTAATTCTGAAGAATGCTTCCATAAATAACAATTATATTTACTGTACAAAATTACTGTACATGCTAAGATAAGGTATACTGCAATTAAAAAAGTTTTAGTTACATTCAGTTCTTTAATTAATCCTCCAGCTAACTAACCCATCATTCAATACAGGCAGATTCAACAGTAAGTCAAACAACAGATAAAGCGGAAATATAGTCCCGAAATATAGAGAGCATACAAATTTAATTTTACACTCACAATGCTGTTTGTGTATATGATATTTCCTTGCATTAATGCAGTAAACTAGAAAATATAAATACAAGAATAGCAAATAAAATTCAAATGCTTAGTACCTTAGAGTAAAAAGAAAATGCTTTAAGAATTAATAACACTAAAGTATTGCTTATAATAAGAGCACTATACCATTGCACAAAAACAAGAGTTTGACAATAATGCATATAATTTAAATACTTCTCTATAATAAATATATCTTTATGTTGTTGTTGTTAGCTAATGCTGGATTTCTGACAATGAAGTCATTAATCCTCTTGCTCTCCAATATTTTTCACTGATGGATGGGGCACTAGAAGTGGCCGGGCATATTTGAAGGTGGTCTTGGTCCATTATCTTTATGTGTTTATAACTACACTTCTACACATTATCTTATATAGTTCCACATCTTTGAAAAATACCTGTCCCTCATGTGATATACCTATGCATGTCATCATTACCATTATAAGTACATGCAATGCGAAAAATAAAACACCAAAAGAAAATGAAAATGCCTTTCTTCATAATCAAATACAATTAAGTAAACAATAGACTGAACTGTATAGAGTTGTATATCAAAACATCTGATGTGTTGCACTCACATGATTTTCTCTACTCTTATACTAATTATTCTTACAAACTCTTATTCCTTTATCTTCTTCATGTTAGTCGAGATAAACATTTGCAGAAATTATTTTATTGCTAATTTTCTTTATTAAAGTTTCACGGGCGATCAGCCGTGTGAGGTTTGAAAATATTGAGCTTTCGGCCATTCTAAACTCCATGGCCTTCGTCAGAATGAAAATAGCTAATTTTCTTGTAGGTACAAAGGGAATATCGAAATACAGTAGGCTTTGAGTGATAGCCAAATCTTTTAAAGCTTTAAAATTCTGTTCTCTTTGTATGGCTAAGATATACAAAAAATGAATAACAATCTTCCATTTGTGGAAAGTATAAGTATTGTAAAACTAACACAAATAACAAGGAATATCTCCAAAATGACATAAACTGTGCTTTAGCAAGATCTACATTTTTGTACAGTTAAATTTGGTCTATCGCTTACGGTTTACCTGTTACGCAAAAGTCATCCACAGTAAAGAGGACTACATAGGCTATAGCCAGAAAATTCAAAATATATATTTCATTTGCCATAAAAATATCTCAAACATACAGCATTTTAATCAAAATCATTAGAGCTATTCTTGAAAAAATCAAAATTTTCAAAAAATTTTCCATGTAAAGCGTAATTTAGGGTGGAGGAAGTTTCCTCAAAATCTTCATTTTGCATCCTTGAAGCATATTAAACTTAAATACCAACTTTGGTTTTTAATCAACTTTTTGTTTTTAAGTTATGCTGTTCATGCACGCGCGCACACGCACACGCGCACACACACACACACACCACAGTCGTTTTTCTAAGAATGCTTTTTTATGGATTCAGAAGGCCTCAGGACATAGATTTCTGGTGAAATCTTGACATCAAATTTTTGGGTAGAGTACAATACTTCCCTACTTAATATATACAGCAGAGAAAGTAAAAATCAGATATGTTGCACTCACATGGCTTTTTCTATTCTTGCAAATGTTCATTCCTCTATCTACTTCATGTTAATCAAGATAAACATTTGCAGAATTATCTTATTGTTAACTTTCTTATAAGTGCATGTGTAATATGGGAATACAGTAGGTGAGTCAAAACTTTTAAGAGCCGGTTGCTATGTGATAGGATTGAAATTCCATTCTCTTTACATGGCCAGGAGATAAAATGTGATTGTGCATTCACATGGTGTTTTCTACTCACTCTTGCACAAAATAGTCTTAAAAATGTATATTCTTCTATTTAATTAATGTTGATCGAGTCAGACACTTGTACAACTGGTCTTATTATAAGGTTTCATTTTAGTGCAATGGTAGGTGTAATGGGAATAGGAGAATACAGTAGGTTTAAGCGATACTCATATCATTTAAGAGCTAGTCATATGTGATGGCTTTGACATTGCATTCTCTTTGCATGTAACAGAAAAAAAAAGAATGATAAGTTCCATTTGAGAAACATTTAATTATTAGAAAACTCAAACAAGTAACAACAAATATCTCTGAAATGGCCCACTTCATTAAAAAAAAGCATTTGACATAAATTGTGTGTTTAAGAGACTTACATTTTTTGAGTACTAAGACTTTTGTCTATCTCTTACGATTTACCAGTTATGTAAAAGTCATCCAGAATGAAGAGGACTTTTAAGAAGATTCCCAGAAAATTCAAGATATGCATTTTATTTGTCATGAAGATATCTTAAACATACTATAGTATTTTAATTGCTAGAGCAATTTTTTATAAAATCAAAATGTTCAGAAAAGTTGTATGTAAAGGGTTATATGAAGTTTTTCCTGAAAATATTTACATTGCATCCGTGGAAGATGCTCAATTTAAATACCAAGGTTGGTACTTAACCAATTTTTTGTTTTTCATTATGCTGTTCACAGGCAGACAAACAGACAGACAGAGAGACAAACACAGAGACACACAAACACAACATATGTTTTTGTAAAACTATATATATATATAATACTTTTTACACAGTGAACATGTGCATAAAGAAGGATTTTGTTACAGCCTCATGCCACTGCCTTTGTATTTGCCACTATGAGGCCGGTGATAATGACAGCTCAGTACAAATAGTTTTGCATACATTTTCTAGAAGCTTTTGATGTGCAGGAGCTTGTTAGGATAGAATCTTTGAGAAATGTTTGATTTGCAGAAAAGTTGCCTGTAATTGGCTGTATAGGTGAGTCAGCACAGATAAAGGAGTTAGTTTTTATTGTGAGAGTTGAGCTGCAAACAATGCAGTTGTTGTTTGCGTTAAGGATGGACAGAACAACTGTGAATTACAAGGTCACAAATTGTGAATTGTAATTCAGTTTTAAGAGAAATAAAGTGACTTAAAAAATAAGTGGACTTGTCATTTCTCACAACATATTTTTGCTGAAATCTCAGTACCAAATTTTTGGGTGGAATGTAATATCTTTTCTGCTTACTATGTGCAATAGAGAAAGTAAAAATATCAATTCCAAGAGTTTATTTGGAAATGCACTCCAGGTCACTAATTGTAATGGTGATACATACTAATTTGTTTCAGAATTTCTTAATGGGTTCTTCTGCCTTTCTTCCTCCTACAAAACTAAAGAAATAGTACTAAAATTATACTTAACTATATTGTTTATTGAAATCATATCTAGATGCTTTAAACTAAAAGGTTTTCTTCATTTCACAGATAAAATAAAACTATGTAGGACAATGAGTACAGTAAAACCTGCCTAAATCAAACTCCCCATGTAACAGAATCCTGGACAATGGAAATTCTGTGCCAGCATACTGTGAAACATTCCATGGATTCCAATTTCGTTTCTGATTCAAAATGGGGGATTTTATTCTTTTCTTTTTTCTTCCCAATTATAAACCACTTTTAAGATGGCTTTGGAACAATTGCTCATCAGCAATGGCATTTCCTGATTTGCAGTTTGTTTTAATGATTGGCACTTTGTACAGTTTTGATTTTATCTTTTAAGGCTACACATCTATGTACACTAAAATTTCAAGATATACTTTGATTAACTTGGAATCTTAAACATGTAACAGAACATAAAATACAACGCTTATGCCATACCACTTTAGATATATTTTTTTAATTTTTAAGTTTACAATAAAATCACTTTTAATAATTACATAAAAACTACTCTTTGTGCCAAATGGTTAAGGGGTGAAATTGTTATTTTACATATTTTTTAGAACCTTAATTTTTTGCATAGAGTAATCTGCTATTACAGTGTTAACATCTTCAAGTCCCATTATATCAATTTATTTTTTTAAGTTGTTGAATAATTAAAAAGCAAAGTTAATTTCTTTTCTTCATAATTCTACTCCCACAAAATATAAGCTATTGGCCTGAAAAAATTGAATCAATTTTTTCACATGCATAATTTCATAGCAAAACAATGATTCAGAGTTTTAAAATCTGAAAATATATTGATTAGTGAACATGGAATAGTTTTAACATCCAGTTGGCACATTTTATTTTGTAATTCTAAAAATATTTGCTTTATTCAAAATTAGTGCTCTGCATTTTTTATCAAAATTTTCACATCCTTTAAATGAAAATTGTAGCATCTAATAGCACTTGAATGTGAGTAATCATACTAAAAGTGAAAGCATAAAAAATGACTTTAAAATCATTTAACAGTGAAATAAGAGCATTCAAAGATTTGTGGGATTTGTGCTTATTTAGCTATTCTTACAAAAATTACATTTCTACCTGCTTCATATTAATTGTTGAGGTAAATGAGAGCAGTACAGAGGTATTTTTTAGAGGTGGCGTGTGTCGTAATGTTGCGCAGTAGTTCCTGGTCGAGTCCACTTGTCTATTGCAAGATAAAAGGGGTGTCTGGTTAGTATCTCTTCGACTTCCAGCCCGCTAGCCAGCTGGCTGCTGGTGGAAACTTACCCCCACCATCGCTTTGCGTGATGCTCGGATATGCGCGAGTGACAAGGTCACGCGCCACCTCTAAAAAATATCACTGTAGTTTTGTTAACATTTCAATATAAGCAAAAGAGGGATTGTCAAATATTTAAAAAGCAGGTTGCTGAGTAATGGCTTTAAAATTCCATATTCATTCTATGACATTGAGAAAAACTACTGGTGCCACAAAACAATTTTTTTAAATAAATGTGTTTTAAAGAGATTTAATTTTTGTATAATAAGTCTTATAATTAATTAACCAGTATAAGATAAGATACTTTATTCTCACATACATTTACATGTTGGGAATAGGCCCAGTGGCTCGTCAGATTATATAGTTAATGTAAGAATAACAATGTGTAACCACTGATAAAACACATTTGCATACAAAGCTAAATTAAAAATAACAAAGTATAACCATTTATATAAACATGTGTGAATACAAGCTATATACAGTGATTTTGACATTATTTATTTATGCTTAAGCTATGCTTACATTTTATTTATGCATAACTGCTTAGTATAATATATAGTCTTAGAGACTGTCTTTCATATATACCTTTACTAAACAGTACGCTTTTTCAGTAAGAGTTGTTTTTAGTGTGTTAAGGAATTTATTTTTGTCTTTAATCTCTCTATACTATTTTGACAGTTTATTATGAATTTTTGCTCCTGCATAGAACATATTTTTTTCAAATAAGACAAGTCTATGTGCTGGTGCTTTAAGGCAATTTTGAGTCCTGGTTCCATGATTATACAAAATCATATGAAATTCATTCGGAATGAAAAGTACTTCACAGACTATTTGCAGAAAATTCAAAGTACACATCTTATTAATAATGTATTTAAACATGTGATCTGTAAACTAAAATAGTTAAAGCCCTTTTTAAGCAAATGAAAAATAACATTTGATGTCTATATGACTTCTCATTTTTTGACACATAATTAAGCACACACACATGCACGCACACACACAGCCGACAGATTCAATAACATTGGTATCTAACAAAACTACATAGAATTGCACAGAAACTGGCAACACTATGAACAATGCAATATAGAATTGAGTAACCAGGTAGAGCATTGCACAGACATTGAAGTGATTGTTACAAAGGTTACATTCCATATGTTTTAGTTTCAGGTACTCAAAAGGGGGCAAAAATTTAAAAGGAAATCGGTACTTTAGTGAACTACTGAACACACAATTATACACAAAAAGATGCGAGCATTAAGATGGCGATATCAGCAAACACAAAAAAACAAAATCCTATGAAAAGAAAGAAAACCATTATCCACTACAAGGGAAAAAGTATCTATCAGATGAAACTACAAGAAGAAAAATACAAGTCTTACAAGGAATTTTGCTTTCACAGCAAATTCATCAAATGTTGTGTATAAATTAACTTCTGAAAAATTGCAAAATAACATATGAAACAGCCAATGCAACCTATACTACTGATATGGACAATACATTTAAACAAAAGCTCTAACACAAGACAATTTGGAGCAAAAGAATTGCACTGTATTTGTAACTTTAGATGTAAGAACAGCTTTGACATAGCCTGGTGGCCGGGCTATTGAGTAATTTACATGATCTCATTGCCCACAGAGGCTGTATAATCTAACAAGACACTATTTCTGCAATTGTATAGCAACTGTGTGTGCTAATACATACAAAGCAGAAAGATCAGTTACAGCTCTGGGTGGCTAAGCAGGCCTACTGATCCCAAGGTTTAAATTCAACCCACACCAATGGTTTTTCACTGTGCTTAAAAGCGACAGTAGCACTAATATGATCCTAGCAATTGATAGTGTCGTTAACAAAGGAAATAGTGATTATTTTAAAAGATCAGATAAAAAATGTTGCCTTCAAAGATCAAGGTATGGACAAGGCTTTTGAAAGATATTGTACAATAATCTGCTCAACCAAGAACATTCATAACACTATTGATGGCATAAGTATTTGTGAATTCAGCTCCTGCTGAAGCCAACCATCCTCAAATCTTTGGAGTAAATGTAGTATCTTTAGACATAGCAGCACAAACTTAACCATTTACCATTGATGTATATTGTGGGCTATCAAAGCTAGCACCGAAGCCCATATCTAAAGTAAACTAGAAATTAATAAGTAATATTAATAGTAACTGCAATACTAGTCAGTTTTCCTCATGAAGAATTATTCCGTAGGGTGGAATATTTCTTGTTATCTGCCATTGAACAGAGGGAAAAATAGGGCTTCGGATGCTTGCTGCCCCAGCCTTGACTGTGATGTGGGCAAAGAGAGGTGAGGCAGAGAAATGAAGGAAATGCAGGAATAAGCACACCAAGACTTCAGAGTCCCATGTTGCTCTACTCACATGAGCATCTCCGAAATGTTCCATATGAACACAACTGGATTGGAGTTGCAAGAAAGAATGTGCTTTCATAATCTTGTGTCCTAGGTCCTTTATGTCACTTTTTGACCAGGAATCCGAACAAAAGGCAAGGAAAGAAGAAAAGGACATTTCTAATTTCACAACTGCACATCCATGAATAGTTCGCAGAAATATCACTATGAAAACATCTTGTTAAGTAACAGTAACTTCTCTTCCCTTGGCTGTCTGAACAATGCTAATATCAGGAGTAGGTCTTCCATGTTTTTAACGTGCATTTTTTCTTCAAAGGATTGAGTAAAGAATGGATTCTTTAACAGAGAGTCCATTGAATTCATTTCCTTGAGTTATATTTAACTTGGATGCTTGAGAGGAGAATAACACATTGCACACGTGTAAGCAAGGTGACTAATGGAATGTGCATCACTGACTGCAGCACAGTACAGTGTTAAATGCTGCAAAGGCAGAGAAGGCAGGGAAAGGGAGAGGAGGAGTGAACCTATAAAATTGCTATCTTTCAATGCTCTTCCATGCTGCTGTGGACAATGCACACTTGATTTGGCAATTGACAGCATGATCAACAAACAAAATAGTTTAAAACCAAGTGCACTGAGAACATCAAAAGAAGCTGATGAAGCTATTGCCAGTCCATAGTTGAGGATGAAGAGTGCCCTGGTAACATATTCTAAATATTGTAAGTTAAATTTAGCTTTAGTGATACAATATTAAACCAGTGCATAAAAATGACTAAAATTTGCTAGGTTGTGCAATTGTGTTTTGTTATTTATCAGGTCTATGCACAAGAGTATCTTAGAAATTTTGTCTTAAGCCTTGCTTACCTCCAATCTGAAAACTGAACAGAACTAGAACTTAAACTGAAAAGTTAAGTTAAGTTCAGTTCAGTTCAGTTCAGATCAGTTTTCAGTTATGCTTTCCTAGAAAACTGAACTGAAAACACCATACCATTGAGTATAATGGCTGAAATGTGGTTGAGAAAGCTGCATGACAGTGAAGAAAGTGAATTGGAATTGGATACTTTGATGTTTATTCTGGCTGATGAACTAACTGATAATACTGATAATGAGCAAAGTTGTGAAAAACGCTCTTAGGTACATCCCATGTTTACAAATCGTAGTTCAGAAGGTGCCTATGAGATTTAGGTTATGAGGCACCTGAAGGACAATGACAATACACATTTCTTATTAAATAGAGCTAGGATTTTTATGTAAATACATACTCTTTCCCTTTGCTTATACATAACTAAAATGGATAAATGTCCATCAATTAAAAACGTAGCTATCATATGACATGCCATTGTTACCTATTAGTATTTATTTATATTTTATATTATTTATTTATTTATTATATTAGTTTATATTTTAGTAAGACATTTTTTACATATTTGTACCTTGCTTTTACCTTTAGTGGACAAATAGCTTAAACAGTGACTATAAAATAATACAATAGACATATTTTACCTAATATTATTATATAAATATGCACTCGTACATGTTCTTCATATCGATATTGCATGATTCTGTGCCGATTCATTATGTATTATTATATTACTTGATTTGACAAAGTTGATATTTCTGTATTGAAAGCACATGGTGAATAAAATGAATTGAATACATAAAAATGTAAGTTCTAAAAATGCTTTTTTGTTTTTCCTAATTCCTCTGCCAGTTCCTTCCACAGCCTCTGTTTTTCTCAGTATTTCTATACTCTGCATGCTGCAGATTGTATAGAAGCTCATTCTGCTGAACAAAATCAATAATCCTTTCCTCTTCCAGGTATGAGAACTTACGTTTTGCACTCATTTTGCCCAAACTTGCAAGTAAACAAAACGATATCGCTATTATAACCTCACAGAACATCTATTCAGATTGCTCAAGTTCAATGAACTGAACTGAAAAAACAACTGCCACTGTAATTTTCGTCTCCTAGATTTTTGGTGGAAAACTGAAAATCTAGTGACAAATGAATTCAGTTCTCAGTTCAGCTCAGTTCTTGGCCGGAGGAAAGCATTTCCATAACAAACAATGCACCCATTCATGATCACGCGACCCTCAACTGAAAAACCTTAAGTTCTAGTTCAGCTCAGTTCAGTTTTCAGATTGGAGGAAAGCAAGGCTTTAGGCTTCCCCTCTCTCTGTCAAACAGCCTAGATGAGTGAAATCTCATATTTGTTTATGGTTATTAATTATACTGGGTGGAAGTGGTACACAATGAAGCCAAAAAATATATTTGAGTAACTTTAGTCAAAATTAACACTTTTGAACTTCACTAACTTTTACTTAAAGAAAACTCACATTTGTTCCTTACTGTATTGCTAAACAATTACAAAAATTAGGGACAATTTTATATAGTCTCAAGTATCAAGAGAAAACCAGCGCTCAACACAATATCTTTTATCTCATACAACTGGTGTCTTAAAGGACAAATTAACAATACAAATCACCAACAGCACAGACAAAGCACTTTGTTACTCAATGTTGTGTTTAATCTTCATGTGTCTGCGAACATCAAACCTGCGACTCAAAGTAAGATTACAGATGGGGCATCTGGTGTTATTAGTATGGACATCCATGTGTTGCTTGAGGGAAGTGCGCTGACGATAGCTACAGCCACAAATGTAGCATTTAAATGATTCCACATCCTGTGAGGTTACATCACCCAGTTCAAGAGCTGCTGCCAGCCAATGTTCGCCTGAAACAAAAGATGCAATTGGTTAGTGTGAAGTCCTGCATGACTACTAACTTGGTCATCAAAAGTAATATCAATACATGCCAAGAGTTCCTAATTTCAACCGAGGGCACTTGATTCTTCTCCAGCAACCTGAAACATACTCTGTGATACAGTTTATACTTACTGTCATTCTTATAAAAAGATTTCTGTTGCTCCTATCTTACAACATGAACTTAAATAAATTATTACTAATACACAGCAGAAAACTAGAAGCCATGACGTGTATATCATTAAAGGATGTAAAGTCATATTTGGAACATTATCAACACAACATTTTTACTTATTTGGATGTCTTTCAGAGATAGTTTGTCCCCATTATCACCAATAATTTTTCCAACTGGTTTGAATTGTGCCTTGGGTTAAAAGTCCACTGTCTGTAATGTCTTTTGAGACTGAGAAATGAATTTTCATAGAGTATTTAGTGCTACAAATCAAAGTTAACTATGTCATGCGCTTGCAGATAAGCATTTTTTCTCATGTCTCCCCATTTCAGTTTTATGCTTGCCCAATTTTAACAGTTTTATATTTATCATAACTTCATGATTGGCAAACAGGAAGCAATAAGATTGGGTGGATTACTGTGTTTGTTTATATTTTAATGAACATGTGAGATATATAAAATCAAACAGAGACAAAAATCTTCATAGCTCATTAGTTCCGGTCTACTAATCTTGAAATCATGTTAAACATAAAACTGTTAAAACCAGCTTAAATGTGCAGCTGAGCTAGATGCATGAGAAAAAATACTTATCATCAAGAACAGGACCACACCATAAACTTGATTTACTGCCACAAAATACCTCTACAAATGCATCTCTCAACCTTAGGGGGATATGCAACTCAATCCGTTGAACAGTTGCTGATGATAGAGACAAACCATTTCCAAAACATGTCCAATTAAGTGAAACTTGTGATATTACTGTTTCAAATAATAAATTATTGTACCTCATTACTGTTTTTTAAAACTTAAAATATTAACCATTGTATTACAAAACACTTGCAAGAGATATTAACACAGTCCATTACAAACTTCTGATATGATTAGTTTCTTTTCAGCCAAAGACAATGAAAACTAGTTTAGTTAAAGCTTTTGTGCTTTAAACACTGACACTTTTACATTTTATAATATTTTTTAAACATTTAGAGGTGATTGGATTGGACTGCATTCGGTGAGCTCACTAGTACCCATTAAGGCCCATGAACATCAAACATGTCAAACAAATGCACAGTTTAGTTGTATAGTACATAAACATTAGATTCGAGTAATGGACATAAAAGGACAAGCAGCATGAAAAAATGTAGCAATAACTCTGACACAAAATTAAATCTTCTCTGCAGTTATAAGAATAACATAATACACACCTGTATATAAATACAATTTAAGGTTTGTTTTAAACATTCACTACGCTTTTACAGCCAGAACATATTTTGTTATTAGATTAACAATTCATAGCATCTATGCATCTATTGTCAGTTCTTCAACACACATACATTTATGTAGCTTTTGAGCATACAGCAAATGTAACTGGCAACAATTTGTCACTAAAATGGCTAAATGCTACTTACAGAGCTACAGGAGCATTATCAGGATAATTTGTCACTCAGATAATCTTGTGCAGAAAAAAATGATTATGACCACAGGTACTCTTTAGAAGCAATTTTAATAGCATTGAACTTGTCATCTTTTCCCTTAAGCTCATTAGGAAGAGCATGAAATATTTTTATGTTTTATAATATACACCTTTCTTATTAAAAGCAAGAAGTGTTAGTATACATTAATTAGTGAAATTCTCATTTTTTGAGCAAATGACATTGGGAGAGTCACTTCTCTTGCATATTAACATATGGTACAATGATTGGGTGCATTAAGAGAGGAAAGCACAATATTTTTAAGTCCCATGTTTTGTTGCAGCACAGTTTACGCAAGTCTATATTTCCAACATGCAAGCTGTTTATTGATAGTCTGTTCCATCAGTTATCGTCTATAGGACACACAAATAGACTGTATCTTGAATTGCATTTCTGTTTGTTCCTGATAAAGAAATGGGTGGTGTAGCAAGCTGCCTATTTGTGTGTCCAACAGACAATAACACATGGAACAGACTAGCAATAAACTCACACTGCATGTTAGAAATATTGGCTTGTGTAAACTACCCGGTAACATGATGTGGGACTTAGAAATATCCTGCTCTCCCAATGCACTCAATCATTTTTTCCATGGCTGTACATGTTGCAAGGTTATTTACACAGTACACATTTGCATTCATTTGGAACATCATGGCATCTGTTCTTGATGCATTTATGACAATGTGTGCTGTGGATTGCTGTTCTTATGTAAACAAGGTGCATATCAAACTGGAGTCCTTTCTGGCAGTCATTTGGTTAATATAATATTAAATTCACACAGCCATCAGTTATTATCAATTACCCTTGAAGTATAGCACTGAAAATATATTGCTAACTGCATTAAGCACCACAATCAGAATTTTCAGAATTCTAGGTTTACTTACTTTCGTTTTTGCTAATTTGTTTCCCATTAGAAAAACAACTTAAATTTTTGAAATTATTGTTGATTCATGAAAAGTTTTGTATGATCTTTGGTGTACCTGTATCAACAACAGCACAGAAAATATATCAGGTGCCTAATACTTTGTGGTAAATGTACTGAATTACTACAAGTTGTAGGGAGTAAAGGTTAAATGAAAAGGAAGTGAATGTGTTTAGCATCACTATATTTTATTTTGTCTGGCTTGGTAAAAACGTACAAAATTCTATGACACAATAAAACAAGTTCCTTGATTTCATGTCTACTGTACAATTTATGCAAGCCTTTTAGTATTCTGATTCTTACTGCTACTAACTTTAAAGAGTCTCGTGATGCATTCTCATACCTTTCTCTATAAATGGCAAATCCACATATATATATATGCATATATCTATTATATGAGTATATTATTCATATAAAAGTGAGTCTTCTATTCATATAATATTACAATATAGTCTTACTTAGGAACAACTTCAAATCAAGTAAGATGTACTTAGTTACAATTTGCATGATGAATATTCAAATATTTATCCATAGTAAGAAGCTCATTCAATGAGAACATAGGATAGGGGCAGATAAAGCAAGAATTACAAACTTTCAAGCATATCCATTAGATAACACTTGGGAAGGCTCGAAACTTGCAAATGAGATTTAGAAATGGCTAACATTATGAAAACATTTGACACAAACTGCATATTTTGATAAACTCTAAATTTCCCTGTAGTAAGTTTTTGTCTATCTTCTAAAGCTTTCTATTATACAAAATTCAATCAAATTAAGGAGACATCGTGAGCTATTGACAGAGAATTCAATATATATATATATTGTTATTCATTTAAATGCCTTAACTACAAGCTGTTCCAAAAAAATACACGCTTAGTATGTTGTGTGGGATGGCAAATTCATTGGTTTTCCAGAAGGAAATCCGGTCCAGAAATGCATGGTTTGTGTGCTGGATAGCATAAAATTTTAAGAGCAAATGATTGTGACAATTTGTTAAGATTCGTTTTGATATCCTAATGTGGAAAGTATGCAATCCTTTAGGCATCTGTGTACTGCGGATGAACAACCTCAGCCTAATAACATTCCTACAATGTACTACATTTCTCCACAGAGTCCTTGGTGCACATCCTACTGCATCACTTGTGTAGTTTCCAGTGCAGTAACGTTTTAACAGCAGTGCGACGCATACCTCTACACAGCTGTGGAGATAGCCAATGTAAGTTCCAGCACACTTTGATGTAAATGTGCAGAATCACCTCAACATTGCATATCCAAATCGATGGATTGGTAGAGGTAGACCAGTTCAATGGCCAGCACAGTGGCCAGATCTGACACCTCTCAACTATTTTGTGTGGAGCTGTATGAAGAGTATGGTGAATACACTCCTGTAACATCAGAGGAGAACCTTATGGCTCAAGTCAGAAAATCTTCAAAGACAAACTGCATGTATTGGGTCAGGTGCATAAGGTTCAGTACTGCCGTTAAAGGCTCTACAATGATGTAGGAAGTACACAGTTCAAAGTCCATTCGTAATGTAGACATGTGCTACACATGATGGGTTCATTGATGAACGCACACCCTACTCACACTTTGATGCACTACCACATCCAAACCATGCATTTTTGGACAGGGGTTCCTTCTTGAGAATTAATCAGTTTGTTATCCCATACAACATACTAAGTGTTGTCTGTGTTTTTTGGGACATCCTACATATATTATTTAAAACATATTGTTAGAACCATTTCTGAGAAAATAAAAACTGTTCCAAGTAAAGGGTAGTGTAAAGTTGGAAGATTTTCCTGAAAATCTTCCTAACGCAGCTTTGGAAGATGCTAAACTAAAATTCCAAGTTTGACATTTAGCTAAAAAGTTTTCTTTGGATTTAATGAGCCTCAAAACATGTATTTTTTGGTAAAATCGTGATGTTAAATTTTTGAATGCAATACAATATTTCCTGTATCTACTATATATATATGTGATAGAGGAAATAAAAATTTATATATAACAAATACATTACTTTCTCTATTCATGATTTGTTTTCGTTACTACTCTATAAATGATTTATATAAAAGGTTATTCTTCTACTTCCTGTTAATCGTGATAAATATTTCACAGTAATACTATATAATACTGTAATAACATACACTTTAAAGGCTAAAACAGTACTCAGCCATTTAGAAGACAAGCCATAACTAAATGCCAACAATGACAGTATACACCAAAGGATTATCATTTGCAAACTTAAGATATATCGTCTAAAGTGTGGAAAAATTAAAGAAAAAACTATAGTGTATATTTTGGAAATGTTTAATGTCACACAGTATTTTATATATACACAATAATTATATTTTCACTTTCTCTACTATATAATTAATATCCAGATTTCACCAGAAACATATGTTTTGAAGTCCTTTAAATAAAATAAATTACTACGAAGAGATTCTTGTGTGTGTGTGTGTGTGTGTGTGTGTGTGTGTGTGTGTGTGTGTGTGTGTGTGTGTGTGTGTGTGTGCGCGCGCGTGCGTGCGTGCGCACATGCATGTGCATATGTAGCTCAAAAGTGAAGTATTTGATAAATACTAAACTTGGTATTTAAGTTCAGTATGTTCCAAAGCTGCATCACAAGGATTTTCAAAAAGATCCCCCACCCCAAACTGCCCTTTGCATAAAACATTTTTGAAATCTGCTCCAAAAAATGGCGCCAATAATTTTGTTTTCTGTGAAGTTTTACCCTCTTTAAGCTAGTAGGTAATATCAGATGATGAATGAAATTGGTGAAATGATACTCAAATGAGTCCAGAGTCCATAGATCTTGAAGTTACCTAACTTCATGTGTTCAGGAAAATGGCAAACCCCAGAAAGAAGCCTTATCTAGCACACCCTGGTTGAGGTTTGAACTCAGGATCTATTGAAAATGAGGCAGATGTGCTACCTCCACACAGCAGAGGCTCTACTAATTTTGATTAACATACAAATAAAAATATTTCAAAAATACTTAATGGTACCTATAGACTTTGAACTCTTACAAATAAATAACAAAGAATAATTGTATATAACCATTCTATAGTAATGTTGGATAACTTATCATGTTGAACGTATTCATATAGTATTATGCCCTATAATAGAACATACTGTAATAAAGATATTTATAAACAAGATCGCATAGGTATATTTATGACATTTATGTAACACGTAAAATGTAAAATTATGAGTATCTTGTACTTCTGACAATAGTATGTGAAGTCCTCTTTATCTGAAAGGAATTTAGCATAGTTAGTATAACAGGTAAACAATAAGAGATAGAAAATAAAAAGTGAGTCTCTTTAAACTACAGATTTTATTTCAAATAACTTCTTTTCTAGCATCAGCCATTTTTGAAATATCTATTAATTTTGGTGATACCGAAATTTAGATTTCCAATCGAATGGGCTTTTGAAAAAGACACGTTTTAATTTAATTGCCGGATGTGAGATTTGCGATAAGTGTTAAGTAATAACATAAATAGATAATAGAGCAGGAAGTGTTGTAAGGTGAGCAAGATATGAGTAAATAATAGTCGTTAAATTTGTAGGATAAACACATTATTGGTTTGAAATTAGCGAGTCATGACGTCATACTACATAGTTTAAATACACGTTCGAAAGTCAAGTCTATCAACCTTAAAAGTCGCGCGATATATTTAATAAAATATAAAGTAAACATCGTTTAATCCTAAAAAGGTAATTATATATTCGAAATTCATAAAAGAACATGTTATAATAGAAAGGGACATTTCTAAATTGCGGGAAAAGGAAATAGCATTTTGGATACGAGGCTTTCTTGGATGACGTCATGACATTCAAATTGGAAGAGAACGGTTTTCTTAGCGTGGGTAAGAGAGAAAGCGTCTGGTCACTACTCAACCAGAGACCAGTACGGCAGGTTGTGCTGTGCGGACGTGAGTGCGATTCCTCTACATATACAATCGGCATAGCTCCCGAAAATATTTAAGATGCAATAAATAATATATAAAAAAGTTTCCTTGGGTAGTCTGTTCGAAAACATCTGCGCGTACCCGAGATAAAGAGATCTCTTGCAGAGCCGGAGCGAACCACATCAAAGGGCAACACCACGTCACCAACGACATTTAAGTATCAACGAGACATCAAGAAGTGAAGAACGACTATTTTAGCTTCATTGGTTTGAATTTTTCAATAGCTTTTCATTTTGTGGAAATATATGTTGCTATTCAGTTGTTTCTTGCAATGTCATGAGAAACATATGCACTTTCAAGATGACCGCATAGCACCCAATTTTAATCATCCGACTATTGATTCAGTTTTCTTTATCCCCCCTTGTATCTATAGCTAAATGTGTAATGAAACTATTTCTGCAAAGGTTTACAATGATTAACATGAAGTAGATAGAAGGATAAGCTTTCATAAGAATTGTTTGTGTAAGTTATAGAAAAATAAACAATAGTGTACAGATGAGGTCATGTAACATATTAGAATTTTTGGTAGTAATCTTATGTCTATGTTTTGAGGCTTTGTAAGTATACAGAATTCAATAAAACTTAACAGGGCTTCAGAACTTCAGAAGATATTTGCAGAAGATTCAAATTATGGTACATTTTATTCACAATTCTGGCACCTATATCATTTTTATATTTTGCACTATATTATATTTTACATTAACATTTTGTATTTGTTTTTAAGAAAATAACAAGAACTTTTGTATAAAGACCTGTTTAGAAGAAGGGGACATTTTCTGAAAATAATCAATTTGCATACCTAAAAGGTGGGTTAATAACTATTAAAAATGGATATTTATCGAAGTTCTTATTTTTAGGTTCCACTGTTTCTCTCTTCAAAAATGCTTCCTACTTGTTATATATTTTTATTTTTAGATGCATCTTGGTAGCTTAGTGGTTTTGTTTGCTGTTCTCATATTGACGGTAGAGGTTTGATTTCCACATATAAGGTGGCAATTTTAAACTGCCCCATACCATGCTTTCACCTCTAACTTATATGAAGCAGCCCCAAATCCAATGTGCTTTGGAAAATTGAAATTGAATTTTATGTTTATGGATTTTCTTTAACTCCTATAGTTTTCTGCATCCCATTGTATATTGGGCATGAAAGACCGTTTAATTTTGCTCATAGACCTCTTTATCAGGTTTGAGGTTCTTTTCACCACCACCACCACCATCATCATCATCATCATCACCACCACCATCATCATCATCATCATCATCATCACCACCACCATCATCATCATCATCATCATCACCACCACCAGCACCACCGCCACCACCAGCACCGCCGCTGCCATCGCCACCGCCAATGCCACCACCACCACGAGGTTTAGCCTATTGATCTGCTCTATCTTCAAAGGCGGATACTTCCAAACATTTTATTCTTGGTCTGCTGAAATTTCTATGTACTCTTGGTTTGTAATCTAATATAATTTTAGGTAGTCGGTTGTCATTCATTCTTGTTATATGTTGCTACCAGTTATTCTTTTTTTGTTGTATTAATTCAAATTGAAAATATTGTTGTCATATGTTTTCACTTCTCTGATGATCTAAGATAGTGACACCAGCCACACTTCTTAGAAATTTCATTTCACTGGTTTCTATTTTCTTTTTAGCTACTCAATTTAAAGACCAATTTTCTGAACCATAAGTTAATGGTTGTATGCCTAATGTTTTATAAAATTTTAATTGTGTTGAATGTTTTGCTTTATTCCTCAAAGTTCTTCTTATTGTTCCCCACATTTTCCGAAATCTAACTTTATTTGTACCATCTTGTTCTTTTAGATATGATATAATGCAGCCTAAATAGTTAAAGGAAGTCATCTGTTTTATAATTTCTTGTCTCAGGACTATTTTACATCTTCGGTGGTCAGCTCCTTTAGTTTTGTTCTTTGAAATTATGAGATTATGTCTCCATGACCATTTGTAATTGGTAAGTTGCTCTCTGTAAATCATCTTCGGATTCTACTGTTAGATTGCCTCATTTTATTCCAGTTATATATATATATATATATATATATATATATATATATATATATATATATATATACACAAGGGGTGTCTCAAAAGAAAGTTACACTATTTTTTTTAAATCCACACAATAGGCGGCAAAAGTTCAAGACTTGGTTTGGGTGTAGTAGCAGTGCTGTAAAATTCCTAGGCATCACCTTTACACCTTAGACATTAAAAGGGCAATAACAATGGAGACCCCACTCACTCCCACTGCCGATTGTGAAGTTTGTGCTGTAATCTGCTTTTTGATGGCCAAAAATAAATGTGACTGAAATTCATTGTAAGTTGTGCAGTGTGCATGGTAAAGACATTATGTCGAGACCATTGGTTTCTCTTCGGCATCAATTGTTCATCAAAGGTGTGGAAACGAAAGGATGAGCCAACACCAAACCATGCAAAAGTTGTTGCATTGGCTGGCAAGATCATGGCAACAATATTCTGCGATTTGAAGGGAGTACTGTTGATCGGTTACCTGCCCCATGGTAACATGATGACAGCTGCTTGCTATGGTGAAGTGCTGAAAAAGCTCATTGGGTGATTCAAAGCAAAAGGAGAGGAAAGTTGAGCAAAACAGTTTTCTTGTTTCACAATAGTGCTCACCCGCATGCTGCTCGTGAAACTCAAGGGATGGAATGTTTCCAGTCATCCACCTTACTCACCTGACCTTACACAGAGTGATTACCACCTTTTTCTGCAGCTGCAGTAACATCTCGGAGGAAGAGACTTCGTAAATGATGAGTTAAAACTAGAAGTGGAAAGATGGCTATCCAATTTGGTGGGAGAGTGGTTTGACACTGGGTTAAAAAAAGTCATCTCTAAACCCTAGCACAACAGCCCATGAAGAGCCAAGACTTACTGCCCAGCCACTGCGTACCCCACCTCTGACCACTACAGGCATCATTGATGGGGTGCAGCACTGGAGGGTGGGACGTGGTCAGTGCCCCAAGCGCTCCCCACCAGTTATGCGGCTTTCGTGACCTCGAGCCGCTACTTCTCCATCAAGTAGCTCCTCAATTGGTACCCCCGGGACCTAACGAGGCTGAGTACACCTTGTGCCACACCTCCCAGAGGGGATAAAATCCCAATGCTGGTATCAGGGGATCGAACCCAGGTCCTCCACGCCAGAGGCAAGCATGCTGCCAACTTCGCCACGGAGGTGGTAAAAAAAAGTCATCATGGTACCAAAAATGTATTGAGATTCTAGGAGATTATGTAGAAAGATAGTTAATAAATGTAGCTTTCAAAATATATGCTTTTTAAAATATTTAAACATTTTGTTATTTTTTAAAATATAACTTACTTTTGAGACACCCCTTGTGTGTGTGTGTGGGGGTGTGGGGGTGTGGGGGTGTGTGTGTGTGTCTGTGTCTGTGTCTGTGTCTGTGTCTGTGTGTCTGTGTGTGTGTGTGTGTGTGTGCGTTGTGTGCGTGTGCGTGTGCGTGTGCGTGTGCGTGTGTGTGTGTGTGTGTCTGTGTGTGTATCTATATATATAATAATGTTGAGGACAATGGGCAGCCTTCTGATTTACTATTAAATGCCATAAATCTACAACATGGGACCAACAGCTTTACTTCATTTCTGAAGGAAGCTATGCTAAGGAATTTTATGCCTGAAAAAAGTCCATTGCTCTCCATAGGCTTGAACCTGCAACATTGGGAACCAGAGGATAGCATGTTACTCCAAGACCATGGAGGATGACAATGAGGTTTTAAGTATACATGATACAAACTGTTGTTGTTGTTGTTGTTTTCTAGTGCCTTGCATCTGGCAATGAAGCCATTAGCATTCGTGCTTTCCAATACTTTTGAACTGTAGTTTCTTCTGATCTTAATGCTTCACAGGTCTTCAAGTGGTCTTCGTTCATTTCTGCTGGATCGTTACACAGGACACATATTGGTGAGGCTGAGATACCTATTCTGTAGAGATGACTTGCCAAGCAGTCATGATTTGTCAATAGTCGGAAGGCTGCAACAGCTATTTTCCTTGGTCTCTGGGGGATTATATCTGGATTGGAAAGTAGTGTAATCCATTTTTTATCTTTGGCATTTGTTTCTATTTCTTGTAGATATGAATGACAAAAATTTTTTATGATCAAGCGTTTTATTGAGGAATATGAGAAATTGATACAAACTGTACGTTTCCTCATTTCATTGCCATCCTCATTGTTAACTTATAATCAGATGAACTTATTTACTGGAAGGCTCCGACTAGTAAATGAATCCAATCATTGTTTGAGGAAATGAGATACCCTTTAGGTCATAAGCAGATCATATGAGTAATTACTATGTAATTACTAAATTCCTTTCTATTTATGTTTCTCATGACATGGGCCCTTATAGGGTACCTTTTTATATCATCTTATGTATTGACTCATGATATGGTTCAATTGTGTATTCCACTGTATTGAACTGAATGAATGAATGAATATGAGGAGTATTAGAAACAATGATAACATTTTTATTTTTATTTCTATATTAGGTATCCAAGTGGCAGAGAAAATAAAGCCTTTTCATTTTAAACTTAATAACATTTTTTTCTGTTTTTGAGTGTTAACCAACATTATGAACTTATTTATTTACTTGGGGAAAAACTTCATTTGAGCAGAAATTGCTTAATGATTTGAAGGAAATGAGATTTATTTTTCATTCAGTTAATTGGCCATAAAGTTTTCTGTAACTTTATAGTTAAAACCCACCTATGCTACCAAACCAGCAAGGATTGTATTTTATATGCAAAACTTTCCTGATTTGATTCCAGTGCACTTTCTAACTGCACAGTTCTAAAACACAAAGTATTTTTTTACTCTTTCTTTACCGTAATTACTACCCAAATTCTGCTTTAGTGTTCTACAGTTTCTTAAAATGTATCATAAATGCAGGACATTTGGAAATTCTGGTTACAGACTTCTTGTAGATGGATTACTGTAAACATTTTGAATAAAAATTCATAATAACAAAGTATGCTTAAGTTTTGTGCTGAAGGTGCAATAATTTTAACCAGTACTCATTGCAAGTACTCTTTAGAGTGGCAATAGTGCACTCATTAATCAGGCAGAATACTCCAGATATTTCTGTGAGTCATACCTTGCAGACACAATGGTTCAGATAATTGTTAAGAGGGTTTTGTCAACTTGAAACACATACTACCTCTTCAAAGTCAGGAGAGTGATGCCTTCTTGGACCACAACCTTTGGTCCTATTGAAGCTGATGTCTATAATGATGCCCTTAATCTAACGGACATTTGAACACCCTTTTAGGACATGGGTTTCTACTCGTATATCCCCTTTGCTCTTTAAAACTCCTAAACTAGGGCAAAGGAGGCAGAAAGAAAGACTGAACTGTATGTTTCCCTTCCTTGCTCTCAATCTATCCCCCTATCTATTCTTATACACACAGAAAATCTAAAATAAAAATATTTATAAAACAAAAACTACATTGCACATAATAAAACTGTTTATTCAACATACTGCCTTTATTGGTAGATATCAATACAGTAATAAATTATTAAGTACATTATTATTTTTTATGAACCTCTGCCTCAGCCTCAATCTCAGATGATATACAGCATTGATGGGATTTGAACCGTTATTTCTTCCACCAGCAGTGCCACTGTGGAGCCCAAGAAGACAAGCTTTTTCTCACCCTATATTATATGGATTTGGAAATACAAAGGTCCAACACTTTCTGTAAATTAATACACAAAGATGCCTTATATAAGATCTTTTATTGGAATACTAATAGAACCTTTAGTTTTGTTTCATTATCCATGCTCTTGTTCCCTTCAGCAATTTCCTTTTGTTTTACTCACTTTTGCTCATGATTTTCTTTTTAATAATGAGAGAAATCATACTATGTAACACATATCATGTATTTTTAGTATCCATTAAATATATAGAGCAAACAATTAGGATGACAATGAATGATATGAAAGCAAAAGTGAAAATAACAACAACCTAATCCCTAATTTTAGCCACAACATCAGAGTAAAGCAAGCAAGTCAGCTATTTCCAATTCTGTTTAATCAGGCTCCACATGTGTCATAGTTTTTAAAAGGACTCAATTGTCATAGTTGTAGGAAATGTGAATAAGCTTATTGAGGTTTTTAAAAAACTAAAAAGAAAAACAGTATATGGATAGAAGTGAATAAATAAAAAGAGCTATAGTAGATGCAAAATTTAATGGTGCCTGATAGCTGGCTATTACTATTCTCTTTCTTTTTGTGCAAATAAATTTTGTGGGTGCAGATTGTATTTAAATCATTGGCTTTACATGTCATTTCATAGCATGTTTAACTATACAACACCGCAAGGTGTGGCAAGCTTGTGATTGGATATCGTATTGAGTCACCCACCATTAAATTTTGCATCAGTCATAAATACATGAAACTGGCAACAGGTAAATTCTAAAGAAACATTCAAGATGAAGGAATTGGAGGGAAAAGCTCTGAAGAAGAGACACAAATCAAACATTTAGGAGCTCTCATGAACTACAATGATAATAATTTAAATGAATGCAAAGAGGAAAGAATTCAAAATGGAAATGTAATATAATTTGATCCAATTAAAGATGGAGAAGGATGGAAATTATGTTATACTTAACAGAATAAATTAAGGAGATTTCTAAAGGCACAAAAAACGTGGCTTGGACATGTGCAAAGAATGGAGAAAAGTGAGAAGCCAATAAGAATGTTGAAAGGAGGTCTATACCTAGAAATAAACAGGGGAAAAATAAAGCTGATGTGGTTAGATAATGTAAAAAAGGACCTATGAACAATTAGAGATAAGAGGATAGAAAAGTAAGACATATCTTTCTACTGGAACTTTGCACTGCTGTCCCAGGAAAGCAGCTATTATAGCAAATGGCAATGATGACTCTATGGCAGATCAATTACCTTACTGAGATAAACCAATGTGATATTGATCACTGCACTTTGCAATTATTATTATCATTAACGAAATCTTAACTGGCCAAAATTTGAAAATCTTCCTTGTTCATTCACAAAAATTTCTGAAGTATCCTGTTGTCAGTCACTTATTCTTTCCATCTCAACAGTCAGTCGTTTTCACTTACTGCGACACTAAATAGTATGTGCAGTCGCTGCAATAAACTACAAAAACATCCTCCAAAACCTTGGAGGACATTATTTTTGCTTTTTATGTTTCCACAAGCTCTGCATGTTACAGCAGGCTACAAATGTAGAATGTCATAAAGAGCACAGAATCTGACCTTTAAAGTTGCATCAAAGTATAACTATAAACTTACTATACATTGAATCCATACACCATATTTTCCTGTCTTCTTTTGATTCTAAAAGTTATTGATCTCAAAATTAATATTAGTTTTTCTAGTTATCCCAATGCCAATATTACCAATGCTCTCTTTTTGGATTTAGGACTACCAACTGCAATCTGAATTAGTTATTTAAAATAATTATTTTGCACTCATATTAAAAACCGCTCTTACCCAAATAAATATAAATTTGGATGTGATGCATTCACATAACTTTCTCTACCACAGAAGAATTCACATACACTGTTTATATATTATACTATTTATATAAGAACATTAGAGAACTTGTGACATAATACTTTTGCTTAGGGAATAATTTCAAATTAAGCAGCAAGTGCTTAGTTGCAATTTAAGATATGTTTTTTATTTGTCATGTAAATATATTTAACCAGAATCATGTCGTTTTTGAGATATTAAAAATAAATAAACATTTTCCAAGTATAGTGTACTTGGAGTGGGCAGCTTCTTGAAAATATTCATGTCATCTCCTTGGAAGATGCTGAACTTAAATACCAAACTTGGTATTTCGAATTTTCAAACACATGTACACACACACACACACACACACACATACACATACACAGGGCGGCGCCGTGGCCGAGCGGTTAGCGCGCTCGCCTACCACCTAGGCGGCCCGGGTTCGATCCCAGGGACCCGCATGTGGTATTCGTGGTGGACGAAGCGGCGTCAGGGCGGGTTTTCTCCGGGTACTCCGGTTTCCCCCGCCATCTCATTCCACCGGTGCTCCATCTTCATGTATCATCAGTGTCACCGCCTGCGGTGCCGTAGTAGTAAAAGCGGGTGTTAAACACTACAACAACAACACATACACAGTCCAATTTTAAAAAAGGTTGATTCTTATTCAGATCTCAAAACACGTATTTTTTGGTGAGATCTCAAAATCAAATTTTTGGGTACAGTAATACATCCTTTACTTACCCTTTATTAGGAGTTAGAGAAAGTAACATTGTGTAGTAATGCACTGACCTATCTGTAGGTTATACTATACTTTTGTGAAAGAGGTAGGTTGTTATCTCTCAAGTTTAAACTTGACTTATTATGGTCAGAGCACATGCATTCTCTTATTGTATGACCAAGTATATTTATCTAATGGGATGTAGTTTGTTAACAATGACTAATATTTACAAAATATGAAATAGGGTGCTTTTGGCATTTTCATGCTTGTTATGTTGTCTAGGCCTCTCTATGGCAGGAAAAGCTTAGCCATTCAGAAGAAGGAATCCTGGAACACAGAAGTAATCAGTTTGGTATTTTTACATGCAGATTTTAACAGTTTCCTGTACCACTCTGCTTCTGATTCTGCTATATGTAGCACACAACATGTCTATCAAAGAGGAAGTGACTTATTCAAACTGGTAACACTCAGATTGGTGTTTGGAAGTGATGTGTCTCTTTAGATAGTCCATGCGACTAAAGACGACTCTGCAGAATGGGCATTCAGTGTTGCCTTTATGAACATCTTGATGCTGGTAAAGAGAATGAGGATGTTTGAAGGACTTGCCACACTTATTGCATACATGTCGCTCTTGCTGTTGGTTATACTGTTGGAGGTGAAGACGGAGGATATCCAATCCAGTAACTTGTTTAGTTGTCACTGCCACTAGAAATAAGAAATGTAACAAACATTAGTACAATAGCTGAAATAGGCACTTATACTACAGCACTCCTAACCTGAGTGATAACATATGACATGCATCTATTTTAAGTTCCACAAAACAAGTATGTTTGTCACAAGTTCTTGAAATATTATGCAGACATGTTTCTTGATGATTCCATCATATTGTCAGTGCTCTTGTTTATAATAGTCACCATAGCTATGTAACTATTACAAACAAGCTATATTTAATATTTATGTTATATTTAAGATTTGTGTTGCTTCACTGCTAACAGCTTCAGTTTTTCATTGAATCACTTAGTGCTATTGATTCTCTGCCATATTTCCCAGACTTGGCTGTGAACATTAAGTGACAGACTGGGAAATTTCTGGCATGAAAGTGTAATGCCTTTTTTCATTCTTAAATTTATTAAATTTTCACCGCTATAACATAACTGTTACACTTTTAAGATAACTTAACACTTTTTTCTCCAATATGCCCATAGAACATTCCAGGAGAGCTGGTGCATAAATTCGTGGACTTCTGCAATATGTTTTAAATGCATACAAGTTGCCAAATAACCATTATGTTTTAGAACATAATGAAAATGAGACAATAGCTGTCTAGTTGTTCCTGAAGTAAAAACAACAAATTTGGTAGAATTGGGTTTTTGATGGCAGGAAAGGCCTTTGTCTGTTTTTACTTAGATTACCTAATTTTATATCAGCATGAATCAGAATAACACTGACAAACTTTCTGAGTATATTTATATAGAAAATATATGACCACAGACATCTTTGTAATGAGCTACAGGGCATAAAGTTACTAACTAGTTATATTGAATTAGAACATTTGGCCTAACTGATCTTTATGTTTATGAGGTTTTGGAATAACACTTGTTTGTTTTTATTATTGTTTGTATCATCACTAATTTAAAAAAATCTAATGTGTTGTACTCACATGACTATTTACTCTTGTATAAACTATTCTTACAAATGTTTATTCTTCTACCTCAATGATGATCATGGAGGGGACAGGGGGTTTAATTCAACACTTGTTTTGTTCTTTGATTTGCCTACTATCCAAAAAGCTTCTATTCTCTTAGCATTGTAAAATCTGACCATCTCCAACACATGGTGCTGAAGGAGAAAGTAGGAGACATCATTGGCAACAAATTGGCATCCCTGTTCTATCTACTTCACGTTAATAAAAATAAACATTTGCAAAAATTGTCTTATTACATATTTCCTTGCAAGTACAAGGGCAATAGGGGAATACAGTAGGTTTAAGCAAAAGTCAAAACTTTTAAGAGGTGGTCACTATGTGATGATTTTGAAATCCCGTTCTCTATGCATGGATTGCATTGGATTGGATTGTGTTCAGCATCCATAAAGACCTGTGAACATTAGACATGTCAAGGAAATGTACAGTTTAGTTGCATATGTACATAAACATTAGATTTGAATAATTAACATAAAAACAATATACAAGCAATATAAAAAAATCAAGAATATTTTAAAAACAAAATCACATCTCCCCTGCAGTTATAAAACTAAAATAACATACATTCACAAACACAATTTGAGTTTTGTTTTAAACTTTCATTTGTCTTTTGTAGCCAGAACATCTATCAATGTGTTATTTGATTAGCAATGCACAGCAGCTATTGCTATGAACTCTCTGACTTGCAAAGAAATTTGTTGCCAAGTTAATTATAGTGTATAACTTAACGTCATATGAATAGAGCACATATTGCCCAACTCAGAAATAGCTGGTCTTTGTGTGGCTATCTGTAGGAGTTGAAAGTACTGAGGTTCAAACCTCACCTCCTGCATGCTTATTTTCTGAAATGGAAAATTAACCAATGTTCTTTAGTTCTCCAGAGCTGTTTTGTCAGGAATGGACAATCAGGATAAAGGCACACATCTAGAAATTGAGTTAATAGGGCACATGGTGACATTGTTTAGTGCTTGGAAATAAACAAAATGACAATGCTGCCAGGTTCAAAGGTTGCTTCATGTTGAAGTAATCTACAAATGAATGGCATTCTATTTAATACATCATTTACTACTTTATTCACTAGCATCAATTCTTCCTACCAAGCAGTTTTGTGACCAGTGATACCCCATTTTCTTTCTTGTGGGATGTAATACACTAAATTAATTTTTCTTTGATGCTTTGAGTCTTATTCTCACATAATATGATATTTGTGTCATATTACTGCATTATTAAGCATGCATGAATGTAATCATGCTGAGTGCTGAGTGATTAAATTTTCCAAAATAATTATTTTTGTTTCTTGTGTCTGAACTATTTTAGTTTTCATCATGTTAAAATTTTCTAACATGAACAAGATATAATGCTTTCTTATATCCATTGTAAGCTAACTAAACATTAACAGTGCATGATGGAAGTAAACTCTTTAACATGGTAATAATCTTCAATATTTATAGAAAGATGCCTTTGAATGTGCTATTTAAAGGAAAATATTAGGCATTCATTTCTGGAAGAATGATTGACAGTTGAAGTAGGCGTATTCCCTGTTTTATTTACACCAATTGTAATCTATCGTATAAAGTTTTTAGTTCTAAAATTTCTATTGTAATGCAGCAATATGATAATATTGTATAATAGTGTACTTGGCACAGGTTATATAAATAATAATTAAGCTTAGTATGTGAGCTACCAAAAGACTGAAGTTGTGCATGCTTTGTCTGTACAGCAGGTGGACAGAACTGGTTCCCCACACTATGCCATCACATGCACTATGAACATTGGTAACTTCATTCCTCTTTAATGTATCTGGAGTACTAAGCTTAATAATAATGTTCCTGTTAAGACAGAATGGAAGGAAGGAAAAAAAGTGTGCTACATGGGATTTGATCCAAGTTTAGGATATCATTGTGACTCTGCAGTAATGCACCTAAATGGGTTCAGCTACTACTGAGTTCAGGAATTGTGTGTGGATGATTAAGCTTACGTTGGTAAACAGAGCTTAACACTGGCATCATATTTAATCAAAACCCAATAATAAAGTATTTTCTGCATGTGTAGTAATGTAGAATTTGCAATATTTGCCCATTGATTTAAAAACATTGCTTAAATATTGCTTGTCAAAGCTGCAAAGTGAGTCCATGGTTGCCATGCTGTCTTAAAAACAAAGGAAAAGTATGACAAATTTTATTCTCATACCATCTATTTAGGAACACCTGAGCATTAGGTGACCCTTCACACAGGTCTTACTGGAGTTAGATATATGCCATATTACATGGTAGAGAAGTAAAAATCTGATGTGATATATTCAAAGACTGTTTCTAACAATAAAAAATTTCCATACCTCCATTATATTACAGCATTCATATAAAAGGGATTTGAACCAGTTGTGGCATTGAATTTTTAAGTTCCAGTTCTACCTCTCAAACTTTTCCCACACACGGCTTGTGTGTTTAAAAACACCAACAGTAAGTTTGTTGGCATACATAAATAATAATTACCATCTGAAGGTTATTTAATCCTGCGATATAAAGTACTTACAATAGTAAGTCACCATTGGGGTAATTTGTCTCTGATGTGAGACTGCCTTTGTGGTTTACCAGGAGAAATACAAACTGGTTTGAGAATTTAATGCCATTCTGGCAGTTTGTCACAATAACTCAGTGGTAGAGCAGCCGCCTGGTAAGTGGAAGGTCTGTGGTTCAAATCCCAGTTGTGGCATTGAATTTTTAAGTTCCAGTTCTACCTCTCAAGTGTTTTAATCTGTTAATGTTTCCAAGTTATACAAACTTATACAGAATTGAATCAAACAAAGGGAATTTTACACAGTATTCACATACAAATTGAAGATATATGCCTTATTTTCCATAAGAATATATCACTGATATTTGCATCAAAACTGTTAGATCCATTTTTCCCATGTGAAGTGTAGTTTGGAACAGACTGAATTTCAATGCCCTGTTTGACCTTTTGTTTTTTATCTATGTGTTCTCTCTCTCTCTCTCTTTCTCTCATTGGGATATTTACAGCAGGTAAAGGCTTTCATTCTTTAATATTTTATTTTCATTAAATTATATTACAAAAGAGTACATGTAACATTTTTCTACAAAAATATAAATGTCAATAGAAACATAATATACTAAGTCAAAATTTAATTTACAGAGAACCGTCTTGAGACATTGCAGACCTTTAAGAATTCAAGTACATGTAAATGGCTATCCTATTATTTAAGTTTTGGAGAATAATGAATGAGAATTATTTTTTCCATAGAAAAGCATATAAATAATGTATAAAGAAGCAGACAATGAACAGTATTGTTAGAACATCAAGTAACATTAGAGTAATAAAACAGAAATACCCATAAAGTCTACAAAAGTTCTTTAGGGTATCTGCAACATTCCAGAAGCACCATATACAACATTGAACACAGACATCTTGGTTTTCATTATAGTAGTTTCTCTCCTATTTGTTTCTTCATGTTTGGAGATCAGGTCTATAAACAGTGGCAAATCCACTAAAAGGAGAGGTTAACTTTTTTATATCAAGTTTACATGCATCAGCAGATCCAGAATTAACTAACAGGAGAGAGTAACTGCTTCACACATAATATCCACAGCAGTGAAAAATCCAGAAGTAACTCAAAGGTATGTTTTTAAGGATCAAGTCCACAGACGTGGCAGATCCAATCAAAAGGATGGTGAAATGTTTTGCCCATCAGGTCTACAAGCAAGTGGCAGATCCAGAATTAAGTGTAGGAAGGGACCAACTTTTTGGGATCAGATCTTATGTACAGTGGTAGGTGTAAAATTAACTAAAGCAAGAAGTTAACATTTGGAAAATCAGGTTTTTGAGCAATGATAGATCCAGAATTAACTAAAGCAGATAACTTTTGTCTCACAAATCAGTCTTAGAAAAAACTGCTTATTTCTCCAAAGGTTTATAACACATACACAGTTCTCAAACTTTGCACAAAACCTGCAATCATATCACTATAATTTAGGATTTTTAGAACAATTTTTATGCTAGCGCCCATTCTGCAACACTTTGTTTTTTAAACTATGAATCGAGATAGAAGTACTATTTGTAGATGAAATATCTCATGCATCTCTTTGAAATTTTATTGGTGTACTGTAAGATAATCGATATAAATTCCCATGCAATGTTTTTATTAACTACTCTCTTTACAATTTTAACAGATTTATAAATGTTAATATTGACATAAGGGTGAACACTTTTTGCCTTTCCAGCTTCCTAAAAGAGAACAAGAGGCATTTTAAAATTCTGTTACACAAAAATCTGTAACTATTTTTACTTTCTCTACTACATATTGTGACTTTGGTGGGTGTAAAGTAAAGAAGATAAAGAAACACTTTTATTTCCGTAAACAGTAACTCTGTACACTCGTTGCAACAGCAAGAAAGTCTTTATCGATTCACCAACAGCACGGCTCCGAATTAGTAACACAAAAACTGTCCCTTCTCACACTTTACCGCTATTTATATCTCCCAGGCACTATTCTGGAAACTTCAGGAAAGTTCAGTTATTATTGCGGTGAAATATAAAGCAGAAAATTCCAGAAGTCTCTATCCCTTTCTCTTTCGGCAAGCGCCCCAACAATTCGGCCATTCTCTGTCTCTTCCCTTCGGCTCCTTTGCGGTAGTGCCGACAATGTGATGGGCGACACTGCTCCCTCCTCACGGCTGGTCGTCCCAAACAGCACCATCGTAACGGGCCAGACGATCCAGGTGTACCACTAACATCTTTCCTCGGGGCACCTTCTGGATGCGGTAGACTACGTCGTTAATCCTCTTTACCACTCGGTACGGTCCTTGCCACGGTTGTTGAAGTTTTGGGCAGCGTCCCTTGGTCCGGGTAGGGCGGTACAACCAGGCCATGTCACCTTGCTGGAATCCTCGGCTGTTGGCTTGCCTATTGTACCGGGTCTTCATGCGGTAACTCGCCATCTGGATGTTCTGACGAGCCGTCCCGTGCATGTCGTGGAGATGGTCTACTAGATTCTCCACATACTCGGTTGCCGGCTGTTTCGCTTCCGGGGGGCTCCCAAAAGCCAGGTTACAAGGGAGGCATAGCTCTCGGCTGAACATTAGGCTTGCTGCTGTCATCCCAGTGGTGTCGTGTGTCGACGAACGGTAGGCCAGCAAGAACAGTGGTACCTTGAGGTCCCAGTCTCGCTGATGGCTGGCCACGATCTTCCTCAGGTGCCTCTCTAGGGTCTTGATGCATCTCTCGACCATGCCGTCCGGCTGTGGATGTAGGGGTGTTGTGCGGGTCTTGTTCACCCCAAGTCTTTCCAATGCCTCCTTCAATAGGTGCGACTCAAAATTGGTGCCCTGGTCGCTGTGGAGCTCTAACGGGACCCCAAAACGGCAGAACAGCTGTTCCACGAGGCAGTCTGTAATCGTCTTCGCCTCTTGGTTCGGGATGGCATACACCTCCGGCCACTTGGTGAAGTAGTCCACAGCTACCTTCAGGTACTTGTTGCCTCGATCGGACACTGGGAATGGTCCAGCTATGTCGACGGCGATGCGTTCGAAGGGCGCTCCGACGTTGTACTGCTGCATGCGACCCCGGCTACTAGTCTGGGGGCCGCGACTCGCCGCGCACACGTGACATTGACGGCACCAGTTCTCAGCGTCTGCTCGGAGCCTCAGCCAGTAGTAGCGCTGTCGGAGTTTGTCGATCGTCCGGTTTGCTCCTAGGTGTCCACCCGAGGTACCGGCGTGCACTTCCTCCAAGACTTCCGGGACCTTACTTCGGGGAAGTACCAACTGCTCTTTCTGGGTCTTCCCATCAGGTGATTCCCATACCCGGAACAGCACGCCCTCTTTGGTCTTCAACGAGTCCCATTGGGCCCAGTACGACTTGTATGTAGCGCTTCTGGGTGCGATGTCCTCCCAGGTTGGTCTCGTCCCTGCCTGCACTTCTCTCAAGAGTGGCCCCAAGTCGGCGTCCACCAGCTGCTCCCTCCTCAGGCCCGCGCTATCCCATCCATCCGCAGGCACTGCCGTGACCACCCTGACAGCTGCGGTACGCTCCTTCTCTTCCACTATTGCGCATTGGCCGCACTCTTCTGGGCAGGGTCTTCGGGACATGGCGTCTGCGTTGCCGTGGCTCTTCCCTCTGCGATGTTCGGAGGTGAAGTCGTACTCCTGCAACCTCTGGACCCAACGGGCTGTCTGGCCCTCCAGGTTTCTAAAGCTAAGTAGCCAGGTTAGGGCGGAGTGGTCTGTCCTCAGGTGGAATGGCTGACCGTACAGGTACTTGTGGAAGTGCTCCAAGGTCTTCACTACCGCCAGTAGCTCTCGTCGGGTGACACAGTAGTTCTTCTCTGCCTTGGACAACGTCTTGCTGTAGCAGGCTATCACCCGCTCGTGGCCGTTCTGGACTTGGGATAGGACGCCTCCAATGCAATGGTCGCTGGCGTTAGTGTCCACAATGAAGGCGTCACCTGGTTGTGGGAATCCCAAAATAGGAGCACTGCAGAGCGTCCTCTTCAGCTGACGGAAAGCGCCTTCGGCGTCCTCCGTCCACACATAAGGCCGATGTTCTTCCGTCAGGCGACTGAGGGGTTTGGCGATGCTGGAGAAACCCTTTATGAAGCGGCGGTAATAACTGCACAATCCAAGGAAACTGCGCAGTTCTCGCTTATCCTTTGGGCGAGGCCAATCTCTCACGGCCTGTGTCTTCTCCGGACCCGTGGCCACTCCGGTTGGTGAAACTATGTGGCCCAAGTAGTTGACTTCCCTGCGGAAGAGCTGGCACTTCTTGGCGTTCAGCTTCAAGCCGGTCGCCTGCAGTCTCTGTAGCACCTTGGTCAGTTTGTCAAGATGGTCTTCGAATGTCTTGCCAACGATGATGATGTCGTCCAGGTATAACAGGCGGGCGTCATAAGTCAATCCTCTCATTACTGACTCCATGAGGCGTTGGAAGGTAGCTGGTGCGTTGCAGAGACCAAAGGGCATAACTGTGAACTGCCAAAGCCCTTGGCCTGTCGAGAATGCGGTCTTCTCCTTGTCTCTCGGGTCTAGAGCCACCTGCCAGTAACCCGATTTCAGGTCCAGGGTTGAGAACCACTGCGCACCAGCAAGCGTGTCCAGGGTGTCGTCAATCCGGGGTAAGGGGAAGCAGTCCTTCCTGGTGACAGCGTTCAGCTTCCTGTAATCTACGCAGAAGCGTAGCTCGCCATTCTTCTTCTTCACCAGAACTACAGGGGAAAACCAAGGACTGTCAGACTCTTCGATCACTCCCTTGGTTCTCATGTCCTCCAGCATGTCTCGTACCGCCGCTTGTTTAGCCAACGGAACGCGTCTAGGTGGTTGCCGAATAGGCCGGGCGTCTCCGGTGTCGATGTGGTGAAGCACTCGGTCCGTGCGGCCGTAATCGCTGCTGCCTTGGCTGAAGACGCGCTGATATCGTCTCAACAGTTGTTGGACCTTCTCTCTCTGTTCAGCGGTCAGGTGGTCCGCCGCCCTCTCCAGTAAGCCTTACAGCCGGGGCCCCAGGTGTTGCGTTGGCACCGGCTCCTGGGTCTTGTCTATTGGTGTTACGCTGACCACGGGCTCGCATGCCCCCAACTCCGTCCCGGCCTGGACGTCGTGATCGGTGTCTGTTGGGTTGAGCAGTCTCACCGGCACCTCCTCTCGGCACGGCAACAATGTCCCGGCTACACAGAGCCCGTGCACATGCGTCTTCCGGTCCAGAAGCATGTTCTTCTTGCGCTGGCCTTCCAGTGGCGCCGTCACTACAATCTCGCTTCTCGCGGGGACAACTACGTCTTCCCTGAGAATGACCCTGCAGATTCCAAGGCGTTCTTCGGGGTGCCGGAGCATTACTTCCTCTCCCTTAAGCCGCAGAACCTTCTTGCCGATGTCGACCGTCGCCTCGTGGCTCCTGAGGGCATCCAGTCCCAGTATCACCTCCTCAGCCACCTCCGCGATGAACACCCACAAACACAAGACACTTCGCCCCAAGGTCAACTGCAGCAGGGCCTCCCTCTCCACAGGCAAGTTGTCACCCGATGCCGTCACTAGTTGGTACGGTCGGCTCGGTTTTCTCGACGGCAAGCCCCTGGCTACGTCAGGTCTGATGACAGTCACGGCTGCTCCAGTGTCAACAAGCACGCGGCACGGCTTCCCTCTCACCCAACCGTCCGCGATGAGGCTGTCATCCATCCGTCGGCTGACGACGCGCAGTGTCACTCGAGGGGATGATGGTGATGGCGCCGACGTGCCCCTCGCCACGCCGGCCATTACTCGTTTTCCGGCTGCTCTTCTTGGTGCCGGCAGTCTCTCATCAGGTGTCCCGGCTGGCCACACCCCCAACACACGCCACCTGGTCTTCGTTGGCGTCCCTGGACTGGTCTGCGGTTTTCATCGTAGCGGACACTCCTTGTCTTCGAAGTCGGGGTAACCGTCACTTTGGCCGCTTCCATCCTTAATGCGGCCGTTAGTGCCTCGTGGATGGTCTTGTAGTCGCCGAGCATCAGGCGTTGACGTATCTCGGCATCGCGTACCCCGTCGACGAAGGTATAGGCGGCTTCTCGGGATACGAATTCGGAGGGGAGGTCGACCAAGGCTTTGCTGGCCAGCTGTTCGATTGCCAGGGCGAACTCCTGCAGCGTCTCCACTGGCAGTTGCATCCTAGATTTCAGTTGGCTGCGGTAGGCTGCGGCTAAGCGGTGGTTTTCGAATCGGTTCTCCAGGGCCTCCCAGATGTCCTTGGGCGCCGCCACTGTCTGGACTGCGTTCAGCACCTCTGCGGGTCGTCCCTGGAGGCTGGCTATCAGCTGCGCGGCCTCTTCTTCTGGCGACCATTTGTTGTGCTTGGCCACTGTGTCGAATTGACGGCGGAAGACCTCAAACGTTGACGTGCCATCGTACTTCGGTGGTTTGACGCGCGTCGATGTTGTATCGCGTGCTGGAGCCTCGGCCTTGTAGTTCTTGAGCTTTTCACTAAGCATCCCTTCCACCATTGCATTTAGTTCCTTGGCGCTACCGTCGATCCTGTCTTCGAGAACGCTAAGCCGTTACCCGACATTCTCCAGGGCGTCAACGCGTTGGCCGAGGTCCTCCATCTTTCCACCGAGCTCTTCCACCTTTCCACTGAGCTCTTTCACATCCTTCCTCACGCCAGCCAGTCGCTCGTCAATTTTCGCCGATAGCTCCGTCTTCATCTCTTTCAGCTCGGCAGCGAGGTTGTCGTTTGCCGTCTTCATCTCTGCTTTCAGCTCTTGTAAAAAGCTCACCAATGTAGCCTCCATCGTCATATCCCGCTTCTGACACCAGTGTGACTTTGGTGGGTGTAAAGTAAAGAAGACAGATATAGTCGAGATAAAGAAACACTTTTATTTCCGTAAACAGTAACTTTGTACACTCGTTGCAACAGCAAGAAAGTCTTTACCGATTCACCAACAGCACGGCTCCGAATTAGTAACACAAAAACTGTCCCTTCTCACACTTTACCGCTATTTATATCTCCCAGGCACTATTCTGGAAACTCCAGGAAAGTTCAGTTATTATTGCGGTGAAATACAAAGCAGAAAATTCCAGAAGTCTCTATCCCTTTCTCTCTTTCGGCAAGCACCCCAACAATGCGACCATTCTCTGTCTCTTCCCTTCGGCTCCTTTGCGGTAGTGCCGACAATAATGCGATGGGCGACAATATAGTAAAGTACAGGAAGTATTGTACTCCATCCAAAAATTCGATGTCAAGATTTTACCAGAAATATATGTTCTGTGGTCCCCTTAATCCAAAAAAAGCATTTTTTATAAAAAGGTATGTGTGTGTGTGTGTGTGTGTGTGTGTGTGTGTGTGTGTGTGTGTGTGTGTGTGTGTGTGTGTGTGTGTGTGTGTGTGTCAGTCTGTGTACAGCATAACTCAAAAACTAAAAGTTGGTTAAAAATTTGGTATTTAAGATTAATGCCTTTCAAGAATGTGACACGTAAAAATTGAAGAAAATTCTTCCACCCTTAACTACCCTTTACATGGAAAATTTTTAAAAAATGTTGATTTTCTTGAAAATGGCTAACGATTTTGATTAAAATGCCAATGTTTGCGATATTGACATATGAACTGTGTATCTTGAAATTTCTGGCTATAGCCCATGAAGTTCTATTTACTCTGGATGACTTTTGCATAACTGGTAAACTATAAGAGACAGACCAAATCTTACTATACAAAAAATGTAGATCTTGCTAAAACACACAATTTATGTCTGAATACTTTTTTTTGTAGAGTGAACCATTTCAGAGATATTCTTTGTTATTTGTGTGAGTTTTAGAAAACTTAAACTTCTGGGAACATCGTTATTCATTTTTTATATGTTAACCATGTAAAGAGAATGAAATTTGAAAGTTTCAATAGATTTGACTATCACCTAAAGTCTACTGTATTCCCATATTCCCCTTTTACCTACAAGAAGATAAACAATAAGATAATTTCTGCAAATGTTTAACTCAACTAACACGAAGAAGATGTACGAATTATAGTTTGTAAGTGGTTAGTACAAGAGTAGAGAAAGTCATGTGAGTGCAACACATCAGATTTATTTATGTAGAAGCCTAAAAATTTCATGAATTTAGGCTTGCATCATTTCAGCAAAGGTGCATTTGATATTAAAAACATTAATTCTGGAAGAACATGTTTAAAGTCAAATCTAAAAGGTAGCTTAAAAAGTAAGTATAATAACATGTGTTGAACATTTGTAAAACAGGTCTCACATCCCTTACTATTACACTGCACCAGCAACATATTTCACATGAAATGGAGGCTGTGTAACAGCAGAAAGCTGTGATATATATCACTACACCTTTGGGAAAAGGATCCATGAAAGTTTGAGTTATAAAAGAATAAAAAATTGGCAGTCCTTTTGACAGAATAAATAAATAATAAATAAATAAATAATAGCACAGTGGTAGCATGCCTGCCTCTGGTGTGGAGGACCTGGGTTCAATCCCCGGTATCAGAATGGACGCTTTGGGAGGTCTGGTACAGGGTGCACTCAGCCTCGTTAGGTTCCTAAGGGACCAACTGAGTAGCTATCCTGATAGAAAGGTAGCATCCCTAAAAGATCAAATAGTTGCCTTATGGTCGGGGTGTTGGTGTTGGTGTTGGTGATCCTTGCCACCCCCAACCTGCACAGCTCTGTGCCCTTGGATGTGATGTGGCTGAAGGATGCAGTGGCTGGACGATAAGGGTCACCTCTGCATAGAGGAGATGCCCTAAGGATCATAATTATCATCATCATTATTATCATTATAAATAATGAAACAATGAAATAAACTCTCTGATGTGAGAGAAACTGGTATTAATAACAGATGCATAGTGATTTAACCAAATACCATAGAGAACAAAAATAGGATGAAGCATGTAACTCTACCAGTTTTAGTCACTTATGGAAATTTATTTTACAGAACAAAACCAAGATGTCCAATTCAGATTGTTACTTTAAAAATAAACAATTTATATTTTTTTTTAAAAATTGAATACAAACCCTCACTTTAGTCTAGCCATGTGGTGCCATGGTTAGCACTTTGCATTTCCTTCCAAAGGGACTTTGATTAGATTCAGCTGAGACAGGGAATGAGCATATAGTCTGCTGAGTTGAAATTCCTCAGTATTTGTTGTGTAAGGATGCTGAAAAACTGCAGAAGACATTTTATCTTAACTACTCACCTCAACCAACATTTGAACGCAAGTTCTTCGGTGAGAAGGAAGATCCTTCTATAAATGAGAAAATATTTTCAGAAAATACAGTTTTTCAAATAATGACAGTTATAATCTCGGGTACCAAAGTTTAACTTGAAAAATATGATTTTGAGAAAAACTTCAAATTTTTTTCTTCGCAAAAGTATATTTCTGGGGTTAAGCCATTCTTCCAGCCAATCCAGTGTTAACATTGTTTACATCATAAATCTGTGCATTTATCACATGTTTACACAGTCAAATCTTAACATTCGTAAAAAAGTTTAATCTATCGATTTCACTTTCATTTCGTGCAGAATTTCTGTTCAATTTAGGAGTTATATACCGTCATGATCAATGAAGGAATCCATTTCCAGCTAGATATCATTTGTCTACTCTGACTCATATGCATGTTACATTTTGAAGCCAATAAGTGAAATACAAGGGTGACAGCTGGTCTACCCTGCTTATACAAGAACATTTCTTCCCCAGTGTCACTATAGCATTCAGGTTTCATAAAAATGTCCCCTGGCATAAATTACTGTTGAGTAATTTGTTTGTTTATAAAAATGCATTACAAAACATTTTATAACTATTTTAATACATTACAAAGCTTTCCATAGACATTATTTAAAAACTTAAATCATTTGAGCATGCTTGTTTAGGATATGTCTCTTTAAATCTGCCTTGCGACTTAAGACAGCACCACAAAAGCGGCAGCGGGTGTTGCCCCTGTGAAAGCTGCGATGATGAGACAAAGAGAGGAGATTCCTGAAGCTTTTGTCACATTCTTCACACTCATACAGTGTCCGAGTTTCAAAACTTCTGACTACTGGTGTGGGTTTGTATACTCGTCCCCTCAGTGGCAGTTCTAAAAATAAAAGACGAGACATATATTAGTACAACAACTGAATGCATACACATTACTGAGAGATATGTAATGAACCTGTTTTGGCCAAAAATAGATAACAAGGTTTAGGAGAGGAGTTTTGTAATGTTTTAAATAAAACAAACCATCACTTCTCTTAAAGAAAAAATACTTTATTGTGCAATTTTACATAAAAGGTTTAGTTCAGGTATAATCCAAGGCTCAACAGCTCTATTTTTCTGTAATGTAACTGTTAAGTTTGGATTTTATAAATAATTAAAGGGCTGGGCAGTAAATCATACTAAGGAACATTCCTGTGAAAATCAATTTATTGCACATAATGACAGTCTAAATGAGTTGTCTCAGGCAGAAGCACTTTGGTCAGCATTCAAGAGATTGAGACTCAAAAAATTAAATATTTGAATTTTCCTACCACCTATGGAAGATGGAACAATTATTACCTATATTCCATCCAAAAACTGAATGTCAAAATTTTATTGGAAGTTCATATTTTGGAGTCCTGTAAACCCAAAATCAAGCTTATTTACAACTAGGTCTGCACATGTGCATGCACATGCATTGGTATTTAAGTTCAGCATCTTCAGAAAATGTGAAATGAAGGTTTACAAGAAAGTCTGTCCATCTCAAACCACACTACACAGAAAATTTTTCCATTATTTTTTATTTCTGAAAAAATGGTTCATACCCCTTTAATGAAAATACATGTTAAAGACACTTGCATGACAAATAAAAGGTAAGTATGACTTTCTTTGAATAACCTTAAGTCCCTTTAAATTCTTCATTCTGAATGTGTTTAGTATAATTTTATATAAATGATAAACCATGAAATATGGCAGTATACTACACAAAAATATGTACAGATTACATAAAACCAATTTCTTTTAGCATAACCATTTTAGTTTGAATACTTTGAAGTTTTTAAGTGCTTGGTCAGCATTTTTTGTTTTGTTTCTTATGATTTTATACAAAGAGTATGAAATTTTTGAACCAGCATATAGAGACTTGATTTTAACATTTTTTACCACATATCTAGTGTGTAGAGGGAGTATAGGATTCCACACAGTATTTGATAATGAGAATCTGCACTAAATACATTTTTAAGACCTCATGAATAAATAAAAAGCATTTTTAGAAAAAGTTCTATACATAAAAGCATGTGTGTGCGTGCGGGTGTGTGTGTGTGTGTGTGTGTGCATGTGCGTGTGCGTGTGTTTGTGTGCGTGCGTACAGTATTATTCAAAAATGAAATGTTGCATAAACATAAAATTTTGTTAACAGATGAAAAGAAGCTAGAAATAGTGATGCATTATTGAGTTCATTTAAGATGAGCCAGAACTAGCAACACTGATGTCACTTATTTTATTTATTTTGACACCACAAATATCATCCAGAAAGAAAGAGTCAAAGTTCAAGAAATTCACATCACATCCAAATTTAAGAAGATTTTCATGGAACACATCAGTCTAATACACCTGGCTCCACATGCTTTCTGAGTTATATATTCCTAGCTGTATTGGGAAGGCTAGATAACTTATTGGTCAGTTATGCCAGGTGGTTGAAGGTCAACTTGCCAGCTTGTACCTTTCTATAAGGGTGAGGGGTGTAATGTATCTCTAAGTCTGGGTAAGGTTTTTTTTTCCGAGGTTTTCCCTACCCTGAGAAGACGAATGTCGGGTAACTTAAAGCTCCATGGACCTCGGGCTCATTTTGAGCATCATTTCACCCATTTCATTTCATTCATTCGTCCGATATGACACAATGTTGGAGGACGTTAAACCAAAAAAAAAAAAAAGTCCAAAGAAAATATCATTCCAACATTTATCTTAGACATGGCCATAAGAAAGTAATCTCAATGCAAAGAAAACCTTAACATAAATCCAGAATGAGCTTGCAGCGAGGATGAAAACTAAATATTTGGGATTAGAGGCATCATATCACTATAATGAAATTAAATTTAAAACGCTTTTCATTTTAAATTTAATTTTAAATCTAACAACCATTTTCATAGCTATTAAAACTTCACAATCACAAATTTTCGGGCCAATCTGTATGGGATTAGGAGAGTTTATTTTACACTTTTTGGTCCATTTTAAAAACATAGCCTAGTAGAATTAATTTAACTTGTTTATTTAAATAATTAAAACTGAAAAAAACCTTGTCTACCTGTATGTTTTTCATCCAGTACTAAGCTAACTTTAAAGTTTCAAAGAACGTCAGAGCTATTCCCAGAAAATCCAGGATATATTAGATTTGATTTAGCATGAAAATATCTTAAACATATGCTATTTTAATCAAAATCGTTAGAGCCGTTTTCGAGAAAATCAAAATGTTAGAACATTTTTCCATTTGAAGCGCAGTTTGTTGTTGTTTTTGTTGTTCTTCATCATCATCATCCATCATTCATCATCAATCATCATCATCATTATTATTGAAAAATATATTATCTACATTAATTTTGGTTAAGGAACTATTTAAACGTATTTCTGAAATGCTGTTAATGCTACCACAAAAAAGAAATGTTACTTGTTTAAATATATACAGAAAAGAATTTGCTAATATTTCTTTGTTTGGGTAGAATAAAATTGATTATTTAACTTCTTGTTTGCTCCCCACTGACAACACATCAGAGGAACACACACAAAAGTGAATAACCCTAGTGAAGCTGTCACTGAACCAGGAAGACCAGGCGCAAGTAATTCATAAGAAAATTGTTTGTCTCTTTCCCCTACCCCGTCTCATCCATTGGAAAACATTTGGAGTTGGCTGTACCACAGAACAAATTTAACATGGAGAAATTAATTTATACACATGTCCTAACTTTCTAAAGTGAGGATACTCTAAATAAAACTTATCATTAATATTAAAGTATTAAACCTCACTTGTCCAAAAAGCTTTCTAATCATTATTGAATAGAGAAATTACATTGCAATACTGTTAAAAGGCCATATGACACAATTTAAAAAAGCTGAAATTTATGAAATCAACTGCATATATGTTGTTGTTGTTAGCTAATGCTGGATTTCTGACAATGAAGTCATTAATCCTCTTGCTCTCCAATATTTTTCACTGATGGATGGGGCACTAGAAGTGGCCGGGCATATTTGAAGGTGGTCTCGATCCAACTGCATATATAGGTAGGCATGACAAAAAAGAAATCTGGAAACTAGCTTCAAATGCCATATGAGATGCTTAGGAACAGGAATAGGAGACATATGGAGAGGATTCAGCACTGAAACCAGGCTTATTGTACCTATGTCCCTTAGGGAGCATCCCTGGGAGGAAGGATGAGGTGCGAGCAGATACTGGGTGACCAGATCCAGACTAATGACATAGGCATTGGTGAGGTCCCTAAGGTTTCCTACATTTTATGATGCCTCAAAGTCTTTAGGTCTTCTGGGCCAACTTGGAGGACCTTGGTGCAGGGTCCAATGCCCCCAGATGCCACCCCCTTTACTATCCAAATACCACAGATGAGGGATGGAAAGAGTTCCTGTGCACATATCATTTCTGGCAAGCTGCACCTAACCCTTCGCTGACACTTATAACCCTGAAAGAACCAAATGAACGAAGGATGAATGAAATGATTAATGAAATAAAATGAAGGAAGGGAAATTTGGGCAATGAAATTATTCTTCCCAGCATTTGCCTGGCAACCCAAAAAAACCCAAGGAGCAGCTCGGCCACAGGAATTGAACCTACGACTTCCCTAATGTGAACCTCACACATTACCATTTCTTGGTTTAGTTTATTAAGATACAAAAGGATAAATTTGCAGTTTCACACCATTTCTGCATGACCAACCACAACATTAAACTGAACAGCTTGCTAATCAAGCCAGCCAGACTACAGCAGGATTAGACACATAGAAGATAATTTTGAAACACAACCCACAGGTAATGAACTTTGATTGGCTGCCACCAAGACCCTCACGAAATACATTTCACAGTCACAAGATGCCACCACTGCACCAGAAACACTAAGTGTTACTAGCTTCAACTAACCTTAAATAAATAAAATAAAATTTGGTGCTTAACTGCAGTATCTTCCAAAGGTGCAACACTAAAATTTTCAAGAAAACCCTCTCACCCCAAACTATCCCTTACTTGGAAAAGTTTTCAATATTTTTTGTCTTCCCAAATAGACTTGAATAATAGCACACATGTAAGATATTTGTGTACAAGACAAAATGTATGTCTTGAATTTTCGTGGAGTAGACAGAAAGGAATTTTGGCTATTTAAATAAGAATTTTATGTGATTCTACATATATAACTGATTAGCCATATTAGATACACAAAAACTTACCACACAAAACTGTAGATTATTTAAATACTGTGATTGGTTTTAATTTTGCAGATACTTTGTCATTCTTTGAAGTGCTGTTGCCATTCAATTTATTCTTCCCATGTCTTAGGAAGAGAATAGCATTTCAAGGTCAGAATATAGTAATATGCTTTTAAACATCTGACAGTCCACTTTGTATCTACAACAAGATGTTTAATGAAACTGTTTCTATAAATGTTTACCTCAGTCAACATGAAGTAGAATGGAATTTTGCAGGAATAGTTTGTAGGAGGTATATAAAAATAAATAATAGTGGACGTAGAGAAATCCATGCACCCTTGTATCCATAGTGAAATGTGTAATAAAAACATCTATCTCAATTATGAACATGAAATAGACAAAAGAATACTTTGCAGAAGAAGCAAGAAATAAATAAAAATGATAGTGAGTAGAAAAAGTCATGTGCCTGTAATGCATCAGAGCATCACAAAAATGACAATATTAAAAACAATAAATGACAGTTTTAATACATTAACTCACTCAGTACCAGTCATTTACTGGTGACATTTAAAACCAGATATCAACCATTGAATAAACCTAGCTGCAGACACATATTTATATTAAATATTCTAAATAGAAGCACAGCTAACAGTGAAGTTATTTTCAAGTTGAATGAATGAATTGCTAGCAAGTCGAATAATAACAATTAAACTTCACTTACTTGTCAACATACATTCATAAAAACGGTAGAATCAGAAATGAAAAATTCAGTGCCATAGCCGAAGTTGAACCACAGAACTTCTCATCTTCATGCGGCTGCTCTTAACCACTGAGTTAACATGATAACATGCAGCACAGCCTTAAATTCTTGAATTGATTTGCACACATATAGTCACCTGATATGTGCGAACACATTCATATGCTCAAAGCAAACTTTAAAAAATTGCTAAGAGAATAAAATATCTCACTCTGATTCAACAAATTTGAAAATAACTTACCCCAGTGGTATGTTAATATTGCAATATGAGTTCATGTATAGTAATTAAGCATCCTCTTGATACCAACACAAAGGCATGTTGAATGACAGAACTAAAGCAGCATTCTGTTTTCTCATTTGTTTCTTTCTTGAGAGTTGATGAAAGAGTATACTACAAAATGAGTGTAATCTCTTTACTCTGGTGGTCCATTTGACGTTGTAACCTCACCATGAGGGCTGCATCAAAGTGGCTGGCATTTGATCTCAATGACACATGCTTACATGGCTAATTTTCATGACCATTTATCAGTGATGGCAGATCTTACATCAGTTGTCTGAGAGTGGCCATTGTCAGTGTATATCCACCACTGTGAAATGTTCTCCGTGGTCTAGGGGTAACATACTAGCTATGGTTCCCAAGGTCGTGGGTTCAAACACAGTGGAGGGTAATGGAAGCCGTAAAGGTCCTTAGCATGGCTTCCTTCAGAAGGAAAGTGAAGCTGATGATCCCATATCGTAGATTAACAGCACATAAAAGAGCCTCATGCCTGATAAAGAGGCCTCTGAGCAAAATTAAGTGCCTTTCATGTCCAATATAGAATGGGACACTGAGGAACCATACCAGTTAAAGAGCATACATAAATAAAACTCAATTTCAATTTTTACTACTGTGAAACATTTTCAACCTCATTACCAGAAATCAAATTGTGTTAATATTGAGTTTTTCATCCTCCTATTAAAGATATTAATGTTTTTGAATCTCTATATCCTCCTCACAGTGCTATGGGGTATGGTAGCCTGATTCTATTTTGATAGCTTCTACTACATCAAAGCAAATGTCATGGTCAGTCTTAAGGGATGTTCAGCCACTGCTGATTTGTCTACCTGTGGCAAATTGTGGCACTTGTGTTCTATAATACTTGAGTTTATGCTTCTACCCATGGTAGTGATATATACTTTGCCACAGTTATAGGGAACTTTATAATTACCAACTGTGGAGAAAGGATTCTGATCATATCAGTTGTGGCTAAACAAGGACATTTGCAATGGTGGTATAGAAATTCTAAAGAAGATTATGAGATCATTATATCCCATTGTCCCACGAACCACAGAAATTCATAGACACAATGGCAACTTTAGTGAGAAACAAGCAACATTAATGCAACACAAGATTAACACATTGTGGAGAATGGATAAAGTCTAAGATCCAGAGCATTAGCAAACAAAAACAACAAATTAAAACAATTTAATTTTTAGTACCAATGATATCAACCCTTGCCAATGAAAAGCGGCTACAAGTGACTTTCAGAAAACTCAGAAATAGTTATGGGGCAGCTTATATATAATCATTATATAGGTGAAAATCACATTTTACATTAATGCAAAGGATGGCAGGTATTCTGCAATCCTGTAAAATAATTTTCCTGGCTTGTCAAAGGAAATTCTTTCATTAAGGAATAATTTTCTGCCTTCTCATCAGATAATGTTCATGAGTAGTAGTAAGGTTATGCTAGAAAAAAATCTGATGTATGCACTCACATGACTTTCTCCACTCAATCTTATACAAAATATACTTAAAAAGGCTTGTATTAGATATTTCCTTATAGGTACAATGGGAACAGGAGAATAAATTGTGAAATGTTTTAAGAGCTGGTTGCTATGTGATAGCTTTGACATTCCATTCAGAGGTGTGATAAAAAGTAATGGGAATATTTAAATTTCATGGGCTTTATACATCCGATTTTCAAAACTTTTCTTATTTTGTTTGTACACATGTTCCAGATGTATGTTTGCATTTTCAGTTGTTTTAAATATTTAGTTTATTGCTGATAGTCGAAAAGGTTGCATGTGTTTACTAATGTTTGGCAAATTTTGGCAAGTTTTTACTTTTGAAAAAGATTAATCAAAGAATTTGCATTACGTTTTTCTTTAAAAATGGAATAAAGTGCAGCATAGCATTCGAAATGTTGATTGTGGCTTTTGGAAAATCTAGTACGACAAGAGTTGACGGGTGGTACAGATGCTTCAAAAAGGGTTGAGAAGATGTTCAAGACGACGACCGCCCTGGACACCCTAGCACATCAATTACTGGCAAGAATGTGGAAGTAAAGAAAATGGTTCTGAAAAATCGCTGAATCGCCATCAGAAAGGTTGCTGATGATGTCGGCATATCCTTTATTAGCTCATGCCAAACAATTTTTTCAGATGTTTTGGGCATGAAACGTGAGGCAGCAAAGTTTGTCCCAAAATGACTGAATTTTCATCAAAAAGGATGTTGCAAGGACACCGCTCAGGAATTGCTAAATGAAATTGAGCTTGACCCAGAACTTCTAAAGAGGGTTATAACAGGTGATGAAGCAGGGGTATATGGGTATGATGTTGAAACTAAGGCCCAATTGTCCCAATGGCAACTGCTTAAAGAGCCAAGACTGAAAAAAGTTTGACAGTTCAATCACACGTGAAGGTTCTATTTTCTTTGATTACAAAGGGATAGTACATCATAAGTTCCTGCCTTATGGTCATATGGCCAATAAGGAATGCTATCTGGAAGTTATGCACATGAAGCCATAAAAAAAGAGAGCACAATTGTGGCTAAAACACTTGTGGAAATTGCATCACGATAATCCTCCCACTCACACCTCAATGCTTGTTCATGATTTTCTGGCAAAAAATAAGATTGCTTCTGCCACTGTATTCACCAAACATAGCCTCCTGCAACCTTTTTCTATTCCCAAGGCTAAAGAGAACCATTAAAGACATCGTTTTGCCACCATTGAGGAGATAAAACCAAAATCGCTGAAGGAGCTGGACACCATAACAAAAAGATGTACAGAAGTGCTTCCAAGATTGGAAAAAGTGGTGGCACAGGTTTATTATATCTGATGTATTACTTTGAAGGGGACAAAGTTGATGATGAATAAATAAAGATTCTTTAAGAAAAATAAAAATTCCTGTTACTTTTTGATCACACCTTGTATATTTTATTTATAATGAAAATATTTTAAACATGTGGTATTTTAATAAAATAGATAAAAGAGTCATTTTCGACAAAATCAAAGTTTAAAAAAAAAGTTCCATGTAAAGGGTAGTTTGGAGTGGAAGGGTTTCCTTGAAAATCTTTCTATCATATCCTGGAAGATGCTGAATTTAAACACCGAGTTTGGTATTTAACTGACTTCTTGTTTTTTGACTTATGCGGTTCACATGCACTCATGCATGCACATATATACACAGGCCTTTTTCTAAAATGCTTCTTTTTTGGATTCAGTAAATTTCACAACATGTATATCCAGTGAAATCTCTGTATTGAATTTTTGAAGTGGAATACAATACTTCCCTATTTATATAGTAAAAAAGCTCACCAGGCATACAAATTTCATGTAAAGTACCACATATAAGAATTTATGGAAATCCTAAACTTGTGGCTCGCAAATTGCCTTTGTGCTACAACTCAGCAGAAATTCTTTACTCTAGAACTTCCCTGTCTTGACTCTTCTTCACTTAACTAAAGTGTGGACATTTGGAAGCAAGAGAATGTGACACATATCACAGTCATTTTGCATTAAGGTATATAATACCATAGACTACTTTGTTGGAAGATTTTGCTTACAGTGATGTGTAATAATATCTAGATACCAGAAGACCAACAAAATTCCGAATGGGCTGCACAGCATTTTGCCTGTCCACATCCTTGGTGCTCATTGCTGTCTGCTGCTATCATAGAAAGGTGCAGATAAAACCATACAATATTTTTTAAACTACTTTTAAAGGCTTTATAGAAATCACTTATTGGAGTTCTGAGAAACCTTTCTCTCTTAATGGCACAACATACATCAAATTTTTCATTGTGAAGGAGTACTTCATCGACAATATTAGGTTCTGAGTTACAGGGCCCACACCCCCTGGAAGAATTAAAACAAAATATCTGCCAGGAAATTACCAGTATTTCTCAATATGAAGTACGGTGAATGATGGATAGTTTCCTATAGAGATGCCAAAAATGTATGGATGATGGTGGGCAGTTTCAGATCTGCTTTTCTAAAGTTGGTAAGAAAAGCCTTTAAAAGAAGTTTTAAAAATGTATGGTTTCATGTGCACCTTTCTATGATAGCAGCAGATGGTAATGAGCACCGAGGATGCAAACAGGCACTGGATTTACTGACACTATATCACTTAAGTACTTTACTGACAGCCAGTAAAGTAATTAAGTGATGTAGTGTCAGCAAATATGATTCACTTTCCTATCTAGATAAATAATATTAACTTTTCTATTACAATTTAGTTTTAAAATTAGACAGTAAACACTGAAAATGATTCAATATTTTTCAAAATGGCTAGAACTTGCTCACTCATGAAAAATGGGTGGAAATGCTTTCAATGACTGTTTTTGCAAACTGTGGTTGTCTCTTTAAAAATATTAGATTTAGCCACACAAGGGCTCAATTAGCATCATTGTTTAGAACTGGAGAAGAAAGTTTTTCATAGGGGTATTTTTAGCTCAGAGGGGCAGTTTCCTGCAGCATGATTGGTTTGGGATCTACCAATCATTGACATGTAAGCATGGAAATTAGCAGTACATATGCCACTGAAAGACAAAACACTTGCAATTCTAGGTGAACTTAACACATCAAAAAGACCACAGCCTAAGAAACTGGCTCATATTACATATTAAATCTGGCTATGCAAATCTTCATTTATATGTATATTAGTATACGTTACTCTTCCAGTTACGGTAAACATTTGCTCTAACACAGAAAATATTCATTTTGGAACTTACATTTTGGAACTTACATTTACAAAATTTTTGTTACATAAAGTACTCCTCTTCACACACTGGTATTTTGTTTCCAGGACACTTGCATTGATGAATGAAAACCAAATTCTCAAATATTCATTTTGGACTTATATTTACAAAATTTTTTATACATAGAATACCTCCCCTTCATGCATTGGTATTTTATTTCCAGAACACCTACATACATGGATGAAAACAAACTCTCAAAAATGTACGTCTTACTTACACTTGCTAACATTACCCACATATCCAAAGGAGAAAATTTATGAGTTTTATTATTAATGTAGATGAATCTTATTTTCACAAATCAGTACAAAGCGTTTTCTCAAAGCTGCACATTTATTTACAATCACTGCAATCTAATTCTATGTTTAGCACTAATGTGCAGCTTTAAATAGTGTGCGCGACTGAAGACAATTCCACAGAAAGGACATAGTGTGTTACCCCTGTGCACATTTTTATGCTGATATAGAGATGAACGGTTCTTGAAGGACTTCCCACATTGCTTGCATTCATGCTGATGCTCATCACAACTTGCCAGAGCTCTCTGTGCTTCTTCCCTCATCAGCAATTCTGGTAACGAAAATACAGAAGTTAGAATTCCAAAATAAAATAATTATAATCTATTCATCAACCAACCACAGGTCAGATTATAATGAAGGTAGAGGTAGTAAAATAGAACTAACAAAGAACACTTCACTAGTTTTAACTGAGATTTTGTTCAGGCTGTACAGATAGCTTCAGTCTAAATACAAATTTAGGACCATTGTTTGGTATTACAGTTAAAATCCATTGAGGATATGTTGAGCTACTTTTACAGTATACAATGTCACTCTTCTTCAGTTCTTACACTACCTCCATGTGCCAAATAAAGGCTGATTGCTCAAAATTTGATGCTCAAAAAATGGCTCTTAATACCACAATGGCAAAGCTGTTTCCATTTCTGAGAAGTATACCACTTTAACCAATTAACCTCATAACCCAAAGGAAATTCCACTTTTGAAAGTATGGAGTGTGCCTTGTAAAGATGATGAAAGTTGGAATGTAAAACAGAATAAAATTTCAAAATTGATAGATATTTGAAATGTATGTAGAAAAGAATTTGATATACCTCTCAGAATTTTAACAAATTATACTTACTATTGCTAAAGCTGTTAACGATATAAGCCCCTTGCATTATGTTGTCCTGTTAGTTATGTTGATCCTCTTTTGTCACATTATTGATAGAATACTACAGGAACATGAATGTTGTGGGTACATAAGACTGTACTCAAATAAAGTTTTAATTGCAAATAAAATCACCCAGTATCATCCACTTCATTATTTAAAATGTATAACTTCAACAATTTATAGGCCCAATTCACATGTAAGTAAAAAATGGAAAATGGGGCAAAAAATTTTGAGTTATATGCATTATCAGGTAAAGCCAATAACAAGCTCCAAATTTAAACTAAACCCCTAGCACAACAGCCCAGGAAGGGCCAGGCTTGCCACCCAGCCGCTGCATCCCTCACTTCTGCCCACTGCAGGCGTCACTGGTGGGGTGCATTACTGGAGGGTAGGACGTGGTCAGCGCCCCGAACCCTTCCGGCCAGTTACGCGGCCTTCCCAACCTGGGGTCGCTACTTCTCCACCAATTACCTCCTCAATTAGTCCCCCCTGGGACTTACAAGGCTGAGTGCACCCTGTGCCAGACCTCCCCATGGAGGAAAAATCCCCATGCTGGTACTGGGGATTGAACCCGGGTCCCCCATGCCAGAGGCAAGGATGCTACCAACTGTGCTACGGAGGCAGTCAAGCTCCAAATTTACCATATTATAATGCCCCTGTTAACTCACTGGTAGAGGAAATATATTCATAGTGCAGTGGATACATCATAATTGTGGAACTAGACTAGAATTATGATGGAGCTGAGTGAAAATAGAGAAGCTTGTTGGTATGGCAAATTGGCCAAAGTGGAAATGATAAATGAAGATGATTTCAAACAGCACCACATGGTATCAACAAGTAAACAGCAAACTAGTATGAGAAGATACATTGAAGATTGGAGGCATGATGATGCATGTGCTGCAGCATTAATTGTGAGTAGCTTAGACAGTTGATGACTAGTTTAGTCCTAACATATATGTCAGCTAGAGACATTTGGGACAAATGGTGAGTGTTCACAAACAGAGCTGTATATGGAGACTGAGTTTATTGAGAACTGAGTCCTTCAAACTTAAATATCAACCTGAAGGCATTATACATTGCTAAAGTTGAAAAATTGATTTCGAACATGACTGCAAAACTTAGTTGATGTGCATCACACAACATTCAATTAGAACTAATTGAAAAGTTATGTACAACTGAGAAGCATTTACATGTAACAGGCATTGCAAATGATACAGAGGCATTTGCAACACATTCTTCACAAGAACTGTTTAAGTCTAAGAGTAAAGATGATCAGATACAAAACAGAAAAGAAGGTGCATAATATGAAAGAAAATACAAGTTGTTTTGATTGTAATAAATCTGGATATCTGAAAAGAGATCTGTATTTATTTAAATAATTACAAAATATATATATGGTGGTGCCATGGCCAAGCAGTTAGGCCGTTCACCTACCACCTAGTCAGCCCTGGTTCAATCCCAGGGACTCACATGTGGTATTTGTGGTGGACGAAGCGGCATCTGGGTGGGTTTTCTCCAGGTTCCCCCACCACTCATTCCACCAATTGCTCCATCTTCACCTTTCAAATCATCCATTTTGCCTGCATTTCATATCATCTTCCTCACTCTCAACCTGGTGCTGACCACCTACTTCCAGGTCTTCACTCTGTCCTGTCCATAGGTTCGTCTGCTCCCCGACAGGCATCTGACTATGCACTGGCTTATAAGTACTAAATAAGGGGAGGGTAGTTAGAGAAAGAAGAAAAACAAGAACAAGAAGAACAAGAAGATGAAGAAGAGAAATATGCAACAAACTACAAGGTGTTCAATTCACATACAAGTGGAAATTATCAGACCAGAATAGGAAATAACACTGCACTCTCAGATCTGATGCTTGGATATGTGATTGTGAAGTCACAACATGATGGTAAATGAACAATATTTTGCAATTCAATTTAATATATATGAAGTGATATAGACTGTGAAACTTTTTTCCAATGTTTTAGAAGTAAACGAGTTGGCCTATAGATACTTACAGTTTCACTTACACTTATTTTTGTCTGGACGCATTTCGAAGATCGGACAAAAATAAGTGTAAGTGAAACTATAAGTATCTACAGGTCGACTCATTTACTTCCAAAATATTTTGCAAATTTTGAGAAGTTTATAGTTCAAGTTCATGCAAACAATTTAAGCACTTGGTAGCAGATCAGTAGATATTGGAATGTTAATTAATGGAAAGCAGCAACTAGGACATCTTGAAAATTACATACCTGTAGTTGGACTGCATAAATTTTGAGTTTGAAGTACTGCAAAACATGTGCTGGATGTGATGACAGAATATAGATCTTAAATGCCAAAGAATAATGGCAAGTTTAAAGCTAGAGGAAAATGGACAGTGGACGCTTACAGAATGGATATAGGTGTCATGATCCCAATAGATCCAATTCAAGGTTATTCTAATCTGCTATGAAACACATCAGTTGTGACATGAAGGCCTGAGTCATAAGGACAATTGGTACATTCAACAGATGAATAAAATGGGCACTGACAATAAGGTACAAGAAAGTGAAAACTTCAGTGATGGATGGATGATTGGTAAGGCTCATTATAATCTTTCAAATCAAAACAGTAAAGATTCAACACTACTGTGAAGTCATTAATGCTAAATGAGTATGTTAGTCAACAGATTTTGAAGTGAGAACTATTATGTTTATTTCAAAGATCATTTCAGTAAATTTCATTGGATATTTTTCATCAAACAAAAGAATGAATTTTGAAACTGTCAGGAAATATATTTTGAATAAAGCATCTATCAATGGACATACAGTAAAGCAACTGTGATGTGATGGTAGAAGAGATTTTGACTGTGACGAAATGAATAGAATTTTAGGAGAACATGGCATAACAACCATAATTTCTGCACTCTGTACACCTGAGTGGTATGGGGCAGCAGAAAGGGAAAATAAGATGATTGTGGAGATATCAAGTTTCATTATGTTAGTAATGATGTTCCATATTCCATGAGGGTTCAGGCTTGTGAAACAGTTTGCCTACTGAATCACACTGGCAAAGCTTCATTTGAGGGGAAATCGCTTGTGAGCTTTGGAATGACAGGATAGTTGGAAAACTGGATCATTTGCATATCTTTGGCACTCGTGTTATGATTATACTCTTAAGCAACTTATAAAGAGATTTTACAGGAAAGGTCTACTTGCTTAAATGACTTGATACCTGAATGAGAAAGATGGTTATCAAGATTATTATAAATCACTTGGAAGAATGAATATACATGAGTAATTTTTAAATCAGGACAGATATGCACAAAGGGTTTGCTTTGCATGTCAGCACTGCAAGATTCCAAAAAAATTAACACATCAAGAAGAAGAATTTGGAGGATAAATCCAGGCCAAATTTCAAGAATTCTAATGGAAAAGAAATGGTTTTGAAGAAAGCAGAAGCAGAAAATAATTCACAGAACATGAAAGGAAATGGACACAAATGAGCAGAGCAACAATATTTACAAAGAAAGATAAGAGAACAGGCCTGGATTACATCAAATGAATATTTTTGTGGGCTAGCAGACAAGCTGACCATTGATTAGAAGATCCACAACCTCACAATTAAGCCTGAATTTAGATTTAAGAGATCACTGGTTCACAGCCATGCAGGAAGGGTTGCCACAAATTCAACCTGAGAAACCTGCAAAACCATCCATTAAAAGGTACAATACAAGCTACTTCAAAATCTGGTGTGTACCAAATAAAATGCAAAGATTGCCCAAAAATATACATTGGCCAAACTAAAAGAAACGTGAAAACCAGGCTGAAGGAACACATCAGGAACATAAAACTCAAACAAATTGACAAATCAGCCATGGCCTATAATTTCTGGTGAACTCAGCATATCATAAAACAGGATATCAAATTATCTTCTTTTTCTTCTAATGGCCTTCCTTCTGAAAACTTCTGGTTCAAGCAGCATGGAAATTGGTTAGGCTTTAGCCATTTTAAAATATTCTTCCTAAAAATATTGTATTGTCAATACTGAAATAGCTTTCATGTGTCCATACCGTACCTTCTCTTGTTAAAACTCAGTCTTTGACAGCTGCTTGAAAGCTTATTGTTCAGAAATCTGACATGGGATTAGGTGTCAGGTATGATCTCTTGGAATATGGAGGATGATGAACTCCATGAACCTCAGCTGCTTGAGTGCATTTGTTGGTTGAATGTCAGATACAAAGGTTATTTACATACTTTGTTCATATATAAGCCCGATAACCATAAATATGTTTATATATTGATATGTATTAATAATATATAAAATATATTTATCAACTTGGTGTGTCATCATTCATCTACTCATCTACAGAATAATACCCCTTTTTGCACAGGTATTTTTAAGAGCAGTTTTGAATGATTTAGCATTGTTAGTTATGACCTTCAAGTTATGGGGAAGTGCATTATAAATTAGAATGCATTCATAATAAACTCCTTTTTACCTTCTCTGCTACATATGGTAAGTAGGGGAAGTATTGCATTTGACCCAAAATTTTGATGTAGAAATTTCACCAGAAATACATGTTTTGAGTCACCTGAATAAAAAAAAAAAGCAGTTTTAAGAAAAGGTCCGTGTGCACGTGTGTGTCTGTGTATCAAAAACGAAAAGTCGGTTAAACACCAAAGGTGGTATTTCAGTTTAATATCTTTCAAGGATGCGACATGAAGATCTTGAAGAAAATTATTCCACCGTGAACTACCCTTTACATGGCAAATTTTTCAAAGAATTTTGATTTTCTCAAAAATGGCTCTAATGATTTTGATTAAAATGCCATTATATTTAAGATATTTTTAAGGTAAACAAAATGTATATTTTGAACTTTCTGGCTATAGTCCATTTGGTCCTTTTACTTTTGATGACTTTTGCATAACTGGTAAACCATAAGAGATAGACCAAATCATACTACTAGAAAAATGTCAATCTCATTAAACACACATCTTTTGTGGAGTGAAATACTTTGGAGATATTCCTTGTTATTTATGTGAGTTTAGCAATACTTATACTTTTCTCAAATGGAAGTTCATTATTTACTCTTTTATTCTTGGCCATGCAAACTGAATGGAATTTCAAAGCCTTCATATGCTTTAAAAGCATATGAAGCTTTAAAAGATGAATATTGTTCAAAGCCTACTGTATTCCCATATTTCCCTTGTACCTACAAGAAAATAAACAATAAGAACTTCTGTAACTGTTTATCTTGATTAACATGAAGAAGATAGAGGAACAAGAGTTTGTAAGAATAATTAGTACAAGAGTAGAGAAAGTCCTGTGAATGCAATACATCAGATTTTTGTAACAGGATAGTGCTGAAACTAGCTATGTAGACTGCCTTATTTGTTTAGTACTTTTGTGATGAATGTCTTGATTTAGTATGGATTGTTGTTGGTTTGTTATATAGAACATCAAAACAGAATATATTTACATGGAAAGGTCAGCATTAGTATTAAGAAATTTTGTTAAATATATTTGTGTATGAATGTCTATTATATGTAGCAGAACCTATTCGTATATTGACTCTTTGTGCAACATATTTACTTTCAGCAGAGTTTTCCCATAAAATTAGATCATGAATGAAAGAAGAGACATGACTAGCTTAAAGATCAATATTGCCTAAATCTTTATACTGATTAGAGATGAAGGTTTAAAAAGTCTTATACTAATGATTCTACTCTTGAGATGCTTTAGGTAATTCTGGATTGATGTCTAGTTAATTAGGATAAAGTATTGCACAGCAAAACGGTTGATTTTTCAAAAGCCCACCAGAATGTTTTTTCTGCCTAACTTAAGAGATGGAGGATGTTTACAGTCTGTATCCATTACAATAGTGATGAAAAATAGAAGAAAGAAAAATATTGAGTAAATTAAAACAGAAACCGGCTTCTTCAAAACTAAACATCACATTATAAATGAACTAAATAAAAAGTTGAATGTGTTATATTCACAAGCCTTTCCCAATCCATTTTTCCAAAACTATTCCTACAAAAGCATATTTTTATGTGAGCTTCATTACACATTTCATTATAAGTGTCAGTGCAATACATGAAGCTAAAGAGAGTTAAGTATATACAAATCAATTTACTATGCACTACCTGTGAAATTCCATACCTTTTGCATGACATTGTAAGAAACAAAAGAATGGTAACTTAGTAACTAAAAAATTATATATTCAAATCAATAACTACATCTCAATAACAGTTAATGCCGCCCCTGCCCACCCTCCCCAAAAAAATGTAAATTGTGTATTTTAAGGAGACCTAGATATTCCTGTGTAATAAGCTTTTGTCTATCTCTTAAAGTTTACCAATAATTCAAAATTCATACAGAATGAAGATTTGTCTGAACTCATTTACTAAGTTTGGTATTTAGATGACATTTGTCTTCGAGTTGTGCTGTTCTTACACATGCACGCACACACGCACACACACACACTACACCTTTTCTTTTAAAAAACTGTTATCTTCATTCAGGGCCTTTGAAACTGTTTTTGCTGAACTTTCTACATTTAATTTTTGAATGGAGTACAATATTTTCTCTAGCTACTGTAGGTAGGTGGCAAGAAAACAAAAATTCAACAATCTCCAAAGTTTAATTTTATGTTTACAGGCTAAAACTTTGGCTTTCTTTGTTAAAAAAGAAATTCAAATAGTGATATACGATATGAAATACATCCATACTTCTAACTCAAATGATTAAAAAATTCTACAGCCCACTGACCATAATTAAAGGATACATCCTAAGTGTATCTCACAATTTCAAATATTTCTGTCACACTTTATGTCTATGATTTTGAATTATCCCTCTCATAACAGCAATGAATGCTATGGCAGTATTTTTTTCTTCCTCACCCAGTTTATCATAACCTCAGAAACTGCTTGTTACAGTGTGGACAGAATGCTCTAGAGGTTTGTTTACAAAAACTTATCAACCATATTGATAAATGTTTTCATTAGCACTGTTTATAAACTTTGTTAATGCTGTTATTGGTATAGACTTCCATTCCTCATATAACATAAGGGAATCTGGTCGAGACTATCTGCTAATTTCTATAGATAAATTCACCAATAATAGAATATGTTTTCTCTAAATCTATACTGGTCAAGAATACCAAATTTTCATTGATAATCATTGATAATCTTCAATCTTTCCAAAATTGGCTGCTTCTAAGTAGGAAAGTAAGTTTATTTTTTATACAATTGTACTAATTATAATAATGATGTGTACATTTTTAAAAATTTACCATGTCATTATTTCAATTATAATTTTCTCCTAAAGGATGATCTGGTCTAAATAAAACTTATTATGTCTTCTACTTAAGGTTAATATGATATAGTATAAATTTTTATATTTTAAACCATACTGCTATTTTTCCTTTAAAAAACTATCTTGTTTTATAAATATTATTTGTTGCATTTGTTTAATATTATTTATTAATTGCATTTTGGTGCATTTAAATACTTTACACTTTCACAGAGAAAGTCACATTTCTATAATTATTGGTTTCTGAGAAAAGTGTAAGATCAGTTAATCATCAGTGCAATTTGGTTGCCTAAGTTAATGTAGATTTTGAGAAAATTTGCTTTATGTCCAAATTATTTAAGCACAGAAATTACAAATCTCCTTGGCCCAGCTTCTTTAAGAATTTTAAAGCTGTTATACAATTTGATCAAGTTATAAAATGAACTTTTCGATGTTCTTCTACAAAACATTTGAACCTATAGGCAGATAGTAAAATTTAATGATGCAATATAAGCAGCAAGAATAGGATAATACTGACTTTGTGAAACATAATATGAGAGGGATAGAAGGAATATATATAAGAAACAAAGCTCTCCAAAATGAAATTTATTACAGAAAAAAAATGAAATATCACATTTCTTTAATTCTTGGAACTTTGTAGGCAAAGTACAAAATAACAGTTTATAACAAGATATATACTATACCAACACAATATAAACTGTATAAGCTCTTTCTTAGGATAGCTTGGCTCATAACATATCCAATCTATGTTTGTTGTTGACGTGTCTTTTTACATGATCAATGCGACTGAAGATGTCCCCACAGAATGGACATCGAGTGTTGCCTTTGTGCACATTATGATGCAGATAAAGAGAGTTACGATTTTTGAAGGACTTGCCACATTCCTGACACACATGTGGATGTTGCTGCTGCTCAAATGCTGGACGCTGGATCTGGAGAACTCCTGTGCTCAGTAGCAATGCTTGTTCGCCTGTCAACAATACTAAGACACAGAAAAATATTAGTTAAGTAGTACAATAAAAAGTAACTGAGGAGGTGCCAAGGACATAAACAGACACATGTCTAAACAAGAAGTTCAATTGTTTTACATGTTAAATTTTATTACAACATAAGGTTGTGACGAATAACAGAGAGTTATTAATCCAATGCTTATTTAAGCCCATGTCACTTGGTGTTCATGTTTTTTCTCAATATGTCTCTTTAAGTTTGGAATGCGACTAAAGATGTCCCCACAGAATGGGCATCGAGTATTGCCCTTGTGCACATTATGATGCAAATAAAGAGAGTTGCGGTTTTTGAAGGACTTGCCACATTCTTGGCACACGTGTGGATGCTGCTGTTGCTTGTATAGATGGTGTTGAGGCTGATGGACTCCTGCACTGATTAGCAATTCTTGTTCATCTATCAACAATGCTAGAAATAAGAGACAAAAAGGGTATTAGTAAAGTAGCATAATGAAAAATAACTGAAGATACATTAAATATATGCTAATGCAAGGAAATTATACAAAGTTTATTACAAAACCTTATCAAAAAGAACAAGAATCATACATAATTAAATGCTTATTTATGCCCATGTCACGGCATATTCATGTTTTCTCTCAATATGTCTCTTTAAGTGTGAAGTGCGACTGAAGATAGCTCCACAAATATAGCAGCGTGTATTGCCCTTGTGAACGCTGTGATGCATGTATAGTGATCCACGGTTCCTGAAGCATTTGCCACACAGTTGGCATTCATGTAGTAGTGGCTGACTTTCAGATCCTGTATGTGAAAGATAAAGAGTATTTATTAGTGGATGAGCTCCTGAATGGGGCAACACTTCACAGCATGTGGTGTCTGAGTGTCCACTCAGGAAACACTGAAAAACGTTATGTTTCACAGTCTGATGGCTTTCTTTACACAGTATCATTTCACAGCAACTCAAGTTTGGGTAAAACATATTTCTAGCCACTTTATGCTAAATGCAGCAAATATCTGTAGAGAAATAGTTTCATTTATGTAATAGAGGAGGAGAAGGAGGAGGAAATCTAGGTTTAAGTATGCTCAGCTACTTGATAATCAGTGCCCTTAAAAATTGGATCATGGTAAAAGCCTGAGATAAACTTTAATAAAAAATAAAAGTTGTTGTTAGCTAATGCTGGATTTTTGACAATGAAGTCATTAATCCTCTTGCTCTCCAATATTTTGATATTGAAGAGAGCAATAGCAGTAATAGTAACCGCTTTTTAGAGAGCACCATATTTTTATGTAAAACAAACAAAAATACCAAACAAAGTCAGAATTAAAGTCATTATAAAAAGGTTAAAAAAGCATAAAATTTTGATATCTAAAACTTTAAATCCTCAGGTGCATGTTTATCTTTGCTAAAAACTTCATAACTCTTTTGACCACTTGTCTATTGTCTGCCAGGACCTCTGCAAGACTGACAGGCAGTTGTAGAGAGTTTCAAAGGTACACTAGGGAAACATTTTAGCAGCATATGAAGGACTGACAAAAGGTTGTTGCACAGTAGACAGAGAGGAGCAGGGTCCCCTTTAAAAAGGTAACCATGCTTAAAATTGCAGTGCCCAATGTGTAACTGAGCCAAAATCATCTCCTCACAATGAGATATGCAAAAGAAAATTACCCAGTTTATCAGAAGTTTTTTCACTCCTCTAAGCTTATTACTGCAGAGAGCTGGCCACTCTTCATACCAGCATGACTGCATTGCTCTCCACACTTCAAGCCTAAAGTCTTCCAAAGTAATATGAGAGATGGTAATACTGGATTCTGTGGTTGTTGCCTTTGCTGTCAAATCCACCATTTCATTCCCTGACAAACCTACGTGCCCAGGAGCCTATGCACACACCATGTTAAAGCCAGAAGCATGTAAAACATGAGGGCATTCTGGATACATTGTACAACAGAATGGTAGTTAAGTGTTATGGCTTAAGAATAAGATGTGTTTTGCTTTATTCTAAATTAAATAATAAAAATACAATCATTTGGTAAAATTAATTACATCTACTTTTTTATATAAGCATAAAGTTAGAAATGAACACAAAGGCAGGGGCTGTTAGTTAGAGTCCAATGGCACTGAAATGCAAGAACACACTAGAGGTATAAGAGGTAGAACTGGAACTTAAAAATTCAATGCCACAACTGGGATTTGAACCACAGACCTTCCGCTTGCCGGGCGGACGCTCTACCACTGAGCTATTGTGACAAACTGCCAGAATGACATTAAATTCTCAAGCCAGTTCGTATTTCTCCTGGTAAACCACAAAGGCAGTCTCATATCAGAAACAATTACCCCAATGGTGACTTACTATTGCAAGCACTTTATATTCCAGGATTAAATAACCTTCACATGGTAATTATTATTTATTTATGCCAACAAACTTACTGTTGGTGTTTTTAAACACACAAGCCGTGTGTGGGCAAAGTTTAAGAGATTATAAAAGGAACTTAAAAATTCAATGCCACAACTGGGATTTGAACCACAGACCTTCCGCTTGCCGGGCGGACGCTCTACCACTGAGCTATTGTGACAAACTGCCAGAATGACATTAAATTCTCAAGCCAGTTCGTATTTCTCCTGGTAAACCACAAAGGCAGTCTCATATCAGAAACAATTACCCCACACACGGCTTGTGTGTTTAAAAACACCAACAGTAAGTTTGTTGGCATAAATAAATAATAACACTAGAGGTACTTTGTAAGTCACTGACCCTGTCACTAGCAAATTGACTACCATTCTTAGATAGATCCATGAGAGAGAAACAGGAAACTGCTGGTGTGAAATGTCTGACAAGTCTACTTAGAGACCTTCTGTTTCAGTATAGGAGTTCCTTTTAAGTGCAAATAAACATTACATAGGATTGACTGCTTAACTTTCCTTCCAAAGGTAGCCATGCTAAAAGTTTTTATGTCCCCCCTTCTTCCCCCTAAAAAAGAACCATCATCCTTCACTAGTTTGAACCCACAACTTCAGGCACTATAGGCCAGCATGTTAACCACCAGACTGTGGAGGATGACAAATTAAGTATTATGGTTACATTTACTGTGAAACTTGTTGCTACATCTTACTATTAATGAGTCACCTTGTTTCTTTTGTTTAATTTTACCTTTCTGTTTAATGACCTTCTTTATTTGGCAATATATTTCTATGATTCATCTCAAAATTATGTCTTACATTAAATGTGCTTGATGTTACTACCTTCCAATATAAGCATACAAAGCTGTATTCCTTTGAAAAGCAGAATTGGAACTGAAGAACTCAATGCCACAGCTGGAATTTGAACCACAGACCCTCTGCTCACCAGGCGGGTGCTCTAACCATTAAGCTACTGTGACAACCTGGCAGAATGACATTGAATTCTCCAACCGTTTCGTATTTCTCCTGGTAAACCACAAAGGCAGTCTTACATCAGAGACAATTACCCTAATGGCGACTTACTATTGTAAGTACTTTATGTACCAGGATTAAATTGGTAATTAGTGTTTATTTATGCCAACAAACTTACTGTTGGTGTTTTTAAAGTTTCAGTTCCAATTGTACCTCTCAAACATTGCCCACACCTGCTTGGTAAGTGGAGGGTCTGTGGTTCAAATTCCAGCTGTGGCATTGAGTTCTTCAGTTCCGATTCTACCTTTCAAACACTGTCCACACATGGCTTGTGCATTTAAAAACACCAACAGTAAGTTTTTGGGCATAAATAAATACTGATTACCTGTGTTCTTTTATTCATATTTCCTTTCTTTTTTTCTAACCCGATATTCTTTTTTTTATGCTTTTTGAAAAAATTAGTATAGTATTGTTGGTTTGTTTATAGTTTTCAGCACTAAAAATATGTGGTAGTCATTTGAAGCCCAGCAAACTGTTCCACAAAGTAAAAGGCATATATTTGTTTACTCCCTGTGCTTCCTTCGCCTACAAAGTATTCACTTTCCCCTTCCGTATCTTCATGTCTCAATGGCTATCTCTCCAGCTCTCAGCAGTCAAGGTTTGTAGGAAACATATTAAGTAAATAATAACAGTAACAATGGAGGTCATGAGTTCAAATATCGCTTAGGTTGAGTTATCTGGATAAGGTTTTTCCCGAGGTTTTCCCTTATCCTGAGAAGACGAATGTCGTGTAACTTAGAGTTCTAAGGACCTTATAAAAGACATTAACAATGATAGTGTAGTGCATTCATGTGGTGTGTAGTCAAAACCATGTTTGTATGTCATACATTCAACATTCTCTGTAATAGGTAACATTTTGTAATGAACTGGAGACGAGACAACAGTCTGCTGATAATAAAATAAATTTAAATAAGCCAGTCACAAGCTCATAAGAAACAAGACAGGTTAAAATATACTGATTTAAAATCCAGGAAAAATGTATTCAAATAGTAAAGTTTTAGAAATGGCAGGTATTAAAAAATGTACCTCATATAAGTTTTATTGATATGAAGTTTATGCTATAGTTACCTATTATCTTTTAACATATGGTTTGCCAGATATACTGGGTGTAATAATTGAAGTAAGTTCATCCTCTTAACCAACGATACTATACACCATTCTGAGTAAGTATTGTTGTTAATATCTATCCCCATTTTTAAATGCACAATAAAATTGAAAATTAAAATTTTAAGGTGATTTTTTACTTTGGATGAATAACATTTATCTTCTTGTTATGAAGATTTTTAAGATGTACTTTCTTGAAGCCAAAACAGTATTTTTAAACTGTTGCTTGTATAAGCATATGTGTGTATGCTACTATTTCATACAACAGTAGCCTTACTGATTGTTATAAAACTTGGTGTATAACACACATAATTTAAGGCATTCTTGGGCTTTAAGTCAAGTGTAGTAATGAACAACCATATCTGCATTTTGGGAGTGTGTGTCGAGCGACTCAGGAAACACATATTCCATCAGAGCATTGAACCTCCAGATTAGACTTGGTGTTTTCTGTGAGATCCGTACTAGCAGACAGTAGATATCACATTTCACTAGTGTCAGTCTGACTGCCCCCTGGTAGCAATTAATGTTGACATGTTTGATAGTTCACCCACAACTATCAAACATGTCACCATTAATTGCTACCAGGGAGCAGTCAGGACTTATGTCATGTTTGTCCTCCGGCACATCAGTAATGTACTTGCTGTTACTGCCACTGGCAGGCAGCTTCCATCTTTCACCACTGAATGCGCAGGTGCTTAATGCGGTACTGCAGTAGTGCGGTTGGATCTCAAGACTTCCGGTGGGGTTTTTAGTGAGTAGTGCTGCCCTGGTTCAAATCCGGGTAGGAGTCTTACACTCGCATGCTTGCACGGTAAGGGTGTAAGCTGCCTTTTCCCTCCACCAAAAAAAATATCGTGTCAGTCATTCATCATCCTGATGATGGAAGAGATGCACACTCCCAAAACGTCAATGGTTCTTCATTAGTCATTACTATACCTGGCTTGAAGCCAGAGAATGTCTTGAATGTGTCCATGTCAGGAAAGCTTCAGATCTTATTTTAACACCCTAAGGTCCTATTTAGGGAGTTGTTTTTATGCATCTTAATTATGTGCTCAAAAAAGTACTCTAATGGAGTGCAAAATAGAAAGGTAAAAGTTTCTTGAGTGTTGATTTTTTTTTAAATACTAGTTGCACCTATATAACAAATATTTCATGTACCTAAACCAGTTATTATGAGAAATAGCATAGTTTCAGTTACATAACAATGTACAAGAAACAAATTTGTGTCTTTTAAAGCTTTTACTTGTGCTTTTATTTTTATTAGTACCCCAGAAGAAGCAAATTTATTGCTAGTTTACTTTCAAAACTCCTCTTATGTTTACTGTTACTGATGGCTTCTTAACATGTTACTGTAAGGGTTTAAGATTTCACATAACATAAACTACAGAATGAATACTATTATTTAGGTCAAATACAACTTCTTCTTACAGATATTGTATATCTGTATATTTCCCTGATTCTTGATATTTTTTCAGCATTTGGGTATGCTCTTTCGTTGTGACCTTGTGCTAACATCAAAAGAAGTTCTTTCAACACTCCACTGATAGCTATGCACCAAGAAGTTTTTGTTTATGAGCAAACCCAACATCATGCTGATCTCTAATTCACAACATAGATTCTTCCAAGATCTATTCATTACCTTCAGAATATATCAGATCACCATATAAACTGTTACAGACCTATATCTCTTTAAAACACCCATTAAATTAAGTGTACACTTTTTCTAAATTTTTTATACAAGGAACTTCAAGAGAACACTGCAGATAAAACTTCAGCATATCCCTCCCATAACAATATTGATGGAATATCTTAAAAATCTTAAATGGATGTTGGCATAATTTTTAGTTAGCTTAAAAGATGTTATATGTCACATTTTCCTCTAGTACCCCTTGAAAGAAACACCAATCAATGACTATTCGAAATGTTTAGTTCTTCCGGGCTTGTAGACCGTGGTCTAGAAGGCATGGTAGATACCAACATTTCGCCAAGTACTGTGCTTGGCATCATCAGGGTAACACGATCCTCCATCTGCACTGGTCAGAGTTTGAATGTGGAAGCAGAGAAGTAGTGGAAGTAATGACCGTTAACGTCCGTTATGGTTATTTATATGGGTGGGGGTGGGCGGGGCATTGTTGCGCTGGCTACAGTAGTGAATGCCCTGCCCACGAGTTCAAACACCTGGTAATCCAAAGAAGCAAGATTGGAACTGTATGGGGGATGCTGTAAGATCTTAAATATCAATTTCCGAATGATGTCAAGAATTGCAGTAAAGGTATTGGGGCATGCATTGTTGTGAGGGATAAGATTGCCTCTACATAAAGGGCCTATGTGTTGTGTCAACTCCATATTGCTGGCTTTAGCTTATTCTCCATCATGATGCTGCACCAGGCACTATTCACTGTTTTACCTCTTTGTTAACATACTCCAAAATTGGCCCGTTAATAACAGAAGAGGGTGAAAAGAATCTTTCTGGCAGAGGTTTAGACTTGAATTTCTTCTTGGCCAGAGAGGGCAAGTGCAACCATTCTGAACACTGCCTTTTGCTTCATGGCTTGTAGTGATGTAGCCAAATTTCATACCCCATGATGATACATTCATCTCCTCTGTTGTTATAGCACAATAGAAAGAATATGGAATATGAACACACATCAACATGTGAGCATCACCTAAGGTGCCTAAACCCAGCTTACACACAATTTGTGTTACTTGAGAACCTCTGTAACAACAGAAGTATTAGTGGGTTTAATACTGATACTGGATTTTCGAGCAAAAACTTGCTGGTTCTTACAAATCATGGAATTCAACACATCCCACATTCCATCAGTAATGGTGTGCTCATATAATTAGAACATTGCTCATCAATGATTGACTATATATTTAATTTTAAATGCATCTATCCACTCAGACACTCTTTTCTTACTAATGCTAATATCTCCAAACTTTCCAATATCCTTTTATGAATTTGTCAAGATTATATTTTATCTCACCATAAAAAAATATGACTGCTCTTCTCTGTCACACACAGCTAAACACGTAACCATCTTCTTTAGGCAGTCCTTCCCATTCATCAGATCATTCCATCTACAGGCAAATGTCAGAACCTTTTCAAATTATGTATCTTTACTTCACAGGAGTTTGCATACCTGGAATGTTAACTTCATGTAATACTGTGATTTTGTTGTTTCATTTTTAAACACACTCATATATATGAATTAAAGAGGGCAGAACATTTTCAGGGTTGTTATAAGAAATAGCTATTAAGCTATTTATTTGCAGTAATTACTTTATTAAAAACAAACTTACATAAATAAATCACATTATATATTCATACACTTAATATCTTTTTGAACACATTCAGGTCTAATTCAGTATAATTAGAAACATATTACAAATATTAAATATTGTCTCTCATAGTCACAAGAAGTGGATAGAAGTGATACTGAAAATCTCAAACCATAAACAAGACACAGGCTATATGAACAAATGGACAACCTTGTATTTCATGGTGGACGAAGCGGCGTCAGGGCGGGTTTTCTCTGGGTGCTCCGGTTCCCCCCGCCATCTCATTCCACCGGTGCTCCATCTTCATTCCATGTATCATCAGTGTCACCGCCTGTGATGCCGTAGTAGTAAAAGCGGGCGTTAAACACTACAACTACTACAACCTTGTATTAACTATCAGTTAGCAGTCATTTTTTGGGGGGTCCAAGTTTTCTTTGAAACACTGGTACATTTTGCAGTCAAATCCTTTTCTCATAATTATGATTTTCAACTTGAGTAATTTGACATATGAAAATCTTACAATTTAATTCCTGTAATCCATCTTTTTAAAAATATAATATTTATTTTCCTTCTTTCTTTTTGTTTTATTGGTGAAAAGGAATGAAACTGCCACAAATTTGAGTTTTAGATTGGGGAGTCTCAACTCAAGGAAAAATGGACAGCAGGTGACGTATTACAGTTGCTTCTTGAAGTGCAGCAGTGGCAGATGCATTTAAGTAGTGTGCAATGTCAGCTTGTGAATTATAGGAATGGCAACTTCTCAAAACATGACTACTTCATCTAACCCTTGCCCATATTGTTTCTATCTGTTTATAAACATAGATGGTGTAATGAAATGTTCAAGGTGCAGCAAATTTGTTCAAACAATTAACAAATATGACTTCCTAAGGCACTACTCTACTCATAGTGGTGAACATGATGGTTATAAAGTAGTGGAACGTGATATGATGATAGAGAAGCTCAAAGACACCATAACCACTGAAAATGAGTTTCAATTAGAACTTACTGATCTACGATATGATTGGGAAATAAAGAAGTTCTTTCTTCACCAAAAAAAAAAAAAAAAAAAAAAAAAAAAAAAAAAAAAAAAACAACTTTGACTGGCTTTTACTTAAAATTTTCTCAGTCCAAATTTACAAGATGCTCAGACACACTCCTCATATGTATATTAAACATGCTTGGATCTATTTACCTGCATGAGTAATTTTTTCCATTAACAAAACCTGTAAACCTAGTTAGAGAAGTCAATTATGTGATCATTTAAAATGTGGTCTTTGGATTTGTACAACAAAGACAATTACTTCAAATATTGCAAAGATAATTAAAGGGAATCACGATTGAATACAACTATAAATGTTGAATGTAATACTGCTATATACCTACTCATAAATGAAACAAACAGTAACAATAAAGGAGTTTTCCATTTCTCTCACCAGGCGTTCCAAAGTTAAGGTTGGAAGCAAAAGATGCCAAAATAAGAATATACAAGGGCTGAGAAAAAATAAGTGACAACACTGTTTTATCTGCACGCAGGGAGTTTTATTCAAACTGCAGTTGGCAACACATGTAAAGCGTTGGTAGAGCTATACAACTTGGGTGGCAACATTAGTGTAGCTGCCTTAGTGATAGGAGTGCTCTGTGTTGCTCTATGAATGTAAGTCATCAAACCACACTGCCCTAAAGGGGATCTTTACCAAGTTCCAAATGGTTAAAAGATCAAAGTGGCCCATGGAAAAAAACACAATGGTATGTCACTCTGGGCTACGTGAGGCATGTGGGAATGAGACTATCGGACTGTGACATGTTGGGTTGCAGTTTTTCGTGCAGGACGTCATAATTGCATCAGGAACCAAGTGGAGGTCGATCAAGTGGAGCATCATTGAATTGATTCAATCTTTGCTGCATGTGGACATTTTTGGAACATCATGTTTGTCCAGCACTGTACACGAAACAACCCAACTTATGAGATAGGGATCCACACATTGTTTTGCAGGACAACACCCGTTGTCACAATGCAGTAGCTGTGCAAAACCTTTTTGCATGATGGGGGTGGTGGGTTCTAGAGCACCCACCCTATTCACCAGACATGAGCCCGTGTGACTTTTATCTGTTCCCACTGTGAGGAATGTTTCCGCACCAGAGAGGCCATACTTCAAGCTATAGGGTACTCTCTTGCAGACATCAACAAAGAGGGCGCTGCTGCTGGTATCCTGTGGCTTCACCATATCTGACAACGCGTGCAACATGTGCCAGGGGATTAGGTTGAAGGCCTGTAAAAGTATCATGATTGTACAATAAGTAGTTCACACAAGTTTTATGTTACCACTTATTTCTTTCCAGCAAAGTGCCATACACACTGGCTAGATACAATTTATTCACTTCCACGTAAGCAGCTCCTACAGTGTGATACTTATGAAGCTAAGCTTACTGGACAGATTATTATGGAATCTTTATTATAAAGTAATTCATGTACAGCTTAACCAATAATCTTAAGTTGAGGAAATAAGAGCTAGTATTTCTAGTTCTTTGATTTTACCAACAAATAGTTAATGCTTGATGGAACAGTTTTCTGTGTTGTTAGACATTGACACAATGAAGGGAGAGGACTTTGGAAATTAAAACCCCAGTTGGAGCTCTATATGCATATTAACTGATCCCATAATCCAAACCCTATTTCATATTGAAACAAATGAAGATCTCTACCACATTTAAGTTTGACAGCCTCTGATTTTTAGTATTTTCTAAAGATAGGTTACCCTGTGCTCAAAGTAATATATGTGAGAGAATCCCAAATAGCAATTTCAAATACTGGCCTCCTCTCTCAATATCTTTCTTGTATAAGTGCTCCTGCTAACCATTTCCATAAGTTGTGAAACATAACCATGAAGTATGCAAACTCTTGATTGTACAATCATAACTGTTGGTAACTGTAATGCTGCTGCATTTTTTGTTACTGATGAGAATGAAAGAGAAGGTCCTGAACTGGGTCCCAATAATTTTAATATGTGGGTATACTCTTAAGTCATAATACATTTGAAATAGTATTACACTTCAGGCACATTTATTCTATTGCAGAAATAATGTGGCAGCATTGTATATTGCAATACTTATTATCCTGAATATTTTTGGAAATAATTCTAAAAATAGTGCACCTTTATGAAGTTTTCCATGTAAATTGTGCTTAGTTTTGTACCGAGTTCAACCATACTTTAAACGACAGATCAATGTTAAACTCTTGGTTAGATTTAAAATTTCAGTTGGATACATAAAGCATTTTTTCCAAAATCTGAGAATTTTTAGAAGGCTTTCCATATAAACCAGCCAAATTTTGTTCTAATTGAAACCAATTCTTCAATCTTTTATACAGGGTGTCCCAACAAAACACTGACAATGCTTAGTATGTTGCACAGCATGCCATGTTTTGAAACAGAAACCCCTGTCCGCAAATGCACAGTTTGGACGCTGTAGTGCACTGAAGTGTGACATGGATGTGCGCTCACATTTTGTCAACAAACCCAACATTGAGCTGTCTACATTACAAACAGGCTTCAAGCTGTGTACCTCCTACATTATTGCGGAGCCTATATCGCTGATGGTGAACCTCATGCACATGACCCAATATGTGTGGTTGTCTTTGAAGATTTTCAATCTCTCAGTGGACTTGAGCCTTAAGGTCCTCCGCTGATGTTACATGAGTGCCATAAACCATACTCTTCATAAAACTCCACAGAAAATAGTTGAGGGGTGTCAGATCTGCCAACCATTAAAAATGTTACTGTACTGGAAACTACACAAGTAACGCAGTAGGATACGTATCAAGAACTCTATGGAAGAATTTAGCGCATGCGCAGGAGTGTTATTATGCTCAAGTCGTTCATTCCTGTCACAGATGGCTAAAGGGTAGCATATCATTCGTATTGAGATACCAAAACGAATGTTAACAGATTGTCACAACTGTTCGCTCTCAAACTTCAATGCTGTCCAGCGCCCAAACCGTACATTTTCGGGCAGGGATTCCTATCTGAAAATCAATCAGTTTGCCATCCCACACAACATACTAAGTGTTGTTGGTGTTTTTTTGGGACACCCAGTATATAAAATTTCTGCTTTGTGCATCAGTTCACCTAAAAATTATACTCTATGTACAAGATTAATTCTGCAATAATCTTCAACTAGATATTTCTTCTTTCTTCTTTACCTGATTATTGTCCACTTATGTAGGACTTACAAGCCTATGCCTAGGGTCAGACACCTGTCGGGGAGCATAGGTATCTATGGGCCAGACAGAGTGAAGATCTTGAAGCGGGTGGTCAGCCAAGCACCAGGTATGAGAGTAAGAAAGATGATGATATAAAATGCAGGTGACATTGATGAATGGAAAGGTGATAATGGAGCAAGTGTTGGAATGAGTGGTGGGGGAAACCGGAGAAAACCCACCCAGACGTTGCTCTATCCACCGCGAGTACCACATGCGGGTTCCTGGGATCGAACCCGGGCCACATAGGTGATAGGCGAACGGTCTAACTGCTTGGCCACGGTACTGCCAACTCGTATAAAAAAAAATAAATCCTTCTTGATAAAGTCTTACGTATATAGGATTCTATTATATTCTTAAATACTTAATACATCAAAAACTGGTCTTCAAACTCTGATATGCAAAATTTAAAATCTGTTGATGCAGAATCTCACCTAAAACTGTAAAATGTTAAGACAGATTATTGCATCACTTAATTTGGCAGCAATTTTAACAAAATTTGGAAGTTGTTGATAAGTCATATTCATACAGGTTTATAATTGCTTCTCCATACATGCACAGCTCCATATATATAGCTATTCATGAGTGGTTTCATGTTTATCAGCAAACAACACTAATAAGCACTCCACAGTAACAAGCTACATTAAAACACAAAGAGGATTTGGAACTTTTAGTGCATCAATTAAAGAAACCTTGATCACAAAATGCATACATTTGCTGAGTAGGAATATAAATCACGGCTGTCAAAGCCAGCTGATGATGAGTGAAAGCCCCTTTGAAACACACTCTCGATAAAAATCCAAGTAGTGAAGTTGTGTGTTAAAATATTGTTGCAGCAGCCACACATCCAAGAAGCATTGTGTGACAGCTTCCTCACTCTACTGCCTTGGTAAGTACCACCACTACACAACACACAACAATGTCTCTTTTGTCTCTTATTACTGTTTAACATCACTATTCTGTTCATTTCTTTTACAAACAATGTAGATTACTTATCTGTCTTGTCCTGTAAAAATTATGCAGGTGAAGATTGTATACAAATTTGCTTTAAAACTGCATACAAATGGGAATTAAGCTGATAGGAGTTCCAGTTTATGTTTAGCAGTGACATGAACCTTTAAGTAATGCATGCGACTGAATACACTTCCACAGAATGGACACTGTGTGTTACCCTTGTGCACATTACGATGTGAATATAGAGAACTGCGGTTTTTGAAGGATTTGTTACATTCATGACACTTAAATGGCTGCTGGTCTTCGTATGCCTCATCATGGATCTCTGCAATCTCCAGTGCTTCTTTAGTTGCTGATAACACTAGTAGTAAAAGAAACAAAATTATTATGTCAGTTCAGAAAGGCTGTAATTCTGTTTCATTTCAAAGTACATATTGTTGGTGAATTTCCAACACTACCTTCCAAACATTTTAGAGTAAAAGAAAGAAAGAAAAATATTCACTTTTCTTTGCTTCTTTTATGTACAATAATTAAAAACTATGAAATTCTTAATAAATACTGCACAGATAAAAATGGGACCCAACGACATGAATCGTAAAAGCAGGTGAATTTTTTTTTCTTCTCTTGTAAGATTCATAAAATGGAAGGATGGCTCTGTGAATTCATTGACAAAATATATATTTAGTGTACATGGTGCTAGAATCAAACAACGCAATCCAATACAGCAAAGCCTTTATAAAAATATAACTTCTGGTTTTGACTGTAAGTTGTAAAAACAAAGTTACTAAATGTGAATAAACAAATATGGAAATAAATGAGTCAGCAAAGAAATCTAATGCCTAATCCCTTACTAAAGAGAGAACCAAAAACATCTGAGTCACTGTGCAGTGTTTTTCCACTACGCACACAGAGACACGATAACGCAGATGCTGTACACAAGGTCATGTGATTGACTTGTTTTTCTCTGCTCTGAAAGTGCAGTATTGAGCTGATGCACTATCGTGTGCTTTATTATTTTGTCCTGTACTTAGTCACAAAGTGTATTATGGCTCAGAATTTGTTTTCTACTGCACAGTATGTGTTTATTTATGATCTTTATGTGTTAACTCGGCTGTGCCATCCCCAAAGTGACTCAGATTCGATCCCAGGCATCTGCATGTGGGATGTGTGATGGACACACCAGTGCAGGGGTAGGTTTTCTCCAGGTTCTCCGGTTTCCCCCACCATCATTCCACTAATTGCTCATAATCACCTTTCCCATCATCTTTCGCCATCATTTCATATCCACTTCCTCGTCCTCACACCAGGCTATCACCCATCCTGGTTCATGTGTGTATTCAAGACTTCATATACTGGCCAGGAGGGCTCAGGGCACTGACCACGACCCACTATCCCCCACTGGACCCCACTCATGATGCCTGTAGTGGGCAGAGGTGGGGATCTGGGCAGTAGGCCAAGGCTACACTCAAAGGGGTCGCAGTAACAAAGGACAGGACATGGTTAACTCAGCTCACCAAGTGAAAGTGCTATTTGCAGAAAGATTTCCAGGTGATCTGCGATTTCTATCTCTTGGTTAACTTGAAGTATAAAGTGTACAAGACAAACCCACACACCCTTGAGGAATTAAAAAAAAATATCCACCAGGAAATTGCCAGCATTTCTCAATGTAAAATATGGCGAGTGATGGATAGTTTCCTAAAGAGGTGCCAAAAATGTATGGATAACGATGGTGGCCAGTTTCAGCATCTCCTTTAATAAGATTGGTAAGCAAAACCTTTAAAAGTAGTTTTAAAAATATTGTATGGTTTCATCCAAGCTGTTCTATGACAGAGGCAGTTGGCGACCAGTGCCAAGGATGCGTACAGGCAAAACAGAATCTGGTTTGGATTCTTTTGGATCACCTGTTATTATAAAGATTCCATAAAAGGTTTGTAAAAAATGTTTTTTTTTTTTATTCTAGTCATAACAAATATCACACAGAAATTAATTCTCTTACTTATTTATGCATTTTACTGTACACAGGATGCTGAGTCAACAGTTTGCAATTGCACATTTTTCTTAAGCTAGTTTTTGTCTACCTTTTATGTTTTCCAAGTTTGTCAAATTAAATTAGAATAAACAGGTCCTCACAGCTTATCAAGAAAAAAACCAAACATGTTATTTGATATGCAAGTGTTTCAAACTTACAACATTAAATAAAAATTGTTATTAGGAAAATAAATACAACATAACTTTCTTTCCATGTAAATGGATGTCTTGTATGAGAGATACCTTGAAAATTTTCACCTTAAAAAATATAAAAATTAAGTACAGTTTGGCATTTATTCTTTTAGGTTATCGGCTTCTCTGTACCTCTCTACACATTCCAATTTGCACTAGTTATTATTTATTAGTACATAAGAATATATTAGTTTTAGACGGTTACAACAGCAGCTGATGCACCACCAAGATGGATAACAGGAGCCCACTAAAGTTTATGATTGCTAGTGTTATACAAAAGATGCTAAGATCACCTAAATTAATTCCACACATTTCTGGCATTTGCTTAGGATGAAAATTCAGTAAAAGCAGTTGGAAAATATTCTGCATATACCTGGGAATATTAATGCTTTAAAAAAAGAAAAATGTTGGCCTTATATTTCCTCAGCAGTAACTGCATGCAGACAAGCCATTTCTGCTTATGAAAAGTTTCCTCAGAGTAGTTTAGATATTTTGAAATGACATTATTGACAGTTTTGCAAATTAATACATTCATGGAAGAGAAATAAAGCCTCAACTGAAAATCCAAACAAATGATGACCTCTACCATGCACTATATTAAAAACCCATTCAGGAAATCTAGCCAGATTTTCAGATCGCCCAGTGTAAGTTCTTGCCTCAAAATAACTTTACTAACTAATCTTTGAAAAAATTCCTATTAACTGAGAAATAGTGGTGACACTTTAGGCACTTTTCCAATCCCTAGTCATTATTATCAAAAATTTCTTCTATGAACACTATTATTTCCACTTCAATCTTGGACTCCTTTCATTTCCCACATTCACGTACAATTCAAAACTCAAATATGTGGTAATTTCTCTTGCACAACAGACTGACTGACTGAGGAGAAAACTGTATAGATATTCAAATCATAAATAAAAACTTGGGAATAGAATAATTAGGCCTATTATTTGCCATTTTGTAACAACAGTACCTGTATGAAAGTATAGAGGCACATTATTTTGCTTCACCTGTGAAATATCTGGAATACAAGATCAAAGCAGCACTAGTCGTCATGTAACTTAAAGATAGGTACAAAGTAACTTAAAGATAGGTACAGTAATGTTTGATTTGATTGTGTTGATCACAATACTCTGTTTACTTCTTTCTTGTTTCTGGTATAGGCCACGCCTTGTTGGCTTACTTAAGGAATTAAAAATTATGCAGACATTTACCGCAAAACTATGTTTGCCTTCTTCAATGGGCAACTGCAAAAAATCCAACCAATTAGTCACTGCCTACTCTGATTGGCCTCATTGTCCCGTCCCACTCATAATCCTATTGGTTCCAATAGGAAGTTGACCTGCTAATAGGGTCTTCCATTTGGTGTCGAGTGGTTTGCCTGTGTCACAGTTCAGACTGCTCTTTTATTTAAATATTTCTATGCTTTCTCTCACTATTCGATGAGAGAAATTGTCATAGATTGCTTAAATTTTTAAATTGTCAAAGTCAATGTGATGGCCGGTATTTTCTGCATGTTCCACGATGGCAGATTTTTCTGGTTGAGTGAGTTTCATGTATCTTATATGTTTGTTTTTTCTTGCATTGATAGATCTACCAGTCTGACAATATGAAAAACTCCATGCCACAGCTGGGATTTGAAGTAAGCCAGTAAGTTTGTTGCATAAATAAATAATAATTACCATCTAAAGGATATTTAATCCCAGGACATAAAGTACTTACAATAGCAAGTTGCCACTGGGGTAATTGTCTCACTGCTTTTGTGGTTTACTGGGAGAAATATGAATCGGCTGGAGAATTCGGTGTCATTCTGGCAGGTTGTCACATAGCTTATGGTTAGAGCACCCACTTGATAAGTAGAGGGTCTGTGCTTCAAATCCCAGTTTGATAGAGTTTTTCAGTTCTGATTCTATCTTTCAAAGTTTTAACTTTAATTTAAACAATCTTTTCGTTTGTCAGTTATGCTGCTCAGTTATGCAAATGCACACCTAAAGGATCCTCTTTCTAAAAATTATTATTTTTTTTTTTGACTCAGGAAGTCTCAAAAGTGAATTTGTGGTGAAATCTCAGTATCAAACTTCTTGGTGGAATGCCACACTTCCACTGCATGCTACAGGTATGCAGTAGACAAAGTAAAAATCAGCTGAAAGTATGTTAAAAACAAAAATAATAATGTTAAGGAGGAAACATATTTAGATCAGACATCTTCACCTGTGGTAGACAAGCAATTTAAGACTATCAATCTTACAAATATTTAGAAACAATGCTGCAGGTAACTAGGAAAGGTAACCTTTACCACACATTAAAGAAAGGTGTACTCATGATTTAAAGAACCAGGAGATACTCTTGGTAGTGTGATCTTTCTGCTTTAAGATCACTGCTGTCACATTCTTTGTAGTTAGAGAAATAAAAGTCCATTTCACCCCAGCAAACCTTAAGTATTTAAAGTAGAGTAAGCATATTTCTAAACAAAACCCTGCAACTATCAAGAAGAGTAAGGTCTAGAGTTGCCTTTATTGGCTGCTTCATCTAAGAAGTTATTCTTATACTCTGACTTGATGTGCCAAGCATTCTAAATTACATTACAGACACAGAAGAGAAAGCAGCAGTCACAATCCAGAATGTTAATACAATTCCTGATATGAACACATGCTTTGCACTGTCTCAAAGAATGTACAGGGATTTCACCCAGCATTCAAAACCAGAAGGGTATGAGAAATCCATCACCATAACCAACTTGATAACAATCTAGAAAAGTTGCTATAAGTTTCAAAAGCTTAGAATAATAATACTTCAGACAACTATTAGTGGTTTTAACAGTTGTTCGTTAACAGAGGTTTTAGCAGTTCACTACTTATATTTAATTACTCCAGAGATGCCTTTGAAACACATCCTAATTAAATATATGTAAAAGAAGTGCAGTGTTATAATCAAAAACTAATTTAATTGCTTCACAGCCTATGCATCTTATAAAACTCAATCCCAAGCAGGATCTGGCAATGGGTATCCAAAGTTTTCTTTGGTTGAAAAGATTTCTTTTCAATGGTTTACATGTATTGCAGTTAAATATACCGTGAGTTTAATAAATAATTATACAGAATTATCCAGAATAATATCTACAACACTTGGTAAAATATGCAGGATGGAAACTGATCATAATTATTTTTTCTAAACCCCGTTTATAATAGGTATAATTTTTTGAAAATGCCTCTTAACAATTTTGATTAAAATGCTATACGTTAAAAATGTGCATCTTAAATTTTCTGCAAATAGCCTCTGAAGATCTTGAGAGCAAATTCTATATAATTTTGTATAATTAATTGGTAAACCATTGGGGATAGGCAAAAACTTACTGCACAAGAAGTTTAGATCTCTACAAAACACAATTTATTTCAATTAACTTTTTGTGATATCAGCAATTTCCAGGATATTTGTTGCTATAGGTTTTGATTCAATACTTTTGTCATTTTATGAAGTGGCAACACCAGCCAGTTGTTTCTTATGATGCCACAGAAAGAGTATGGAATTTCAAAACCAGGCTATGGGGACCTGCCTTTAAAAATGTGACTGTTGCTTTGGCCTTCTAAATCCTCTTTGTACCTTTAGCAAAATTTGTAATGAAATAATTTTTGCAATTTTTATCTCAATTAACATGTATTATCCTCTTATCTCTCAGCATCCATAGAAGTGGGAAGCTTTCCATTTTTCTGCAATGTCCAATGTTATGTAGGCAATGCATAGAATAGTAATGTTACATTGCATCTTCTTCATTGGCTTCTCAAAGTAGCTAGACTCATGCATTTCTCATTGGGAAGTATTGTGTTATTCTTGTCCTTAATGTAGAGGTACATATTAAATAAAAACATATTTGTTATAAAATATCTTTCTTGTTTTATTTTAATCCCATTGCATTAGGATGTTGCCGCCCTGCTCTCTGTACGAACACTTCTCGCTCTCATTTCTTTATAGAACTTTTGGATTGACCTTGTAAAATGGAAGGTCTTTATAACTGTGTGAAATGTGAAGAAAATAACATATCAATGAAAAGCAATAAAAACAGAGTATACAGGCTGTAAAGTTATTTAATTTGAAGCATAAGCAAAATCAGATGTTCCGGGATTAATCGTCACTTAAAAGAAAAGAAGAAATAAAATAAGGGCCAAAAAGACAGAAAGAATACATAAGACGAATTCAGAAAGAAATGAAAAAGCTACCTTTATAAAAAAATTAAAGATTTTTATTCTATTTTTATTTATTTGCCATTTGGTAATTACAATAATTACATAGGCTTTGTCAAAAACAACTAATATATTACATCTAATGAACACTACTTACATATCACATTTACTTTCTGTATCAAATTCCTGTATGTTGAGCAGAGGATGTTTCATTAACCATTTATGCGATCTCCCTTTAAAGAACTGAATATTTGTGGTAGTTATTTTTTGTGAAAGTGAGCTGAAAAGTTTTTATGCCTACTACCTTGTAATACTTTGAGCTCTTTTTCAATCTGTGATATGGCATATCGACTTTATCTCTACTATGTGCATTATGTTTATGTAAATCCCCCCTTACATCATAGATATCTAAATTCTAAATTATTTGAACCAAACATTATAAATATATAAATGAATATCAGTTGAAATATCTAATTTTATAAATTAAAGTTTACAGTGTATGAACTTATTTGAAGTTGTCATAATTCTTATTATCTTTTTTGAATCCTTAATACCTCTGTTGTTCTTGGACTACTGCCCTATGGTAATACTACATATCTAAATATTGGTTGAAAAATGGAAAATAGGCCATTCAAATGAAATCTTATGGAACCACTTGTTTTAGGCTAGCTGAGAGAAATACTATACATCATAATTTATTAAATACCAAACCAATATATGGGTTTTAAAGTAACTATTCATCAGTTACGGTACCAAGAAGTTTCATTCTATTACAGTCAGCATTTACATATGTTAAATTAGAAATAATGTTTTGTGATTTGCTGGCTTTCATAAGGAAGCCATTGCTTCTGAACCAAGTTTGAGCTTGCTGTATGGTTTAATTTAGAAACTGTATCAGTAATTTTAAATCTTTATTCATATTAAGGAAGGATGTATCATCCGCATAAACAATTATATGGCAGGGATAACATTTTGATTCAACATTAAATGCTTATGAAGGCTTCTATGGCTGATATCCATTATTTTTCTTAGTTTTCCAGTGTAGGCCACATCATATAAGGGTTGACTGCCGACACTTTGCAGGTCATGTGGCCTGCTTCTTCATGGGCCATGTGTGAAGAAAACTAGCTAATTTATACTTTCTTCACTCCACCCACCAATATTTCTATTGGTGTGAGATGGCCAGTGACATCATTAGTTAACAAAAGAGTGTACCAGATGGAACTCGAGGCTTTTCTATTGTCACAATTCAAATTGTTCTTTAAAATTTCTATACTCTTTGCACACAGCCCACGAAAAAGCATGCCACCTGACCTCTGTAACATTGGCAGCCAACCCTACATGACACAGCCTACACTGGAAAATCTAAGAAAAATAATCATTTATCATTATTAGAAAAAGCAGGAGCCCTAGTATTGAACCCTGCAAAACCGAATTTTCATCTTAGTGATGTCCAGTTGCTTTCCTCCAACTGTCAAGCTGTTTAAAACCTTCAAAGTATGATTTAAATAGATTTAAATTTTTTTCATTAATCCCATATAATTCTTCTGCTTGGTAGGATTCTATTATCATGCAATTATGAGTATGCATTACATTAACTATAATATTTCCAAACTATGCTTCTTATTCATATGTCTCTTTACATGGCCTGTACGACTGAAGACAGCTGCACAAATTGGACATTGTGTTTTGCCTCTGTGTACATTTCGATGCAGGTACAATGATTTGCGATGTCTGTAACATCTGCCACATTCTTGGCACATGTATTGTTCCTCCTGCTGGTGCTGATACTGCAAATGATGACTGTTGGCAACGTCTGTTTCCATGCCCAATGTTTGTTCTTTCATAAACAACTCTAGGAAACAAGAAACATAATGTTAGTAATAGTACAGTGTACATTAGAGTTCAGAAGAGTTACATTTGAGTATCTCATTATATCAATTTGCAACTAATTGGCCTGAAATGCTAATGCAACTATTAGTTATTCATTGCTTCAAATCTTTATTGTGCATGCCACTGTCTGAAAGTGACACCACGATAACAGATCAAAAGAAAAAGCACTTGCTTTTAGGGAAAAATCTCACAATGAAGCACAGGGACCAAGATTTGATCTCTTAAGCCATGGAATTTTTGTTCTGCTGGTAGGTCTGATAAGGTATGAGATCTCCAGGGACCAACAGAGGAGTTACTTTTTTATAATTGTTCTTTTCACAGGCACTAAGTTGGAAATTGCACCAGTCTTGAAAAGTCCAATCCACAGCCAGGATTCAAACCATGAATTTTTGGCTTTCCTGGCTGATGCTCTTACCACTTAAGCTACCATAATGAGATGCCTATACATGCATTAAACTTCTTGTCTGATTCTAGGATCCGAATACAGCTTCAAAATGATCTCAAATGCTTAAGATGTCTTACCTCAAAGGCAACTTGCAATACCTTTAAGTGCTTTTAATTTCTAACTGTATTGTTTATTAAGGTTAATTTATAGTTTATAATTGTTCTTTTTACATTGGTCATCTGTAAGAGTAAGCTGAAAAGTTGAATCAGACTTAGTTGCTTGTCTGAGAAGTAACAACCTTTTATCTAGTAAACCATGCATAAGTGGCTGGGAGATCAGTGTGCTGATCATATGTCATCTCCAATACACCTTTAGCCAGGATGTACAGTGTGAATGGAGATAGAAGATGCAGTAGCCTCTTGTCTTAGACTGCCTCATCAACAAGTGTTTTCTTCTTTTTTTTCAAGATAACCTGTTCTTGTTACACACTTCTAAAAGTTGTCAAGAGGATACAAAAAATACATATTTTGCAATGCAGGATCTCCATGAGCAGGGATGGCACGTGTGAAATGTCCTGTTTAACCTAAAGTACAAAGACTGCCTTAATAAGACAAATACCAATCTTTTGTTTGTGTGAAGCATTTTCTGGCATGTGCTGTAGGCTGAACCTGTGCAAGTAAATCCTCCTACAAATTTATGGGACCTCATAAAGAAGATTCTTCATGTGATCCCACTGGAATAAGGCAAGAGGAAGGAAGAAAGTATGTTTCAAACCAGTGACCATAAAAGATGTCTACCTAAATGACACTGAACTGTCACTGAAGTGTGATCTGAAAGTTCTTGTCAACCCAGATACTGTAGAACCTCATTTATCCAGTCATGGTTGTGTATATGTAGAGAAGATTCAATGCACTTAAATGATTGATAAAAGAGTCTCCTACAATATGTTGTTGCTGAATTAGGAGTGGAATATCAATTTTATCTGAATGAAACAAAAAAGATCAGAAATTTTTGTTTCAAAACAATAAACAAATTTAACAGGGCCATGGTAGAATAAACATAAAATTTCTTTATGCCATGCATAATTTGCATTTATGTGTTTATTCAATTCTATTAACAGGATTACCCATATTTTTGCTAACCCTAATGACTTTCAGTTCCTGTTGGTCCACATAAACATGTTGGTCTAGGTGGCTCAGATGGTTAGGTGCTGGTCTACCGATCTCAAGAATGTGGGTTCAAACCTAGCTCAGATCGATGGTTTTTAAGGTGCTTAAAAGCAACAGCCCCATAAAAGAACTGTGAGACAAAATTCTGACACACCAGCAGTGCTCATATGCTCCTGGCAATTGACAGGGTTGTTACCAAACAAAATATTATTAGATAAATAAACTTACACTGCAATAGAAGTATGCAGATACAAATGTTGTGTGTATAGCAGAATGAGAAGACTGAAAAGATCGATTTCATGTAATTTGTCTACAGATAGCATGCTTCAGGATATGGTTTCTATTCTAGAAGTTGTAATCATATGCATTAAGCAGAGAAATGAGCAGCTTACTTGCCAAAAATCACAGTTATTTGGGGAATAGAAGGTCTATGGTGTTTTCTTTATATATATTTCATTTAGTGCTGAGCTTCCACTAATTTTAGTAATTTCATTACCTGTATTCTCTTTTTTTTTATTGTTCATTATGCTTATATTTCTCTTGCTTGCATAATTGTACAGATTTTTACAGGCCTCAGGGGTCTCCGTCTAGGGGATGTGTGAATAGCGACCACAAGGTACCCAAGCTGAGCAGAACATTACTTCCACTTACTGGTGTTTTGCTCCTCACTGTAACTTTTCTATCTGACCTTACCTTGGACATCTCTTGTTCTCTTCCGACCCCGATGCTATTAGGGTTCCCGAGGGCTAGGGAGTCTTTATTTTTCCAACCTCTCCATTTCTCTAATTTCTCTATAAAATCTTAACCCCAACATGCTGACCTGTCATGGCATGTAATACGTCCTCTGATTGGTAATCAGAGGATATGGTCGGTGAATTTATTTTGATAATTCTCCCGGTCAGGTCGGTGAGACCCGTAAACCAACGACAGGTGTGGTCCTCCAGACATTCTGGGGGTTGTGAGAGAGCGATGTGACCGCCAAAACATAAAAATATGGTGCTCTCTAAAAAACGGTTACTATTACTGCTATTGCTCTCTTCAATATCATTGTGAAAAATATTGGAGAGCAAGAGGATTAATGACTTCATTGTCAGAAATCCAGCATTAGCTAACAACATATTTCTCTTATTCAAATTCAGTACTGTTGTTTCAGTTTTTATCAGTTGCCACATTAAGAATGATAAGAAGGTAAATGAATACATTAAAAGAGGTAGAACTGGAACTTAAAAATTCAATGCCACAACCGGGATTTGAACCACAGACCTTCCGCTTGCCGGGCGGACCCTCTAACCACTGAGCTATTGTGACAAACTGCCAGAATGGCATTAAATTCTCAAGCCAGTTCGTCTTTCTCCTGGTAAACCACAAAGGCAGTCTCACATCAGAAACAATTACCCCAATGGTGACTTACTATTGTAAGTACTTTATATCCCATTGAATTTTTAAGTTCCAGTTCTACCTCTTAAACTTTGCCCACACACGGCTTGTGTGTTTAAAAACACCAACAGTAAGTTTGTTGGCATAAATAAATAATGAATACATTAAAGTTCATTTGGCCAGAGTTGACCAAATACTCAAAAGGTTTCACTCACTTTGCTTATATGCAGGAACAAGTTTCTGTAGATTCTTGCCTACATCATTAGCCACTTCTGCCTGTTTTGGAGATCCGGATCCTCGTGGTTGAATGGACTTTCCCTGGCAGTTAAGTTTTTAACTATTTCACATATAAGTTCATGTGATTGAAATGTCAGAATTCTCATCTACTCTTTATGTTCTTTGATAAAGATCCCCTATTATCTAGTATTATCATTGTGGTTTTCAATAATGGTACTTCTTCAGTTATAATGCAATTTGTTTTCCAGAAATGATTGGCTGCTGTTGATACATTTGTCAGTTTATAACTAACATTTCTGAAGTTCTCTTTTAGTCTTGTCTTGAAACTTTTAGCAATAAGATGTACATTTGAAAAATCACGAACAGTTTTAAAATAAGATTAAATAGCAGCTAAAAATATGAGATACAAGCAGACAAACAAATCAGCTGCAGTGACCAAAACAAGCCACAGAATAAGTGAAGAAATCAAAGCACTGAAAACTGAGGAAATAAACGCAATCAATCAATCAATTAATTAATCAATCAATCAAACAGGTATGTGGAGATCAAAGAGGGATGAAGAAAAGGTGATCAATTTTGAAATGTTTAATGATGTAACTCATATGTGAAATCATTCAAAACTCCACTGCCTGGGGAGGTCAGTCCAACCATAACAGATATGAAACTTTGAACCAGTTGACAGTAGCTGATAATGAAGACTTTAGGAAAGTATGCTCCTTTATATAAGCGTAATGTGTGAAACCTTAGTGTGTTTAGTTAATGCATAGCTGAAACTAAATTTGGTTTCATAATATAATTTCCTTTTCACATTTATTCAATTAATCACATATTTCAAGTAAATAAGTCTAATGTCTAATGTTATAAAACTACTTTAAAAAATCTGATGTGTTACATGACTTTCTCTACTCTTGTACTAACCATTCTTACAAACTCTTATTCTTTTTTGGATTCAGGGGGCCTCAAAACATATATTTCCAGTGAAATCTCAACATCAAATTTTTGGGTGGAATACAATACTTCCTCTACTTCACTATACGTAGTAGAGAAAGTAATTAATACTATAATAATATAAGTAATTTATACTCTCATAAATCTGTTGACTTTGTGAACTATTTACATTTACTGAGTTAGATGGCTAAGTGATAACACTTAGGCTCTGTATGAGAAGAAACACGGCCAAAATCCTGATTCATTAAGATCTTTTATGATTTTCTACGCTGTACAGAGGAATGTTAATTGTATGCACTTTGCATGATTCCCAAAACATATGGATATTGAAAAAGCAATAAAACTAGTGCAAGCATACCTAAAGAAACTTAAAGGTGTACTTGGATCAATTTGATTTGTGAAATGCTGAAACAGTTGTGGGACCAAGAAAAATGTGTTTGTCCAAGTATTTCTATTACACCTATATCACTGAAGACTTGAAATATAAAATGTTTGGTATTAATCACTTAAAACAACCCATGCACAGGTTAGAACTATAGGAAAAAAGTCCACTGTATGCTAGAATTAATGCCTTCAACAAACTGTGAGACAAAATCAGAGACATTAAAGAACCTAAACTATTTAACAGAACAGTGAAGAGTTTATATGTTGACTAGGTCTGCTACTCAGAAAAGGAATATTTGATTGACAATTTATAAAACAGTACACATAAATGTTTTAAACTATCATCCATCTCCCATCATCTGTCATCCATCACCCGTCATCTGTATCATTGTTATCGTCATCATCATAATCACCACCACCACCACCACCACCACCACCATCATCATCATCATTATCATGATCAATCATCACCATCATTGTTTGATTCCTACAATTCAATAAGTACCATTGTTGTAAACACAATCTCATACTGCATGTAAATATTTGCTTTATATATTATGTACCTTTTAATCTATTTACGAGTCACTCGTTTACAGAACTTGCTTAAATTGTAACATAAGCTTATGTGACAATAATACATCTTATCTTATAGTATCAGATAGGGGTACATAAAATGCCTGATGTAAACTTTTGTGCCATGGTAATTATTTAAACATGTAATTGGTGATTGCGTATCTATGGATACTATGCTACTTCTAATTGGATGACAGACAACCATCAACAAAAATAGACTGGTGATACAGAAGGCAACTAACTATCTGTCTGGCTTAAGCAAAATAATTTCAATCAGTGGTGGATTCCAAATTTATCTTCAGTGGGTGAGGCTGACCAGTTAAGCAGGCTGGAAAGTGCTACAGCTCAGGTTATCATACATTCTTACTAATGAATGCCCCATTGGGTTCATAAAGTATTCTCAATAAAAGCTGCACATAACAAAGAAGATATAATTTATATTCAATAAGGAACAAGAGCACATGAAGTAATTATGCACTTAGAAGTACACCTGAAAGGCATGTTTCCTACGATGAATGGAAGCATTAAACTATGAACTGCAGGACTAGGGTATGTTTATTAAACAAATTCCATTTAATGTGTTAGAACAATTTTATTTTTAAACTTTGAACCACATTTACATTCTTCTAGGATAATATATGTTTTTTCATGATGTGTCTGCGCATGTTAGCAGTTCTGCTCAGCACCAGACCACAGAAAGGACATTGTGTTCTTCCTCTGTGTATGTCCATATGCTTGTAGAGAGAGTCTCGTGTTTGGAATGATTTTGCACAGATGTTACAACAGTGCCGACACCATGCTCTTAAAGCTATGGAAAAAGAACAAAAGCGACAATGTTAGTACGGTTCAGGCAAAATATTACTTCTTATGCCAAATCTTGGATCTACTTAACGTCTAAATCAGTACTAAAAGTCACTAGTAGATAGTTAACGCACATTATTGTGGGGTGACAGATAAACAAAGCACCAGGTTCAAATCCTGTTGCAATAGCAATACACTTTTATATTTTCCCAACCACCATTCATATAGCAGATGTGACAGGCTGTTAGATACATGAAAGGAGGTTGCCAGAAAATTAGACTTTTTCCACAATCTTGTGAACTCCCTACCTTGTAGAACGTTGATGCTGGTGGCCTTTGATCAAGGTATTATCTCACTGCCTTTTGGTTTATGAGTTCTATTTATTCCATAATTTCAACAACAAAAACATTTAGTTTTGTTTTCATTGGTATCCATTAAGACTTATGCTCCCTTTAATAGCTCAGAAGTAATGGGCAATTTTTTTGTTTGTTTTGTGTTTAGGTTGAATGTCCTTTAAGCAGTTAGGTCATATCAGGCAATGAATAAAATGTATGAAATTATGCTCAAATGAGCCTGGGGTCCATAGGGCTTAGAGACACGTGACATTTATCTTTCATGTGCACAATGCCCTAAGCATAATAAGCTTCACTACACCTTGCAGCAACAGCATTTTCCTGCCTGTCACATATCTACTGTGTGCCACGCTTCTTTGTCCAAAAGTCAGCTCATTGTTTGTGAAGTGAAGTTTAGTTGAAATAGCTAAATGTGATTGAAATATTACAAAAATAAGTTGCATTGGTAAACTATGATGAGAAAACATGTGGAGAAATTCACAGCTTTGTGTTTAGCATAATGGTTATGATGCAAAGAAGGCAAAGATGAACATGCATTAAAATTTTGGGTTCAAAAACCATGGTTTTGTTCTTTCTAGTTTAATTTTATACACAGGAAACATTTGTATTGTGTTGGAATTTTTATTTAACCAATGCTTAAATTTTTTGTTTCAAATTCTTTTAACTATCATTTACTCTTTTAGGATCTAAATAGCAAGTACACACTGGAAATTAATACTACTTAAATGAATGAAGTAGTGTAAGTTGTACTCTTGCACTCCAGAGTTTGAAGAAAATGCACTGCATATACTGGAACAGGAACCATTAACTAGCATCTGTGCTATTCTATGTCCAATGGGCACCAACCACATAAGTATATGGCAAGTCTTGCATGAGAAGCAGGTCTACCCCTTCCATCTGCAAAAGGTGCAAGCCTTAAGTCCAGAGGATTGCAATTTAGACCTGCCATTTTGTGAATGGGCTTTAAGGCAGCCACCGGAATCATTTTCATTGGTGTCATTCACCAAAGAGCCCATATTTATCAGGGATAGATTGATTCTAAACTACAAGAATAGTCACATATGGGCATACAAAAAACCCCATCCCACTTTCCCAACAGCAGTTTATGGTGAACATATGGACTGGCATTGTTTTCAACCACATCATTGGGACATACCTTCCTCCTCCTCAACTGCGTGGTAATATTTATAAAACATTTCTGAATATTTCTTGTATGTACTGCCAGTCTTTTAGGAAGAAGTCTGCTTGATGTTTGGGCTCAACTGTGTTTCCAAAATGATGGAGCTCCTGCACATTTTGCAAAAAACACACGGGAGCACCTAAATTGAATCTTCCCCAATTGCTGGTTCAGAAGAGGAGTTCTACTGTGCCCTCGCTACCTCACTTGCCAGATCTGAATCCCATGGATTTCTTTTTTTGGGATTATCTTCAGAATATGTATTCATCACCTACCAATTCTGAAGAGATGCTGGTTGCCCTCTTTATTGCAGCCCGTGATGAGATTTGCAATGCATCAGGAATACTCAACAGAGTTTAGGAATCATTTCTGTGTTGATGTGATGTTAGAGATCACATTTTGAGCAACTCTTTTGAAATCTGTGCCTACTCATAATTTGTTTCCTTACCTTTGTTCTGCCTGTATAGACCTATTGTATTGTAATGTTAATACCAATGCAACTTTTTTTGTAATAATTTAGTCACATTTAGCTCTTATGAGTACTTATGAGTACTTACATTTTCGTAAGTTGTTAGGTGAACTTGAATCAGTTCATTTAAGTATGCATTAAGTTTTCAGTGTACTTATTATTTAGGTCATGTAAGTGTAAAGAATGATTGTCTCCTTAGCACGTTGGTAGTGCTGCTGCTTACCCAGCAGTGGATGCAGATTTGATTCCTGGTACCAGCATGGGGATTTTCTCCCATTGGAGGACCTGGTCTGGGATACCTCACCCTCGTTTGGTCCCTGAGGGGTTAACTGAGCAGCTACTTGATTGAAAAGTGAATGAAGTAATCAAGTTTATTTATTTCCAGCAAACTTTCATGATTTATCATCTACTTAGAACTTTTGGTATAAGAAGACCTGCTGCCATCATGGCTACCATTATAAATTTTTATATTTCTTTAGTCTGTGAACAAAACTGATGCAATGTAAACAACTGCATGTTGTGCTATCCAAATAAATAGGTCATGTATATAGTTATCAACTAAAAGCAAAATACTGGTAATATATGAGAAAATAAAATTGAAATCACAAGGAACATAAATAATATACAGTTCTTAGGATTCTAGCAAGGAAGTGGATTGTTCAGGGTTCAGTTCATGCAGTTCAGTTCACTGTAAGCACCGTAAGCATTATAACACATTGGGTGTTATAAATAAAAACCAGCTACAGCTTGCAAGCCACTGTTACATGAGAAAGTGAGAAACAAGCTGTAGCTTGCAGTTTAGTATTTATATTTGCTTCTTTGGCAAGCTCCGGCTTGGTGTGCAGCAGTTCTTGCTTAGCGACTTTCATCACCTCAAGTCAGCTGGGTAAACAAACAAGCTATTTGCTGCCTTCCTGGCAATTTAAAACTTTATTGAGCTTTTAAGTGTGTCTAATAAAATTGATGTTAAGCAAGTTTAATAAACCCAATAGAGATACAGATTTAAACTACACAAATAAAATCAGAAGTTTAGCTAATTAAAACATAGGCGATTCACCTAACTTGCAACTGAAAACCCTGCCAAAAAACAAAAATTATTTTGCTATTTAATGACACTGTCAATTGCCAGGATCAAATCAGCATCACCGGTGTGCCAGAATTTTGTCCCGCAGAAGTTCTTTTACATGCCAATAAATCTACTCACATGGAAATGTTTTTAAGCACACTTAAAAATCATTGGTCTGGGCCAGATTTGAACCCGCAACCTTGGGGTTAGTAGGCCAGTGTCTAACCAACTGAGCCACCCAGACCAACAACTGAAACTCGTCTTTCCTCTTCAAATTCAACTATGGATTTTCTTCATACTCTAGTAGTAAGAAACTTGTCACATACCGAATGAAAAAATTAAGCTGGATTTCTTATACTTGCATACTTATTGTATTTGTTGCATTCTTTTTATTGATCACTTTTATAACTAGGCAATGAAAATATATACAAAGATATTGAAATCAATATCTGTACCCAGGGTTGTTACCAATTAAAGCACGGATGCAAGAGAATATGTTCTTACAATAATAGGGAAGGTCTTATAGGAATTTCTTTGGCTGTTAAAAGATTTCAACACTGCATGCTGATTGGTTATTTGTTAATATTAGTTGATTCAGCTTTAATTGCAGGAAAAAGGATGAATATACTTAGCTTCATTATCACTGTTCCAGCAATGAAACTGGATCACTATGATGTCACAATTCTACTTAGGTTATTTGTACCAGGTGTGATGTAATCACTGCGTCATTGTAACATTAGAATGGATACATTTCAGCTAATGCTAAACATATCCAACAGGATGTGTAAGTGCCTACACATTGCAGTCATTCGCTTACGCTGCACTTATAATTAATCATGGTTGAGGAAAGAAGTATATTCAAAAAGCACTTGGTAAAGTTGTTGAAAGTCAATATATATTTATTAAAGCTCAGTTACCAGAGAGCCAAAGAAGAAAAGCTTCAGCAATAAATACAGTTAAATGCCATTTGGAGGAGGAATTCAAACTTCCCTTCACAGATGGTCAGATATTTAAAGTATCTGATGTGTTGCACTCACATGATTTTCTCCACTCTTGTAATAACCATTCTTACAAACTCCTATTCCTGTATCTTCTTCATGCTAGTTGAGATAAACATTTGTCAAATTATCTTATTGCTTATTTCCTTGTAGGTACAAAAAGAACATGGGAATACAGTAGGCTTTGAGCAATAGTAAAACGTTTTAAAGCTTTGAGATTTCATTCTCTTTGCATGGATAAGATATAAAAAAAAAAGTAATATTATAAGAATATAATACGATATAAAAAAAATGAATTACAATTTTCTATTTAACCAAAGTTAAAGCATTCCAAAACTCACACAAATAAAAAGGAATATCTCCAAAATGGTTCACACCACAAAAAAGTTCATTTGGACGTAACTTGTGTGTTTTAATGAGATCTACATTTCTGTATAGTATGATTTGGTCTATCTCTTACGGTTTACCAGTTATATAAAAGTCACTCAGAGTAAACAGACTACATGGGCTATAGCCAGAAAATTCAAAATATGCATTTCATTTGCCAAACAAAATCTTAAACATGTGGCATTTTAATCAAAATTGTTTTAGCCATTGTCGAGAAAATCAAAATTTTTGAAAAATTTTCCATGTAAAGGGTAGTTTAGGGTGGAGGAATTTTCTTCAAAATCTTTGTGTCGCAACCTTGAAAGATATTAAACTTAAATACCAACTTTGGTTTTTAACCAACTTTTTGTTTTTCAGTTTAGCTGTTCACAGTCACACAAAGACCTTTTTCTAAAAACTTTTTTGTTTTAATTCAGGGAGCCTCAAAACATATATTTCTGGTGAAATCTTGACATTGAATTTTTGGGTGGAATACAATACTTTCTCTACTTACTATATGTAGTAAAAAAGTAAAAAATAAGCAATATAAAATCATGGCTGAAGCTTAAGTGACCAAAAGCATATTGGCAACAAGCCAATTGCATTAAAGGAATGGGAAAAAGAACTGAATTTGTTTATATCTTGGGGCCATAGACAGAACCAGGAGTGAAAGCAGCAACACTTCCATATATTTAATTTTCCTTGCACATGGCCTGTACATTTATGCTAGAAAGTCCTTTCCTATTAATGTACTGGCCCAAATGACCAAGTTGTCGATGGGCCCTTAACCATCACTCGCTCACTCACCCCCTATTAATGTACTCATGTTCGTATATATGTGGTCTTCTTATTAGCAAATGAATACAATCTATTGCTCCAGTAGCATTAGAGAATGTAAATTATTCTGTCCATTCCCTTTTGGCATACTAAAGAGCTGTAGCAGCTATAGGGAAATGACTTGCTTTTTCCTTGATAGCGTGTACAACTTCCTACAAAGTAGATATTTGATACCACAGCTTCTAAAATCCTCAGCAACACTGATTTGAAAACCGGGATCTCCTATGCATCTTTAAAAGATAAACTTTTTTTTTCAGTGTTGCACATTTCTTTGGACTCTGGAAGAAAACATTGTGCACGCTAATTCATGTTTTCCTTTTTAAACCTGTTTAACTATTTATATTTACTCATATCAGACTCCCTGCACCTTATATAAAATTTTACTTTCTGTTCAACACCCAAGATCATGAATTCTGCCATCGCAATCAACTGAAAGTAAGCAGGTGGAGTTAGCTATAGAGAAGCTCGAAAAATACCAAGCAGTAGCTTGGTAAAAGTAAGCAGCAGTTTGTTTTTATTTATACCAAATCTTGAGCCACTGCTTGGTTACAAGGTCAACAGCTTGCAAGTCTACTGGTCCACAAACCTGGATCACACTATATCTAGTATTGACACTGGCTGTGAAAGCCTTAGAACTTTGAAGAACTGTTTTTATTTATACAAAACCAAGCAATGGCTTGGAAATAGGCAGTTCTGAGCCATGGCTAGTTTTTATTTATACCACCTATTGGTGTTTCTTCAATTCTTTAATTGGCTTCAAGTCTGAGAATGCTTTAAATTATTAATTTGCCAAGGAAGTTATAGGTCATATTTCACATGGAACATATTCAAAAGGCAGACAGCAGACATACATATTTTTGTAATGCATACAGAATATTCTACTTCTTCAGGTATACCATTAGGTTACTTGCAAACATTACCTGGAGGCACAGTCAGACACATCAGATTTTCAAAGTTTGCGACAATAATGAGCAATGACCAAGTCTATGCTTTTGGAAAGTGCAACAAATTGGAACTTGAAAGTACTGAAAAGAGAATATAAAAATAAGTACCAGACTTTAATGACCATAGGATTGGCTACTTTCTCTATCTTAAAGTTTTAGAGTACTCTTTTTCTATGTTCTGTATAGTATTTAACAAGGAACAGATAACCGCCAAATACATGGTGTGCACCAATAAACAGTTAAAATTCTTCCACGTAACATATACAAAGTGATATAAACAGTGAAACCTTTTAAATGATTTGTAGAAGAATTTGTGTTGACCTATAGATACTTTTAGTTACATTTACATACTTTAAATCCAGATGCATTTGGAAGACCATCAGCTTCATTATCAATGGTTCCCTGACTGGCATTTGAAGAGGAAGAATCTGCTGTGGTTGTAACTGTGCTGCTATCTGGGTTGCTGGATGAAAACTTCAGGATGTCGTCTACTAGCCATGAATTTTGAAATATCACAATCAGATGATATCCTGGAGTTTACATCTAGTGAACCAGGTAGCAGCACAGTTAAACCACAGCAGATTCCTCCTCTTTAACCCCCAGTCAGGAAACAGTTGATAATGAAGACAATGAACTTCAAAACGTGTCCAGATGAAAAGTAAGTGAAACTAAAAGTGCCTATAGGTCGACTTAAACACTTCTACAAATCAGTTACAATTCTAATTAAATGCACCATAAAAACATGCACACATATGCACATAGACAATCATTTTAGCATCATCTAAACCACTGCTGTATCATTAAATCCAAGGAATAATTACATCTGTATAAATAACAAACTTAAGGAGTAAAATGTGTCAAAATCAGCTACAAAACAATGGAAAAATTTATATGAGAATATAAAAATAAAAGCTTTCAGTAGCAACTTTCAGATTATACAGGTAATGACACTCTAAAACATCTACACTAAATCAGCACTGTGGAATTCCTACTTGCTCTTTCTCCATGTGAGAATATGGATCAAGATCATCTTCTTCATCTACTGTCTATCTTTCACTAAGTATTGGAATGTAGAGAGCAAATTAATTGTCAACTGCTCAGCTTTACATTCAACCATATAACATATGGTACATGTATTTGGTACAATATAATCTTTCATATCCACTATGTTAATTCCCACAATTTTATGCAATGAGACACTTTCTAATCTTTTGACGACATGGAAAGGAACTGGTACTAATATGACCATGCCTACAAAGGACAAAGTAAAGACATATGCCTCATTATTTTCAATGTATTTCTGCACACAATATTTCCAGCAAGAACATGGTTTCTACAAATGTATCCTTGTGTGAGGCATAGAAACTAGCAAGGGCTATCACAACAGCAGCATATTACACTGGGTAAGGTGCTCATGTGCTGTACTCAAACACAAATATGTATCAAAAGAAAACTTTTATTTCCAATACAAATTATTACACTTCTGGAAATTGAGATGCTTGCATGAAACATGTCTACGCACATCTGCAATTCTGCTCAATACCAAACCACAGAACGGACACTGTGTTCTTCCTCTGTGTATATTCATGTGCTTGTAGAGAGAATCTCGAACTCGAAATGATTTAGCACAGATGCTACATGAGTGGCCTCCTGATTCTGCTGTAGCTGCCAAAAAAAGCAAAACCAAATTGAGGTCAATAGTATTATTTCACTACTATGCGCGTGCACAAAATACCTTAAATAGATTTTAAGTAGGTATACGATCTTAGGTTTCTGAAGTGGGCAAATTAGGCCATTTTAGTGTTATGCTCATTAGTCATAATAAATGCATATACTGGGAGAGAAATAAACATCCAAAGGGGCTCTGCGTGGTGTTTGGCCTCTCGACGTCCTTGGCGCACATTGCTGTTTGCCAATATTACAGAAAAATGCGGATGAAACCATACAACACTTTTAAAACTATTTTTAAAGGTAATTAAAGAAAAATTGAAACTATTAACAGTGAAGCTACAGAATCTAAAATAAGAACAAATTAGAAACTAAAACTTCACTTATCTTAGTAATATTGCAAGATCTTCCACAGCTGACATGTTTCAAGTTGTATACAACTTATTTTCCAACTTGAAACATGTCAGCTGTGGAAGATCTTGCAATATTACTAAGATAAGTGAGGCTGTTAGTTTCTAATTTGTTCTTATTTTAGATATTTTTAAGGGCTTTACTGACAAACTTTATGACAGAAAATGTTGAAACTGGTGTCCATCATCCATACATACATTTTTAGTACTTCTTTAGGTACCATCACTTGAGAAATGCTTACCACTTCCTGGAGGATATTTTGCTTTAATTCTTCCAGCTGGTATGTGTTTGTCTTGCACACTTTATGTTTTAAGTTACTCCAGAGATAGAAATTGCAGGGGGTTAGGTCGGGGAATCTCTACAAATAATTTTGTCCTGAAATACACTTTCAATTGTTCTTATCGAAAGATTGGCCATATGAGCTGCTGCAGAGTCTTGTTGAAGAAAGGCAAACTCACGCCATCTGTTAATTCTCTGAAAGAAGAATTATATTCATGTATGCATGGGCGTCAACTGCTGACTCGAACAAACTTGGCGCTATAACTCAGAAACTAATATTGCACATGAAGTAGCCTTTCATGATGAAAAATTTGGTGTATGGTGTGCCATTAGCAGAGGAAGCAATTTCTATCTCTGGGGTAACTTAAAACATGAAGTGTACAAGACAAATGCTCACACCCAGTAAGAATTACAACAAAATATCCGCCAGAAAATTGCCAATATTTCTCAACATGAACTATGGCGACTGATGGATAACTTCCTAAAGAGGTGCCAAAAATGTATGTATGGATGATGGTGACCAGCTTCAGCATCTTCTTTCATAAAGTTGGTCAGTAAAGCTGCCTTTAAAAGTAGTTTTAAAAATGTTGTATGGTTTCATCAGTGCCTATCTATGATAGTGGCAGACAGCAATGTATGCTAAGGATGCTGAGAGGTCAAACACCATGCAGCCCACTCTGAGGTTTTTTGCTCTCCCGGTACCAGGTGCATCACCTGTACCTAGGATTTCTAAATTTATGCAACCTGTTAAACCACAGACATGCCTTAGGTCCACCTCATTGCCTACTTGTAACTTCTTTATATTTATATTTATATTTATGTAGACACAGGGTCTATACTTAAAGAATAAGTGGTTTGAGGGATACGAGTCCTGTAGTTCAGGTGACTACAGGATGCCACCTAAAGAAAAACTGGTTTTTTGGTAGAGTTTATAAACTTTTGCAAAACAGTCTACTGTGTTATCCATCTCCAAAACTATTTGTGAAACACTTATCAATGGCTCTCATGTTTAAATCACACAAAATGAAAATGATGGTTCCATGCAAGAAGAGAAGCAATAGGCTATCTGATGCTACATTCAAATTCTCTATCTACTATCATTTATTTTTGTCTCTTCTATACCCTAATTTTTCAAAAGTTTATTTTTCTGCCTACTTCATGTTGATGGAGATAAACACTTGCAGAAATGGTTTCATTACACATTTTGCTATAGATCAAGAGGAATACAGAAAGCTGAAGTAAAATCAGATCTTTAAAAAGTGAGTTGCTATATGTTCTTTGAAATTCCTCAATGTATCACGTCACAGGAAACAAACAAATGGTTACTTAGCACTTAAATGTATTACGTATTGGAAAATTCAAACCATTAATGATAGATGCCACAGAAATGATTAATGCCATACATTATTTAATATGTATATTTTAATGAGCTATTATTATTGTTATTGTTGTTATATTATTATTATTATTATTATTATTATTATTATTATTATTATTATTATTATTATTATTATTATTATTATTATTATTATTATTATTATTATTATTATTATTATTATTATTATCATTATCATCATCATCATCATCATCATCACTATCATTTTTATCATCATCATCATCATCATCATCATCATTTTGGTTCTATAATTGTTTTGTCTCTCACTTTTGATTTATGAGTAAAATGTGATGTTCAACAGACTGTATAAATATCTTGAATATAACAAACATACCTCTCAGGGGTCAGCTTAGATTCAGAAAAGGTATATGAACAAACAATGCAAATGATAAATTTACTCATGAAGTGTGACTACCTTAACCCTGTGGCAGGTGCATAACAGCATACAATACCATAAATTCTTTTTTTGCAACTATTAATTTAGCATGCCAAGCATCCAACATTGATGCTAGATATGCTTCAACATTTAGTTAGGCACTGAATTACACTACTGTTGCATTATCATAGCTGTCACAACAGCAGATCTGTGAACTGGACAACTATACTGAGGTGGCACTGCTTACCACACGTGCCCGGTCATGTAGTAGTGGCGTGGAGTGGAGTTTAAGGGCCCATTGACGAGGTCATTTGGGCCCATAGTCAAAGTCTAAAGCACACTCATGGAGTTAAAATGCGAAAGGTTAAAAGAGAAGTTTAAATACCATAAAAAAGAGTGACAAATTTAAAAAGCCCCTAAAACTAAAAGACAAGTCTGAGTTCTAAAAAATCAATATGTGAAAATACAGTAAAACACGTCTTAAAAATCTAAAAACTGCCTAAAACTATAATACAAGTCAGACTTGTCTATCAAAGCCAATATGGGCAACAAACTGCACCACCTTAGAGATAGACACTGGGCCATCGCCCAAAATTGAGGCAATTGTATACCCCGGGCCAATGGACTGGTGCTCACGAGCATATTGTGGACAATCTATAAGGACATGGGCTACAGAAAGTTGGATGCTGCACGTCAGATGCCAGTCTGGGTGGCTCAGATGCTGGTCTACTGATCCCAAGGTCACGGGTTCAAATCCGGTCTAGACTGATGGTTTTTAAGTGTGCTTAAAAATGACAACTCCATGTCAATAGATTTACTGGCATGTAAAAGAACTCCTGCGGGACAAAATTCTGGTACACCAGCAACGGTGTAGTTGTGATCCAATTGGCAGCACCGTTAAACAACAAAATAATTGCATGTCGGACATACAGGCACTGGGTCCCCACGCAAAAGATGTCCATGAGTGGCTTGCATGTGACCTATCCTCAAAGTGGGTTAGAATAACTTCTGCCCACCTGGAATCCCTGCAAGATGTCATCCAGGGTTGTATGCTGTCCTTAATCATCTGCTACTGAATGCCAACCAATGCTTCCCATGATTGCATCATACAGCTAACAGATGACAATAGAAGTGCCACCGCACATCTGTATAAGGCAGGGTACGGACATAGCAGTCATAAGTTCTACTCAGGGTGCATAATTTTTTAATTAAAACAAAAGTGTTACATTTACAACTCATTACTATACCTCAGACTTCTAGTTGCTAAAAATCTTAAATTAGGTACCTAAAATAGGCTCTATCACAAATCAAAATAGGTTCTAAAATTACAAAAAGAGGTGAACAAAAAATGACATTATTTTATTTCCCATTACAAATTAGATGAAACATTTGACAATGTCTTTATTGTACATGTCCATAATTAGAGTAGCAGTAACCAACTAACACCTTTTCTAAGTTTTCCATTGAAAAACTGCATCGCTTGTCAGATAACACCATCTTATAAGCCAAAAATGAGCGTTCTACTTCAACTGATGTTACTGCAGCATATTTAAATGTTGGTATTAGACAAAACGGATCAGCACATTCATGCATTCGGGTGTTTTGCCAGATAAGATTTCATCACTGTGCGGAGAACTGTCAATCCTGGGTTTGTTTGAACCACTGATTTGAGTTTTTCTATCAATCTCAGCTGTATGTAGACCAGTTTGCCTGAAGACTCTAGAGCATTAATAGTGGGGACCAGAAATACATAATGTAATTTGATGAATACAATATCATGGACGAAAAATTTTAAATTAAGTAAAAATAGGTTCTAAAGTTTTCTGGTATTTTTAGGCTGTATATGATCACCATTTTTGAACATATATTTCCATAATGTGTGTATACACAACTTTTATTTTCTATACATCATGAGGTACAAAATAAGTTTTTACCTAAAATCTGAGGTCTGCTCATCATACATTATACAGTCCAATAGGAATTGGAGCGAGTGAGTGATTAGGGTTTAAGGGCCCGTCGACAGCTAGGTCATTAGAGCCCCGAATTGGAGTGTATAATGTCATTAGAACAAATAGACATTACATTTCTGCCCCTTCAAGTGGGTAGATAATTAGATTGAAAAACTCACATTAAGTAAGAACAAAATAACAACATAAAAACAGTAGAGATCTTGGTTGGAAAAGACAAAATTGAAGAGGTAGAATATAGCAACTTTTTAGAAGTAATAACTGACAACACCTTAAATGGGATAAACACATTTGATCTATATGCAATAAAATCTGTACAGCTCTGTTCATTGTGAAAAGATTTGTAGGTTTAGGCAATAAAGATCTGCTAAGAACAATATATTATGGACAAATCCATCCATATCTCTCCTATGGCATTATAGCCTGGGGACGCAGTACAAAGAAGAATACAAACCAAGTTTTTGTGTTACAAAAAAGAGCAGTAAGGTTGATCCAGGATTTAAAACAAATTGAACCCTGTAATGAGCATTTAAAAATTTATCCATCATATATATATACACAGGATGATTTCGTGATGGTGTTAGAAACTTTCAGGGAAGATTCAGGAAGACATGCATTAATTTGATATAAGGAACCTTGGTCCGAAAATGTCTTCTTCGACCGATTACAGGCAGGAGTTTGGGGTAGCTGTGAACATGAAATTATGAGAATCTAGGAATATCTGTATTTTATTTCTATTTACATTTACACAAGTCATAATACTACAAGAGGTGTTCAAAATGGCATCCTTAAGCAGTGTTCAGGCATGACAATGCCGTACAATGTTCTGTCGTACTTGGACGAGCAACCCTGGAATCTCTCTGACAATGTCATAGGCAGCGAGAATTCGTGCTAGTAGATCCTGTTCATTTTCTATTGGTGTCACATACACAAGACTTTTCACATGACCCCACAAGAAAAACTCGAGTAATGTTACTGGACAACACATCAGACAGTACACATCATGCCATCTACATTGAACTACTGTTGCTGTACGTAAGTTTAAAATGCTATCTGCGTTGCCTTCTGAACCACTCATGATACTACTAGATGGTGGTCCGGTTATCTATCCTTATTACTAACCACCCATCTATCTATAAAAACAACTTTTGTCTATAACTTGAGAAGGAGACATTTCCGGACCAAGGTTCCTTATATCAGATTATTGCATTTGTCCTCCTTAATCCTCCCTGAAAGTTTCTAACACCATCACAAAATCACCCAGTATATATGAAACAATATTGTACTTAAAAACCAAAGATAGTAATAGACAACTAAATAGAAACAATCATGATCACCTTACAAGAAATAAACACAACTATCCACCACAAATGCATTCATTACAGTTATACAAAACCAAACCAACAGCTTCAGCATGCAAACTTTACAATAAACTCCCCTTATATAAAGAACATCCAAAACCATTAAGTTTTCAAGAAGGAGTTCAAAAAATATTGTACAAATGGCTGTTTTTACACTACAGAGGAATTTTTGAATGAAGAATTGTAAACAACTGATATAGCCAAATTTGTAAATTTTATTGATAACCATGCACAGATGTTATTTATTGATATTAGTAGTGTATAAACATTATTGTATTTTTTTCTTACTTTTCAATGTATGTATTTTATGTAACCTGATATATCCAACAACATGTATATGTTCTAAAAGGATGAATGAATAAAGAAAGAAAGTATATCTTACTCAAAGTCAGCTCTGCCTTTATGTTATCTGAGCACTGGTAAATGTAAGTTCTACAGATACACTTAAATTAGTATACTATGCAAACTCTATCATGAAATACAGAATAATATTTTGGGACAACTCAGTAGAAAGCAAACGAATATTCCTTGTCCAAAAGAAGCTTATAAGAATAATTTTCAATACCCATAGCAGACACTCTTGCAAAGATCTTTATAGAAGACTGAAGATATTAACCCTACCTTATGTATATATTCTTGATCTTAAAAATTCCTTGTAGGCAATGAAGCCACATATATAACAAGCAATGAAATTAATGAGATAAACTCTAGACAAATGGGTAACGTCCATCATCCTGGTGCAAAACTTTCTTGCTTCTATAAATGCGGAAGTCATGAAATCATAAAAATATTTAATGTTCTTCCTAAAGATCTTAAGCAAAAAGTTGACATTTTCAATGCTTTTAAAACTGCTGCTCAAAATCTCTTATTTTGTACAAGATTATCTGAATGACAAATTATCCTGACAACACTCATATAGCTCTGGTAATAGCTACTAGCTGTTTTAATGACAGATCATTGCCAATTACATTTAATGCTTGTTCAAAACCTATTAAAATGTATATGTACTCAACAAGTGGCAATAGATGCCCTCCAAAATGTAGGGGTTTTCTAATAAAATGTGTTTTCTTTTTAGATTTCCAAATTTTATTAAAGTGCTCTTCCTTTAACATGCCACTTTTTTGCATTGTGAAAATATTAATACTTGTGTACCAACACTAAAATTGTGGTATGCAGGAGCATTTTAAACAAAGAAAAATATTGGAGGGGGGAGAAAAGAAGGAAAAGAAAAAAGCGGAGAAAAATTAATTTGATGTTCTATGCTCTCTTTGCCTTAACAATATGTAATATATTTAAGACTATGTAAATTACAGTATTACAATGTTCATAGATTTAGTTGATTTCAGCTCTGGCTCTAACTGAAGTCATAGACATTTAACACAATAACTGTGGTTTATACTAATGGAAAAAATACACCAGTAACATAATATTCCTGTTTTTATTACTCAATTCAAGCACATACCATAAGGATACACCCATAAAAGTAATATTCATTTACCTGTTAACCCGTGTAACTATTTATTTTTAACTCAAAACAAATATTGTCCTAAATTACAAATTTGAGACTTATCTCCAAGGCTATTTTTTATTATTATCTGAGATCTTAAACTAATTTTTTTAATGACTGCTTTCTTCACTATATTTTTCCTGGACATTCAAATACCTAAGTATGTGAATCACACTTTTATTGTACCTATAAAATGGTCATTCTTATTCATATTACTTCATTCGCTGTAAAAATTTTACAAGTTTTGCAGAATAGCAACAATGTAAAATAGCTGATTTCATGATATACTAAATAAAACATTACGTCACTATGGTAGACTTCACCATCATGAACAATACGGTTCAGGCCATATGGCCTGTTCCACACCACACTTTAGCTGAACTGGTCATGCCAGCGTCTTCTTAGTCGGCCTACACTTCTTGCTTGTGGTTTATAAATATAGAATATATTGGTTGTCTCCATTCTAAGTACATGATTGTGCCAAGTGTTTGTATATTTTTGAATTATTTCTAGAATGCAGGGTACAATGGTAGACTTACAAACTTAATCAATACTAAAAACATATGTTTTCAATCATTTTTTAATATGGCATATTTCTAGAGCTAGTTTGTTAAACATAGTATTCCCAGTTGTGGAATGTGAGCTGGCTTTAGGTAAGTTTTCTTCTAGCTTCAGTCTCCAAATTCCTGAGCTAAACTATGCTAAACCCTCCCTTTGTGTCTTATTACATTTGTCAACACCTCATAAATCCACTTTAATTCTCAATGTAATGCAATGATCTATTCTTCCCATTGCAGCATGCACAATTGAGGAGTGCTTTTGCAAAAGTCGATAAATGTAGAAATCAAAATTTTGCAGGAATCACATTTTTTATTTTAAACACATAAATATATGTGAGGTAGAATTGGAACAGAAAAATTCAATGCCACAGCTGGGACTTGAACCACCGATGTTCCACTTTACATGTGGCTGCTCTAGTCATTAAGCTACCGTGACAACCTGCCAGCATGACATTGAATTCTCAAACTGATTTGTATTTTTCTTGGTAGAACACAAAGGGAATCTCACATCAGAGATAAACACCCCAAGGGCAACTTACAATCATAAGTATATATATATATATATATATGTGTGTGAGGGAGAATTGGAACTGAAAAATTCAATGCCACAGCTGGGTCTTGAACCACCGATGTTCTGCTTTACATGTGGCTCCTCTAGTCATTGAATTCTCAAACTGTTCAAACTGATTTGTATTTTTCTTGGTAGACCACAAAGGGAATCTCACATCAGAGATAAATACCCCAAGGGCGACTTATAATTGTAAGTACTTCATGTCCCAGGATTAAATAACCTTTAGATGGTCACTATTATTTATTTATGCCAACAAACATCTGCTAGTGTTTTTAAACACACAAGCCGTGTGCAGGCAATGTTTGAGAGGCAGAATCGGTACTGAAAAGCTCAATGCCACAGTCAGGATTTAAACCACAGACCTTCAGCTCTACATGCGGCTGCTCTAACCATTAAGCTACTGTGACAACCTGCCAGTATGATATTGAATTCTCAAATCGATTCGTAATTTTCCTGGTAGACCATAAAGGGAATCTCATATCAGAGATTAATACCCCAAGGGCAACTTACAGTTGTAAGTACTTATGTCCTGGGAATACAGAGTGGAAGGTCTGTGCTTCAAATCCCAGCTATGACATTGAATTTTTCAGTTCTGATTCTACCTCTCAAATATTGCCCACACACGGCTTGTGTGCTTAAAAACACCAGCAGTAAGTTTGTGGACATAAATAAATAATAATTACCATCTGAAGGTTATCTAATCCCGGAACGTAAAGTACTTCAGCTTAAAATATGATTTGAAGCTTTCCTGGCGACGAACATATTCAAGATGCTCTCGGGCTTCAAGCCAGGTGTAGTGATGAAGAGACATCGACGTTTCGAGAGTGTACATCTCTCCCATCTTCAGGATGAATGAATAGCAAGAGTGAAGGGACCAGTATATGTAAACTAAATGTAAGCTAAATTTTTTTTGTAAGCAATCACTCACTATGGGAGCCATCTGGAAAGGCAATGTTATTTGCTACACCTTCTAAGCAGAAGTTCAAAATTTTCCAGTGCTTGTTGAGTATCTCGACTGTGCAATGATTCTGCAATATCTTGTAGTAATCACTGGGAGTAAAGATTTCTTCCATTTTTCTATATGTTTCTCTATCCTTCTGAATACATGATCTGGAGCCACATAACTATGACTAGCTTTCAAGCTGCAGGAATAGCCTGCTAGTCCATGGATGCATTTCATGTTTGGTTCATGCTCCCTTGTGTTATGTTTAACTGCACAATGAGTCATCAGTTTAATTCTTGATTTTCTACCAGCTGCTATTTCTTGAACCATAACACATTCATCTTCCGTATCCATTTTTCACTACAACTGATAGCTAGAAACTATGGTATTAAGCTCCAAGAAAGCAAAAATCTGTCAAAGGAATGGTAGATCTGCAACTTTGTATCTGCACGTGGGGAATGTTACATTGGTGCAATAAATGTTAATGGAAAATAATACATGCACACTCACTAACACTGCATGCTTTAAAAGTGCAGACATTTTAAGCAGTCAGGGGATGCCGAAGGATGCAATAATACATACTTTGCTCACTGTCTCAGATCACAAGGGTTTCTCTCAAGAGAACGCAGTAAGACAACACTGCAAAATACTCTAAATTAAAACCTTTACTTGACCTTGTATGTATTTCATATATGTTGTAAAGTATGTATCAAGTTTTATTTTAATTAACAGGATGAATTCTATCAAGTTTTTAAAAAGCCTGAAATTATGGCATGATTCAAATTTTGCTAAATCTGATTTCATACGTCCATTCAGAAGCTAAAAGAACATAGATGCAACATACAACTCATGGTAATTTTTGCATCCAATTGACTTTTGCAGAAATGCTCAATTTGTCTATATATATCCTCAAATATTCCTTTAATCATCTACCTAATAAACTGACTTTCCCAGTCATATCTCTCCCATTCCCTACTGTGTCACCCCATGTTCCACTTTTTCTTCCCAGCTTACTTCTCGTGCAGTGCATTCCTTAAGTTTTAAACTTTCTTTCAGAATATGACCATGTGTCTGTCATCTGTTGCACACTAAAGCAATGCTATAGGGCTATTGGAATGGATGTTTGTAGCTTTAAAACTAGATGATATTAGGAAAACAACATGGAATTACAAGTTATAAGCATAATAAACAAAAATAACATTTATTTTGTGAAATTTTTTGTAAAACTTCACCATTGCCTTAAAATGAAGACACCATCACTGTTTAAAGTTACCTTTATTAAACAATTAAAGATACAGAGGAAACTGGTAATAATAGTCCATTTTATGAATATGACGCATATGTCGTGCGAGATGAGCAAGGCGACTCAATACAACTCCACAAACGGGGCACCGTGTCCTACCTCTGTGTAAGTTCATGTGTTTGTATAGTGAATCACGGGCTTTGAATGTTTTTCCACAAATAGTGCAACTGTGAACACTCCATGTTGTACCAACTGCTGAAACAAATATAAACAAACGTTGTTAGTGTCTAGACACTGAAGGAGCACTAAAAAAATTGAATGGTGAAGTTATCTGCAACCGATGAAAGAAAGAAAAACAACTGTAAAACTATGCCACCAGTACAATGCATTTATCTACAAGTGAGTACTTAAAATTATCTTAAATTATTCCAAAAATAGTTAAATGCTAGAAAAAAAATGAGTGATGAAATACAAAAACATTTAAAGTAAAGATAAAATAGTACTAAATTTAGTCTGTTAACTGCTCTCCTTTTGCTCGCAGCACTGGTATTACACAATTGGATTTTAAATTATAGGATGACCGTGGCTCTTGATCTGTCTTTGTTTGATTCCCAGGTGTAGGGTAACAATTTCAAGTCATCCTTTTTCACCTCTGTCTACCACATGTTAAATATTCCTAAAGTCAAACGTGATTTACATTACATTGTCAAAGCAGGAGGTACCCTAATTCCATCACCATCATCATTGTCATCCCACCATTGGAGATAATGGACATCACATATACAAATCTACAGCTAATAAGTGAGTCCTGCTATTGCTTGATGGAATGATTTCCTCAAAAGGTCAAAGGCAACATGAGGAGAGTTGCAAACAAGTCTTAAATTATTTGAAGATATCTTACAACTAATCTCAACTTTTGTAATAACTCTACAGTAACCCTCAAACAGAGATGTTTATTCAGAAAAATACCACCATAAAATGAAGTAATGTGTGCATTTTATTTCTATGTCTAAAAGGTAATAATTAACCATTATATTCTTGTGGGTATGTACTATGTGAAACAATAGTACATAAAAATTATACTGCATTACATTTAATACAAGTGCAAAATTATGTGTTAAATATTTTCTTTGATTTTAGAATTTATATATTTTATGACATAATTGACCACTGAAAACATATAATGCAAACACAAGCATGTAAAAAGCTGACATTTTAAAGGGTATATCTGTCTATCATAGGTCGCGGGTTGAAACCCGGCCCAGACCGATGGTTTTTAAGTGTGCTTAAAAACGACAGCTCTATGTCAGTAGATTTACTGGCATGTAAAGGAACTCCTGCGGGATGAAATTCCGGCACACCGGCGACACTGATGTGACCCTGGCAATTGACAGCGTCATTAAACAACAAAATAATTTTTAATTTTAATTTGTCTATAGTTCTGTTCATTTCTAACATTCTTTATACCTATATAAAAGTTTTTTAGCATGTGAGTACAATGGATGGTCAATGCTATAACAGTGTTAGTTTTCTTTTCACTTGAGTTACTACCATGATATTTCTCTATAAGACTAGCATAAGATTTGTTAAACCAAATTCAAGTACTGAAATATTTTTATAGTCAACAGAAGCTGTATTTACATTAATAAAAGAACCTTCACATTAGTCAATGCTTGACACAATAACTCAATAGGAGCTGTGTATACATTGATCAATGCATCTGTAGCAGTGAGTTACCCTTGATTAATAGGAAGACTGTGCTAAAAGTTTTCCTGAGAAGAAGGATGAGAGAACAAATACCTGGAGATGAACAAATGCTGGGTTGAAAAAAAAACAATGCAGCTCTACTTATTACATGGTCTAAATGGCAAGAAACAATAAGAATCCAATTAGGCTCCTAAATTATTACCACTTTCTTGTCTTTCCAAGGGTTGAAATTTCATTGAGTTAAAGTTTTAAATTTTTTATTTTGTTTCTAAAAATTATTCAACAGTTTTTGCTTTCATAATGTGTTTTTAGGTTTGACCTCTTAACAATCTTTAAATCTATTTTTATAATCCTAATAGTAGCATTTAAACATGTATATATGGACCTTTTCTTCAACCTTATTTTGGTGCATTCAGAGTGACAAAGGAAGGATGCTGATGTAAAATATGCAGTACATATTTTGTGAAAATAAAATTTTAAAAGAAGTATGAATTAAAGATTTTGTGAAATAAAAGTTAAAAAAAAGGAAAAGAAAACCACACAAGAGCGTGCGTGCACGCACACGCATGCACACACACACAAAAAATAAACTATTTGAAACCTGTTTATGGGCATGTTCAAAAAGTACTTTTAATTTTTAATAACATGTTCAGAGAATACCATAAACTGTAAAATATGTACTTATCAGCAAATCATCACATGGTAAGTTTAACAAATACTTAGTTGGGATATAAAGATGATGTATCCCTGAGGCACATTATTACACAAAATAGGCAAGATTTTAAGCTGCACAACCTAAAACTGGTTTGTCTGAATGTAAATATTTCAGCTATGTGCTCATACATAGCATGAGTCATAAAATAAAAGCAATTTATCTTAAGCTTAGTTGTATTAGTTTCAAGAAATAAAACCAGTATCTTCAATTATTTTCTCAGATTTAGGCTCTAGTAATGGAGAACCACTTAGTTTTGTATGGGGCTTAAATTATTCTGATGAAAACAGTTACATTATTGGCTTCAGTTACTACTAGATCATACTTCTGACATCATGTGACACTGCAGCTTGTAGGCTGCACTTCTTCATTGTTTCATTTGTAGCCTTCTTTAACTTCTATGTCAATCAGGACTTTGACTTGAGAATCAAATTATGTTACAACTCTCTAAATTGTAGGTTTTAACTTTGGATTTAATCCTGGATGCCATTAAACTTATCTGCATTCACTTTTACATTCATACTTCCAAAATCTACATAAGGTAGGGAATGAGTTTAACTGAAGAAAAATTCCCCTGCCCGAATTAGGAATCAAAACCAGATCCTCTAGTCCCAGAAGTCAGAAAGCTGACTACCTCCCCTGACGGCAATTATTTCCTGTTTGTACATCTGTCATTTTAGTTAACTCCATATGGCCAGGTGTGACATATTTGCCACAATTGTTGTTCTAAGGTTTGAGATTCTTTCACTGGCTTTTTTTTTTTTTTAATTTCTCGTCATACTCACCTTTAGCAATAAAATACAAGTATTTACCACTGTTTTATATTGTAAAAATATGAAATGTTTGCAATAAAACTATAGTGTTCTGAGACAGAATATTAAAAGACCCCAAAAGAAAATCGTTTATGTGAATATTTGTTAAGAGTGTAATTTGTTTTTGATGTTGGTATGAGTTGGTTAAATGACGAAAACGTGTTACTAATGTTCATTGTTACAAACAATTAAGTTTGTTTAAAGACGTCATAAATATTTCCATATTTAATTTTATTATATATGTATAAATAAAAGAATTATATGTGTTCAATATTGAAAGCGAAGGGAGAATGGCTAAGGATCGCTTCCCTAACAATGCGGGAACTATTTGATGAACGTATACACGGATGTACACAAAAAGAAGTGTAATGCATCGCCAATTGTCTAGTCATTAGCGTCTATGTGTTTGGTGTAGATGGCCGTATTTTTATGTGTGCCCGTCATAAAATAGTGAAACTAAATTTACTAAGTGATTAAAGACTGTTAATTTGTGTAAAATAACTAAGACATTAGCTAACTTTAATAAGTTAGTTAATATGAAGTGCGCAAGTAAATAAAAGGACGTAAAATAGACAAAGTGTAAAGTGATTGAAAATTTAGCGATATTTCGCTAAAAGTGTTTTCTGACATTAAATCTCGGTGATGCTAGGGAAGTCGATCCACTGAAATAAAAGACTTGCTACTGTGATACAATTTAAATACTGTGAACAAGAAGGTCCAAATAAAATATTTCACTAAAGCTAATCCCGAGTGTATGTTCATTCCATCCAGTACCACGACCCGAGATAACGGAAGAGTCAAAAGCTCATCACCATCACATTCGTTATACATAAAAACAGCACAAGCTCTTTTCTTTTTTTAAAGGAATAAGAAGCAAAATCCATGCAACCATAGTCATTTGTAACCTGGTCAATTTCCAAGCGTGCCATCACATCAATTATTTTACTTGGGCACTCCCTGTACTTTACCACAGGCACATTTGACTACAGTTGCTGGGATCTGAATGTGCAATGTCAGCTTTGAATGGATGGCCAGTCCATTGTGTATCACTCTAACAATCACACAGCCATTCAAACTGCCTGCAAAAGGGATATGAAAACCAGTTTAGTAAATAGAGAAAGAGTGGCATATGTAGCAATATAATTCCTGTAATAGATGTTTAATTACTTTATTTGAGCCAGAATATTTTATCTGTCACTCAAAAAAAGAAAGTGATGGTGTACACCAGTGTTCCAAACAAGTTCTTACAAAAATCATAAATAAAGTAACATTTTGCAATTCCAAAGAAACCACAGAGAGCATCTACTGTTATCTTGGATCAGAGGAGGCTTTTTTTAAGATGTTTAATTTACGTCCCTTAACAACCAGATATGGGATATCCAACAGCAATGAATGAAGGAAATGGTTCAAATGAGGCTAAATTAGCAATGCAATATATATACTATTGCCAGAAGTAGTAATTTCTTTCACCGCACATCGTCTGGCATTAAGCGCTACCTACATTAACAACACTGAACTAATCATGTCCATGGAACTTGAAAGTTTAGTACTTATCTCTCAAGCAAAGGTCAAGCTCCCGTAGAATTTACAAATAAGATTACTAAGCAGCATGTCGACTGAAGTTACTTACAGTTATCATCACCAAACAAAGCAAGTGGAAAGCAGAATAGAGCATTTATGAGTTCACATTCATAGAACCATTTATTTTTCATGTTAATGTCTTATTTATTTCCTACGGATTAAAACAGTTACCTTTTTTTGTAATGTTTGTGTGCAGATCAGGTGCAGGTCTTCCTATGTATTTCAGTTTCACTTTGTCTTCTAATGATAATCTAGAAAATGGGCTACTCAGTAAAAACTTTCTTTATTCATGTTACTAACAAAGACAAAAGATTACATACTTAGTATTTAACAGTTTTCCTAGCAGAAGCAGACTTCATCTTTAGCCGTCTACTGTAGTAGTTTTGGCAATGCAGATAACGTTATTAGAAAATAATGTTTAGTTTAAGTAGGAACTATGGGAAATGAATGAAGAATGTGATATTGCAAAACACAATTTTCAGCTAACTTTTGCTAACTTTTGCACTGCAAAGTAGTGATTTCTGATGTCTCAATACTTTGTTTCATACTTTATCTTAGGTTATGTATAAGTTGGTATGTTTGATGACATGTGCTGCCAACGATAGCCATGACAGAAATTAACTGGCATGGATTTTGTCCATCTCCTTACCCCTCCACTTGCCACTAGTGTCTTGAGTAAACATCCACAATGCTGTCCATCTGTGCCAAAAATGAGGTAACATGGATCCATAGAGTAGTAACATAACAGTGTTGCAAATTTAGAAGTACTGTACCTTCAAATGGGAAGAGTTCTGATCTGCAGCCAATGAGATTTGTTTACATGCACAGCATTGCAAGCTCATTACCTCCACTCTTTTCATATTTGCCTCTCTCTCTGGCACACTGTCCTACTATTCTCTTGGCACTCGTCAAGCCCCAATTAAGGGGAAAGCAATATGACAACACAGCAAGACTCCGATTGGTTGCCGGCCTGAAGGTGCTCAAGGACAAACTCCTTCCCATTTGAATAGCACAGTAGCAGTCCCTTCTGTGGCTTTTTGTTGCTAGGCAAGACATTTTATCGCAGCTTGAAGAATATTAAGCCTAACTAGGTTTAGAGTATATAAACAATTTTAAACATGTACTTGTTCCCATTTTTAAGGCAGAGTTATGGCACAGAGGCACTATCCCCGGTGCCGCCCCTGGATCAGAACACACTTTACATCTCAAATTCATCTAATATGTGGCATAAACAGTGCATTCCCAAGCCCTACAGTTCAAATGTGTCTGCAAAACAAATAAATAATCTACTTCAAAGGTTTTATGCATAGAACAATTAATCATTTTTTAGATATATTTGATGAAACTTCATTATGCATAATTAAGTAAACACATGAGGAGCATGCAAATCATATTCTGCCTACATGAGAACAAAATCACATTTGACATCATTTTATGTTAGTTCTTTGCTATTTGATCTTCATCCTGTGAAGCACAATCAAACTGCATTTTGTTCTGATAATTGTTTTACACTGTGTGATTTCCTCATCTATTATCAATACAAACTGGCATTTGTTTGCTATTGGTAAAACTTTTTGATATTCTACAGATGGGGTCTTAAATACTCCATATTGCTATACTAATCAGCTCACACATTGTTATTCCATAATCTGGACCGTATTTCAATCTATGCTTACAGACGGACGGACGGTTGTTTGCAACTTTATGTATTATCCAGTTATTTTATAATTTTCTAAAATAGGAGTAATGCAATTTTAATTATCTAAATTAAAAATGTATTAAACAAATACTTCATGCATTGTTAAAACATGTGTAGGTCTGATGTGAGATATTATGCTGTATTAAATCCATAGTCATACACTGATAATTATACAAGAATGAAAGTTTGAACCGTTTCATTCTTTACACTTCTTGACTTAAAGAAGAATGAAACAAAAACGTCATGTTGCTTCTTAAATGAAGGATATATTCTATAAAATGTAGGGATAACTTCATTTCTACATACAGTATTGTACAGTATCTGCATCATACTCATCAGTAGAAGTCTTATATTGCAGGCTGTTTTGGAATTACAAATCATTACAACACACACAGTAATAAATTTTCATAACTGTTCTTGACGGTATTTCAAGTTCAAGAATAGTATATTTTGTGGTGGTGTTACTGAATCACTTTAGGATTATACAAACAACATAACGGAAAAAGTAAAATGCACAGCAAATAATTCTCATAATTTTCCAAATAAAATCGTTCAAAATATATAGGATATGGGTAGAATTTTGCAAAAGGAAACATTTTTCACTTGGTCCCATAGCTTGCTTGTGCTCCTTTCACTTTAAGTATACAGATTACGAACAGCAGTCACAGATTTTAAAAAAACTAACTTATGAAAATTTCAGAGGGCTTTCATTAAAACCTGGAACTACTCCAATTATAAGGATAAATTAAAAATATTGTCAAACACTAAATTCTAGTAGGACAGTTGTTCTCTATCATCTCCATCCCACAGCAAATGACAAAACAGAACAATATGAGACTAGACTTTGTAAAAGCATAATTTTGGAGCTATGTGACAACAGTTTTATGAGGGTGAGACAAATGAAAACTGGAAATATTTTTTTACGGCTCCTTTATTACAGACAGAGTTGAAATAAGTACACTATTTTCAGTACCCCTGCTTTTCAGTACATTTCTGCCACTGAGTTGGAAGGGCATGGATACCTCTGGAAAAAAAAATCTTTTGGCTGTGCATGTAGCCAATCAGTGCACCATCTGCTTCACCCCTGTGTTGGTTGCGAGCTTGTTGCCACCTAAGGAGTCCTTTAGTGGGCCAAAGATGTGGAAGTCAGAGGACGTGAGGTCAGGGGTGTAAGGAGGAGGGGGAGGCACTCCAGGCACAAGTCCTTGATCTCGCCTAAGTCGCACAAGTGTATGAGGTCATGCGTTCTCATGCTGGATAAGAATGCCTGTTGAGAGGAATCCACAGTGCTTGGTGCATATGGCAGGTTTCAGAATGTCATGCATCAATTCACTATAGGTGGCACTGGTCGTCTTGCCCTTTTCGGTGTAATGTTACAGAACAGGGTCAGCATCACCTTTTGATGGCTGACTTTGGAACTTTTTCAGCTTTGGCAATGATGGGTACCACCATTCCATACTGGAGCTCTTGGTCTCTGGTTGTTAGTGATGGACCAAGGACTTGTCTCTTATCACAATCCACTTCAAAAATGTGTCACCCTCAAGCTCTTAGTGGTGCAGCAGCTCCTGGCAGGTATTGACTTGCCTCTCCTTCATTTTGGAAGTCAGGCGATGAAGTACCCATCTTGCACTTGCTTTCCAATACTTCAATCCATCATGGACTATATGGTGAGCAGAACCATGACTGAGCTGTAATTGCACTGCAATCATTAGGCTGTCACAAGATATGCCATCTGCCAAACTTGTGCCGCTGCTGCAGCCCCTTACTGTGCCAACATGCATTGATGGATTTCTATAGGTTTTGTGCCTTCACTGTGTAGGAAACGGATCACTCTGTACTGTTCTTCTTTGGTGCACTCCGACAGAGGAGCTGCCATGTTGGAAACTCGTGTGTCGCGCTGCTGGGTCACATGGGGTCGGAGGACCAATGGCAATTGATGGCAGGAGAATCCACACATGTGCATACCGGGTCTGAACGTAATAAAAGAAATTTTAGATTTTCTATAGCAGTTTTCTGGTTTTCATTTGACTCACCCTCGTAATTGAGATAACACTGATAATGAAGGCAATGATCATGCCAGCAATAGAAGAGAATTCAGAATAAAATGTGATGAAAAAACTAAGCATTCAGAAATATAAAGTAGGTACTGAAATTACAAGAAAATGCACATTTTTGGAACATGAAAATATCTAGGAAATAATGATGTGGTACATAACAATAAACTGATATGAAAGTTTCTACAAATCTGATACTTTGAATTCTGATACAACTGATAGCAAGGAAGAAGAGACTTTCACCGCAGATGGCAATGAAGCTACAGCGGAAGATTTCATTGTTACTTGAACATCTGTACTTTTATTACTCAAGGAATGTGTTTATGTAGAAATGAAGTCAAAACTATTTAAATAAATAAATAAATAAATAAACTTGGGTTCATTAAAAGGTTAGTGGTAAACCTATATGTTTGGCAGAGGATGGTCATTAAAATTCCAGGGTTTTCAGCCTGAATTTACTATATTCTGTAATGGACTTAAATTCCTGAAAATTACTGCCTTTTAACCTGTTCAAAGAGCTACAGTTAAAGGCAGTTTGTGACAAGCTAATGACTAGGCTTGCAAAATAAGAAATGTATAAAATTAAACCTATTGTCTATGACAAGCATAAAGGAATAAGATATCTGTTAAAGCTCAGCATCCAGAAGTTGAACATGCATTCAATGTATGGCATTTGTTTAAAAGTCTAATCACAAAATTTAAAACTGTGGAAAACAAAATATGTCTATGATTAATAGCATGGATAGCCAATATAATGGACCATTTATTGTAGGCTGCAGAAGACAGTAGCAAGAATGGTACTATTTCTATTGAAAAATTCACATCAATTCTTCATCATATGACAAATGAACATAAACGGCTAGAAAATAGCAAATGGAAACCTTGCGAACATGAAGAATTACTGGACGACAAAATACAATTATGGATTGAAGGACACTCAAATGTCTATGCTGCTCTGAAAAAAATTATTTTGCATAGTCGATAACTAATTAAAAGATTTGGTGATATTTGACATTATATACATAATGATAGTTTAGAAAGTTATCAGTCTTCATCTCAGACATGCTTCGAAAAGAAGGTATTTTTATACAATGAACCTCAACTTAAGAGTCGTGATTGCAGCGATACATTACAATTTCTATGTAAATAAAAAAGGCAGGTGCCAAAAGACACATCCGGACCTTGCACTGCGAAAATAAATATGAGGAATCTAATAAAATAACAATAAAAATAATGATGAATTAATTGAAGAACAGACATTATGTGTACTGAACTGCACACTGAAATTGAACATGGCCATTATTCAGGTGGGTAATGTATCTTAGAAGTAGTAGTACATATTATAATATGTTTGTTGCCTACAATGAACTGTCCATTGGATTAGTAGCCTGGGCAAATGTGGATAGTCCAATTCATGCATTATCTTACTGCTTTAATAAATTTACTTACTTAATGTATATATAATTCCATTATAAATTACTACTTTAAAACTCATAAATTACTGTCCCTTTCCTCCTTTAGCAGTCTACTTCAGTTTAACGGAGGGAGAATGAAACTGTTGATAAGTGAAATCCAAAACTCTGTTTAGTCACTCTGGGTGGATCCATTATCACAGAAAGCAAAATTGATCTGTTACTGCCAAAGAGTATAGCTCTCACGTCTTCACCTTCACCAGAGTTACTATGATTGAAGCACTTCTTGTATTTTCAGTCAACATAAGAAGGTTGGCCAAAGACAGGACAATTTGATATAACAACAACAACAACAATAATAATAATAATAATAATAATAATAATAATAATAATAATAATAATAATAATAACAACAACAATAATAATGATAATGATAATAAAATAATGATAATAATGATGATACCTGGTGATGGTGATGATACAGAACCCTACTAATTTGAAATTCTGTATAATCTGAACATAAATCCATAATTTAAAAGACAATAAAAAGGTTATTTGTACTGTTGAGAAAGCATTTTACTATGGAACTGACAAACTATGCCCATCGGAATGAATAGTTTATGGCACAGAAATGTTTTGCTGAACTTTGCTACATGTAATGTGCCTGTACATAAAGTGTTTAGTCATTGTTAATAAACATTTTTACATTTACTTAGATACCGTAGCAGTAATCACATGTTAATGAAGCAATAATTTTCACTTAGCTTGCAAAATCAGTAATCTGCTTCTGCCATAAAGAAGCAAACCTGCTCAAAGATGCAATGTTACGCCAGTGTAGCATGAACATCATGTAATTTGGTGTAGCAGCAGTGTGCTGTTCTACGTAACATAATGCTAATTCAAGGGCATCTGCAGCATCAGAATGTGACACAGTATCCTTAGGAAAGTTTTCTCCTTCACTAACTCCATCTTCAGAATTGTTATTAGGTTGACTCTGGGCCACAGAGACAATGGCTTCATCACTGATGTCTTGATGACCATTATCATCCACTGAAATCCATTCGAGAAGACAATTTCCTCCTGCATTTTTGCAGGTTTATTGAACAAATTGAATGATACTGTTGTTTGATGTCAGAATGGATGGAGTTTCTTCAAATACAAGACTTGGGCACAGTATCTTCCACAATCTCTCTCTTTATTTTATTTTTTTTTTTAAGTTTTGTTTATTAGTGAAGTTTGCATATATTAAACTAGATTCTGGAAATACATTTATAATATCAATCACTAGACATTATTGTAAGACAACTCTTCTTCAGTGTCCAGTACTGTCCATTAACTAATTCACACTGTAAACTACTGGTAGCAGGATTACTGCCAGGTACTATTAAATACTGCTGTTTATCTCATTTTCCAGCGGTTAGTTACATGATCTAATGACAACATGAAGATGCATTGATCTTGGGTTGGTAGGACTGCGTCTTGCAAATTATTCTGATAAAAAATAATGTGATGAATAAAATATTAATATTTTGTGTTTTATTCTCTTTTACATAAGTACATATTTTTGGTTTACCCTTATTTTAGTATTTACTTAGCCTTCCTTATGCATAACTTTTCTTTAAATCATCATAAAATTGCAAGCCCATTTGTTGTTAAGTTTCAAAGAGCTATGTGCAACTTGTACAACAAAATGAAGGAAAGCCTGTAATATCACATTAACAAAACAAAGAAACAAACTTGTTTCTTAACTAATATAATAAAATATTTTATTAAACAAAATAAGTCAGTAGCATGAGATAATCATTTCTATAATATTTATTTTTCTAAAATATATACATTGTTTTGAACAGTCTAACTTGAAAAAATTGTGTTGAATAAATTGTTGTATGGGGTTATTTTCTTTCTCCTCTTTTCTTGTCACATTAGCTATGAAACACTGTAAATTTATGCACCACTTGCATATGTCTATCAAGATTAGATTTGCGACTCATTACTGCATTACATACTGGACAACGTGTTGTGCCTTTGTGCATTTCTTTGTGTGCATTCAAGGAGCATCGCTGGCGGAAACCTTTGCCACAAACATTACATTGATGCTCACCTAAAAGTAAAAGAAAAAATTATCACTGTAATTGACAAACAGAACATTTAAATTTACTTTAACATGCTGATAATGGCAGTGTACTGACCTATTTTGTTACACAAGCTTCACTCATGTCTTCAGATTATTTAGATGCGGATGCAAAATAAAATATATTCCATGTAGAAATTTTTAATGCATTTATAATCTTTGTGTTTTTCTTCTCAATCTTGTACACTTGAATAAACTGTTTTCTATTTAGTTACATATTAATTTCTTATCAACAAATTAAACATATTTTAACCTCAAGAGTTTTGTAAGCATACTCAACAATTAGAATGGAATAGGTAGGTATGCACTGCGATCATCTTTATGAAAGGATGTATAGAAATTCTTATGATACAAAATTTCCAGTTTAACTCCCATGAAACCAAACAAGCTGCACTCCAAGAATTTCCTGATATTTTCTGAATAAGCTAAGATGAAACATTAGTAAATGATGCTGATGTGCAACTGTATAGTTTTAAAATTACAAGATTTACTCTCAAATTAAATTCACTAACACTAATAATGTTAAAAATTTGCTATGCAGTATTACCACACTATGTTTACAACTACAATCAACTCATCACATATAAAAAATATATTAATTCTTCAGCATCTAAATGTCTTATTTAAATTTCATATACTTATTTTTACATATTTTATATTATTAAGTAGAACAGCTGTACTTTGTTTTCAGCAGGAATGAAATAATGCTTATGTAATGTAACCTCTTAAGCTGTAAAAATGACTGATTACTGTCAAACACAGCTAACTGTACAGTACATGAAATAGAAATAGAGGAATACAGCAACAGCAACAACGGAGGTAAAGGAGGGGAGGGGGGGGGGGGATAGAAATACTGTAAGACTTTGCTGTGCAACCTTTTATAGATGCACTACCACTTAATCACTTAATACTTATTTTAACACCTATGTTCATCATTTAAAGGGCTAAAAATTATAATTTTCTATATGCATTCACTAGAAATACTGTGTAGGGTAGGATAGGATGTTCAGGTCATGAATTCTGCAGTATGCAACAGTCACACAAACCCAACAGGTAATTATACAGTGGTAACAATGACAATTGAATAGTAACTAGTAGTATGGTATTCCAGCTGAACGACAGTGTTTTGTAACATGCAACCTGCCAGTGAGTATTGCCCATATGAGTCACCTGTATTCAAACTTTGGCCCCCAATTAACATTGTATAATAACAAAAAATAAATGCAGTTTATTACTGGAGAAAGCTACTCAACCCTGTTTAATACTATCATATAACTTGAGCATCAGTATTGGAAATTATACTCTTATACTTGAGATTGTCACTTTGAGATTACGTTCAACTTCTATTTTAAATCAACATTTGATGACAGAACACAACAGCCAGTTTTACTTAAGCATGTTGATGCAAAAGGAAGGAAATATTGCAATTTTCCCTTTGTTAATAACATGTTTATACTGCAAAATGCTTAAATTTCAGTATTATTCTTTTCAACTTTTTAAATTGAATTTCCAGTTTCATTTGTAGATAATTGAATTAGTCACTGTATTTGATGCCAAATTGTACCATTTATAGCTGCACAAGCTTTCTAACTTTAAATAACGTAACAACTAAAGATCCTGGGGTATTAGGTAAGATGTATAATTTAAAAAGTAAAGTAGAAATATATACCACATTTATTGTTTAAAAAGATCACCAAGAAAAACCATTTTTCCATTTTCCATGCATTACAAAAGAATAAGAATAATTCAGACCAGCATTCATGTTAATAAAATTATAAGTTATACCTGATGGAAAGAGTACAGATGTCCATTTACTCTACTTATTACACTGAATTAAATATTTTAACTAATTTTTCTTTGAGGGCTATATTTGCTCATTGACTCAAAATTAACACCTGATGTAAAACCATAGTTCAACTTATTGACAGTTAAAAAGAAATTGATTGCATTTTCCAGATACACTTTTTATAGAATTAATATGTTTGTACAATTTGCCATTGAAATTTTCTCAGAAATATAAGTTTTGTGGTGTAATACATCTGACAGTGTTTAAGACAGATACTTGCAATTGCCACTCAGTCCTGACCTGCATCACACTGCTTGTGTTTGGAGTTTTGATACACAACAGCTGATCAAAACTAGGTCAGAGCATGGAGTCCAAGATTAAACTGTGAAGTTGTTGTTTACCTATCCAGCAATACTTAGATACTACCTTACAGAATTGAGACGCAGCTAGATATCTATACTCTTACCATCCAGTGTACATAAACATTGGATTCTTTCATTGAAGGTAACCAATATATTTTGCATGTTATATAAACACAATTCACTCTTGTTATCATTAAAAACTTAAATTACACTGCTATCAAAATAATAAGTTTCTTATCAATTATAGAAAGAATAAACCATTGCAACCATCAAAAAGATAGTAAATATAATCAGGGCTTTTTTTCTGACAATGGGGTGTTGGAACTCTCAGAGGAAAGTAAAGATGTAGATGTTAGAACTCATTAAAACAATAAAACTTGCATGCATTGTTACTTGGATCAAATTTAAAGGCAGCTTACAAACTTTACTCTTGTCAGCATCTTCTTCAGTTTGTTGGATCTAAGACCATTCATTTATAAGGATCTTAATGCCCTTATTCACATGGAGACCCTTTCTGAAGTGACTACCAGTTCTTCTCTCCATTTTAAATGGTCTCTAAAGGGGCATGAATGGCTTCTCTTTTACTGAGCTAAAATCTTCTTGATAATGTGCATATTTCTTCTTCTTCACACAGGTCATTTGAGTTTTCTGACAATTTTTTGGACTCTAGAACTCTAGCCGATTTGACATTTTCAGGTGGTCTTCTAACAGTAGTCTTTTCTGGATGGAAATTGTTAACTGTCCACAGAAAGAAAGAAAGTGGAGGGATTGATAAGTCAGCTATTTTATTTTTCTTGTACAAGGAGAAGCCTTTGAAATGCAGAATTCCACTTGCCTCAAATGCTTGCTGATAGTAAGGATCTGGAACAGACTTTTGTTTCTCACAAAAACAACCTGATACTCAATCTTGCTATATAGGTGCTTTGTATACATATCAACACTTCTAGTCTGAAAATCTAAGGTAAGTTCAGAGAGTTCTTGCAAAACATCTCAGTTTTAGATCCAAAATGAATTAAACTGTTGTAATCTTTCTATACATACCTACATAATCGTACACTGCTCTTTTTTGTCTCTACAACTTTACCCTTTTCAAAATGAATTACTAAGACTTCACAATCTTGCCAAACAGCTAAGACAGTCCTAAAGATGGGTGCAATTCACCTCTTGAATAGGATTCTTCCTATTTTCAAAAGCTTTAAATTTAGTATTGCTGCACATGCTGAAGCTGTTTTGCACACTTTGGAGATAAAACGGTTACTATTACGGCTATTGCTCTCTTCAATATCATTGTGAAAAATATTGGAGAGGAAGAGGATTAATGACTTCATTGTCAGAAATCCAGCATTAGCTAACAACAACAACAACATTTTGGAGATGCGTGATACATAGCATACAACTTATCCCTGAAACTATTGAACCTACTGATGCAGATGCTTCTTCCACCACATAATTTGCACTGATAATTCCAGCCTATGGCTGCACAGTGCTGTAACACACTAGCACAGAATCTGTCTTCGAAAATTCTTATAATCCTCCTTGTGATCCAAACATTATAGCAGTACCATTATGTATCACTGAAACTAAATCCTAATAAAGGAGTGCAAGAGATTATGCTTCTAAATGTATCATTTGCAGTTAAATCTTTTTACTTGATTAAGTCAATGATAAGAGTCCCAGGTTCCTGCACAATGATTTCTTGAATTTCGATGCAGATGTATACAAGATTACAACTGATTTTTACTAACTGGTAGAAGATTCATCAAGAAGAAGAGAAAATGTGCTTTCTGAATCTATATTTTTTTTCATTAATGTTGTTCTCTTTTCATTACTAGTGTGATTTGCAATATTTAGTGAGGCATTTGTTGAATGCAAAATCCCATCCATATCAGTGTCATTCAATTCCTGGAAATCCATTTGTTTCAAAATGATTGAATGACTGATTCTTTTTTGCCATGAAAAATTTTACTTGTAATATCCTTCTCTTTTTCAATGACCTTAAATATATTAATATTATTTTTTCCTTTCTTCATATATTTTAGCTTCTATTTTATGACTTGAATCTTCTTTAAAGTAAAAAATATTTTTCTGCTGTTTGTGACTGCCACCGTAAGATGTTATCTAGCAGTTTATCTCTCTTTGAATACCATGAATACCTATATTCTTCTGTGTTCCTCAATGTCCAACACTCTTTGATACCTACTTTGCAGCTTAACTTGTCATCGTAAAATAATAACCAATTATTCTTTTTCACTTATTCATTCTCTAGTTTTATTGTCTGCAGTCAGGCCAGGTGTTTTGATAATTTGACTTTACACTACAGAGCAAAGTAGTCTTCCCAAGACACTTGCTGAAATTGAGCATCTAAGTTGCTATCAGTTGAAATAACTCATTTTGATCAACACATGGATTGTTTTGAACAGGCTTCAGAGCTTTTATAATTAGTTGGCACAATAAAGCAGTCAGAAATCTTTGTCGTTTTGATCACTTATCATGTGGCCATCTGTTGATACAAACTAGTCCACAAAACTACAAATGCTTGTTCACTTTGAACTTTGAATCTGTAAGTACACCAAATAAGATTTAGGATTTACTACAACTGTAACTCCGAGAAACAAATAACTATTTATTATAACAAAAGAGATTGAAATGCAAATAAAAACTGCATTCACCACACAGATTACAAACCAAACTGAGAGGCAGAAATAAGCACAATGAATTTTAAATCAAGCACCAGTTGTGTATGTATGATAGTTTATGTATCAATTCTCAAAACAACAATACATATGCAATATCTTGCACAATTGCTAAATTAAAACAATTGGAATGAACACAAATGACAATTCAATATTGGTAATTTTATTTATGAAGTTTTATTCTAAAAATCTAGGAAGAATTTAAACCATAAAGGTGAGTTGATTAATAACATTACACAGCACTTACCTATAATTTACCGGAACATGTTTCAGAGGCTGACTTTCCTCCATTATCAACCAGACATTAACTGGTTCTCCCTGGTGTGCATGGTGATGTTTCCTCTGAGATCTCCTCTGGCGGTGGTTCAAGGAACTTGCTGAAGATATCCACCTCCAGAAGAGACCTCAGAGGAAACATCACCATCCACACCAGGAAGAACCAGTTAATGTCTGGTTGACAATCGAGGAAAGTCTGCCTCCAAAACATATTCCAGTAAATTATAAGTGTTGTGTAGTGTTATTGACTCACCTTTTTGGTTTAAATTGATTATTACAACATTGTTTTCATACTTTCAAGAAAGAAGATATCTAGAATGAAGTTCCAAAAACAGGTTCCAGAACACTGTTCCAGCACATTCCACAGGAAAAAAGCCCTGGATATAACTTTTTCAACAGAGATACTGAGAAAAAATTGTAATAGTTCCATCTGTTTTATGCTTAAATTTATGCACTTGAATTTAGATTATTAAACAGGTTCTTCTTCTTCTTCTTTACTCCACACAAATACAATACTTAGTAACGTTTATGTACTGTTTGCAAGTGTCGTTCTAGATGGGATCTGCGGCTCAGTACTGTCCTACATATTGGACACTGCGTTGCGCCTATATGCAAATCTTTGTGTGCATTCAATGAACATCGCTGTCGGAAGCCTTTGCCACATATATCACAATGATGTGATAATTCATACAAAGGGTCACCTAAAAGTAGAAGAAAAACTTTCATAGGTTGCTGCTGCATTAAATATTATAGCTCTGATTTCATAAGTTGGTAAAACATGCACACTTTGTTAATTCAATAAATATTATACTTATCTCTAAATATCTGGATATATTTAACTCTAAGGAATGTACATATGCATCCATGTAGCCACATGGATTGGAAAGTTGACATTTGTTAATCATATCCAAATTAAGTTTGGAGTTATACAACTTGAATATTGTAACATTGAAATCATTACAGACCCTTTTTTATTATTCTCTTAATTAATGACATAGGTTCAAACCTTTTAGTGTAACTTAGTTGAGTGTGTTCCTGTAACATAAAACCTTGCACAAGATATTCACGCTACAACGCTAATAAATAATTAGAAAAATTTATTCTATTATGCAAATACATAGATGAATATATGCATAACAAATTACACTACATTTAAGTGCATATAGACACGTATTCATAGGTGTATTACTTTATGGCTGTATGATACAAATGGGTATGGACACCATAGCTTAACATGATTTTACATGGCACACTGAAATGAAATGTAAACACTTTTTCCTTTGAGCAAGAGATTCACCAAAACTATTTATAAAAGACCATTACTCTGCAATGGATATTAATCTATAGGCATTCCATAGACTCTGGACAGATAAAGATAAATTCAATCGATTTTTCATCTACGGGTTCTTTCTTTCTTTTTTTTATGCAGAGGCACCAAATTTTCTACAATGTATCGTATCATGTATCAATGTATCACTTCCATCAATGATAATTTACATTGTGTACTAGACTGAGCAATGCAGGAGAGATCTGTATTTATTGGAGCTAATGGGAAAGACAGGCTATGGCGCAAATCACACTTACAGCTGGATTCACTGTTCTTGGTCCCTGACCTTGAGTGGAAGTCCTGTAGGCAAACCTATAGTTTCTGTCTCTCTCGTCATCTCATATAATTCTGGGAATGAAACCTTGCACAGCAGGTGGGGCGGGGAGGAGGAAGGTAGTAATGTCTGCATTTCAACAGTCCTTGCTAATTCATAGTTGCTTTTTTGTGCAGCGTGTAGTAAGTAAAGACATATTAAGATATTTGAGATAAGAAGTGAACATAGTGAATTTGAGACATTGATCACAGCATACATCAATTATGTTGCCACTGCTTTCTAAATTAGGATCCAAAACGTTACAAAATCAGAGTAGCGAAATTGTTTCAAATGAATGGGCATACATGAAGGAAAAAACTAAAAACAAAGAACTGCTTACATCAGAAGAGTTTTTCAAAAGGATTAAAAAAGTTCAAAAACGCGTATTAGATGCCACAGGAGCATCAGAAAGAACAGTGAAAAGAATTGTTCAAGAATGCGAACAACATGAAAATCAGAACATGTCTTTTGGAACTCCAGGCACAAAAAAGTTCTGAAATGAGTAACAGATCCAGATGACATTGATAAATGTGTTGTTAGAAGAATGATTCATAATTCCTATGTTCAAGAAAAATTTGCTTTTTTCTTTTTTCTTTTTTTTAATTAACGTCCTCCAACGTAATGTCATATCAGACGGTGAATGAACGAAATGGAAGAAATGATGCTCAAATGAGCCCAAGGTCCATGGAGCTTTAAATTACCCATCATTCGTCTTCTCAGGATAAGGGAAAACCTCGGAAAAAACCTTACTCGGATAACTTACCCTAAGCGAGATTCGAACTTGCGACCTCTTGAAAGTGAGGCATCACGAGGCAGGCAATAAAAAAGTGCTCATACAATAGCCAAATTACTTAGAATTTTAAGAGAAGGCATTAACTTCCAGGGCAGCAAGTCATCCTTAAACAGAATAGTGAGAGAACTGGGTTTTAAATGGAAAAAGACCAAATTTACAATATCTGCAATGATGCATGTATTAATACTAACACATTTGCACCACTAATTAAGCTAGGCACATTGTATAAACATTTTTTCTGCATGGACTGTACATACCACTTTACGAAGTAGAACGTTATGTGAGTAGCATATGATGCTGACGCACCAATTCGCATGCTGTCTGCTGTCACCTAGCTTGGTAAGTAAACTCGCTTTCAGCCGGTAATTATTATTTATTTATGCCAACAAACTTACTGTTGGTGTTTTTAAACACACAAGCCGTGTGTGGGCAAAGTTTAAGAGGTAGAACTGGAGAAATACGAACTGGCTTGAGAATTTAATGCCATTCTGGCAGTTTGTCACAATAGCTCAGTGGTAGAGCGTCCGCCCGGCAAGCGGAAGGTCTGTGGTTCAAATCCCAGTTGTGGCATTGAATTTTTTAAGTACCAGTTCTACCTCGCTTTCAGCCTTTACATTTATTTCCTTCAGGGGCCAAGAACGATGAATCCAGCTGTACATAGTAGTGGTAGTCTGATGCATGGCTAACACTGTATACCATCATGATAAAACTGTATCTTTTGTATGAATTCAATGAGCAGTTTTTTGGTTGTTTAGAATATGGATGTATTATGTGATTCTGGTTTTACTTCATTGGGCCATGAGTGGACTAGAAAGACACTGCAATTTGTGCTGTAGCTTGTCTATCTTGTTAGCCATGATATTTATGATAAAAACTTGACCTGCTACACTTGCTTGGCTTTGGGGTACCAGTACATAACAGCAGCTGTACCATGCTTCTCTTAAATAATGCAACTGGCAGCTCCCTGCTGCCATGACAGTTATATGAGTCCTCTTGTAAAGTAGTGGCAGATGGGCTTGCTGTTTCAGCAATTAATAAAGTTAACAATGAAACCATTGTTAAAAAGATGTTCAAAATTATGTTCCTCTACATCTATACAAGTACTATGGAACACTGAAATTTCTGCAGACAAAATACTGGAGAATGCATGCCAGGTCTTCTAATTCATTTAATACTTGGGAATTTGTTGCATAAACTTTATCTTTAAGCATCCCCCATATAATAATCACACAGATTTTGATGTGGAAAGTGAGCATGACAGTCAACTATCCTGTTATAAAAATACATTGTAATGTAAGGCAGCAGTTTTCTTGGACTTCTTTCCATTACAGCCCCTATCTTCTGTTTGTTTGATGCAGATCTAAGCTGTTAAAATTGTTCTAACCACCTATAAATTGTGCATTTGCTAGGAATGTTGATGACAGGGAAGTTCTGTATAAATCCAACCTCTGACCATCTATATGACTCCATTTGAGCGAACCTTAATACAGTAAACATTGGTGTTCTGCAGTATATGTCACAACTACATACAATCAACAGACAGCTTAACATAATATTATTCCCACTATCCATCATGCCAAACAAAATTAGCTCTAACTGCAAATATTGTTACTCTCCTTATGCACATGAGCTGGCTACCACAGTAATGATATTTGAACCCAATACCAGTGATTAGAAACAGCAGCTATTAGTTGCATCATTCTGGCTAAACTGAAATTTTGCAAAAGAGTGAAACTAGTTTATAGTGTATCGTGTACATTTATTAACTAGGACATCTTTCACATTTCATTAATAGTTACAAATTATTTTCATGTTTGCATAACTGAAACATGGCTGGAATTTATCAGTTAAATTGCATAACAGAGGTATTTTTCTAATCTTAACAGTGCAGGAAATGTGAACTGTTTTACCAATTTGAACACATAATAATACTATACACCTCTATTCCAGTAATGGAGATTCTAATGGGTATGTAAGAATCTAGAATCTATGTATATGATGCTAATGAAAAATGAAGCCTGAGTGCAAAATTGAGGAATTTAGTTTTCACAACAATGTTACATGGACAGATTAGAATGTGAATATGCTTGGCTAAAGGTGAGTGGACTTTCAAGAATGATTTGCCAGGAACTTACATGTCAATATTTCATTTAATCTTCCCACATTCAAAAGTTGTAAATACTTAAATATTAATTTTGTTTTAAAACATAAACCTTATGCAGAATTTTTCTGAGTTATTCACAATTAAATTATTATCAGTGCTGATATATACAAAATGAACATGCTTTAAACTGCTATCCTTTCCAGGTGAGACTGGTGTATATCCATATAACACTGTTATGTAACTCCTCATGTTACATGTTTCAGTACTTCAGTATTTTATCAGTATAGCTCATTGTTTAAATTAAAAGAATTATTTTCTTGTTTAACGACGCTGTCAATTGCCAGGATCACATCAATGTCGCCGGTGTGCCGGAATTTTGTCCCGCAGGAGTTCTTTTACATGCCAGTAAATCTACTGACATGGAGCTGTAGTTTTTAAGCACACTTAAAAACCATCGGCCTGGGCCGGGTTTGAACCCGTGACCTTGGGATCAGTAGACCAGCGTCTAACCAACTGAGCCACCCAGACCGAGATAGCTCATTGTGATACATTTTTGTACAATATACGTCTTGACGTAAGGTGTACCTTTCAATAGTACATGCAAGTATAAAAGTTTAGGCTTTTATTTATTTTTGTATCCGAGTACATGTATGTACCATTTTAAAAGCTAAAGTCACAGCTATTATCTCCTTAATTAACAAAATACAAAAAACAGACATGATATTAGTTCCCCATTGTTAGCCAGTGTTTGATATGTAAAAGAAATGTTACTCTGTATGTGCATAAAACTGAAATAAATGATCTATGTAGATCATGCTTGTTTTATGCACAGACAAAACAAAATACAAAAAGCAGACATGAAATTAGTTCCCCATTGTTAGCTAGTGTTTGATATGTAAAAGAAATGTTACTCTGTATGTGCATAAATCTGAAATAAATGTTCTATGTAGATCATGATTGTTTTATGCCCAGACAAGCATTCTGTCTCACATGTTTATATCCAACTTATGTTACTGAGTCTGAGCATTGATGCATACTGTAATCTTGAAAATGGAATGTTATACAGACTCTGAAACAACTGTTTTTATACAAAACTTACATGGTATATTTGAAGATCACTTTTCAGCTTCATATAATTCTGAAGATCTAGACAATCTTCCATCACGAACAAACATTGGAACACACAACACTAAGGTACCATGTTATTTGAATGAACTAATATTAGTTATGTTGGAAAGATAGTATCAGACTGAAAAATGCAAAGCATAGCCAGGATCTGAACACTGTAGAATGTTATTTTGCACAATTTCAGCAACAAGAAGACAACTTAATTTTCTTTCTCTAGCCATATTTTATTTCATCTAGACCAAGCTGGCACTAAGGGATTCAGATGATATGTGTATAGTGGCAAGAGAATAATGGTGTGGTAAAAAAGACAAAAATGCATTTACTTTAAAGATATTCTTTTTTTAGTTTTTTTACTTCAATCAACTTGTATAGTTCTGATTTAGTGATTTAGAGTCAGAACTGTCATACTGAACCTATTTGTTTTGCAACAAAGATTTCATGGAACTCCTAGAAGGGGATTTGTCCACCTCTACAAAGTGACAAGGAGTATCATCTAAACTACAACAGGACGCAAATTAAAAGCTAGTTTCTCTGAATTTGCAACATACGTTAGTCTATGGTAGTCATCTTTAGTTGTCCTGGCCTTGTAAACAAAAAAGAATTTTCCAGAAATCTACTTACACCTTCCAGTCTGTTCCCTATACCTGTGTCAATATGAATGTGAAATTCCTTGCTACTTTGCCATTCCTAATGTTTGCATTCTTGCACTTGTTACTCATAATAAAATACAATTAAACAATAATTATGAGCAACTATAGCATAAACAATATTAGTCTTGCATTAGTAATATTAAGTGATAGCAGCATAACCATGATGCCAGGGATACTTATACATTCTGAGATAAGGTTAACAGAATATTCTTAATATGTAGAGCAATAATACAGTGAAGCACAAAATTAATATAATTTGAGTCAAACTAATACTTAATGCTGGATTTATTTTTAGTATTTACCTAGATCCTGTTTCATTAAGTTCTTCCTAACATCTTCATGGAATATTTTGTTTCTACACTTATTACCTGGAGACCTTAAGCTGGTGAATAGATGGCACAGTGGAATCCTGGTAATTCGACCTAATGTGGACTGAGAGGGTGTCAAGTTACTGAAATGTTGAGTTTTATGAAATAAAGGGTCTGTTATTCATTACTTGTAACATATACTGCAAATTACATAAATACATATTCTAGCACAATATAGGAAACAAAAGTATAGCATATTTTCAAACGTATTACATATTAATATGTTTCCCAGTTTGTCCAGTCTCTTAAACATATCCAATTTAATTTCCATTGTCATATTAACTTGTCTTTTCTTCTTGTTCAACATTTTCACTGGCACAAACAACTCAATACAACAATAACACTAATCTGAAATCTTAGAAGCTGCTCTGTAACCAGAAATATATAATTGAAAGGTAGAACTGGAACTTAAAAATTCAATGCCACAACTGGGATTTGAACCGCAGACCTTCCGCTTACCGGGCGGCTGCTCTACCACTGAGCTATTGTGACAAACTGCCAGAATGGCATTAAATTCTCAAACCAGTTCGTATTTCTCCTGGTAAACTACAAAGGCAGTCTCACATCAGAGACAAATTATTGTAAGTACTTTATATCCCAGGATTAAATAACCACACAATGGCTTGTGTGTTTAAAAACACCAACAGTAAGTTTGTTGGCATAAATAAATACAATTGAAAGTTTAACTTACCACATACAGAGGTATTTATTAGACATGACAAATGACTTTGCTAGGATCTGTGCGAGTGACATCATGCAAATTGATGATATGGGTAATGTATGTTTTCTTCCTTGCAATAAATAACACACTGCAGATAATGTGAGTGGGCACATACACAGTCTGTGATGTTTATGTAGTGCAAGGAAGTCAGAAAAATATTTTGACATCCCTATGGTCTTCTAAATACAAAAGTGAACTCCAGATTAAGCCACTGCACAATTCTTTGTACTGGGTAAAATAATAAACCTTCAAACCTTCCTAACAAATGTTTTTGTTATGTATCCACATTATTAGCGGCAAGCTAATAATGTGAAAATGATCTAACGGCTGCATATGTTCTGAATAGATATCAAAGATCAATTTGTGATCAGCCCTTTTATCACTGTGAGGGAGAATGTGGTAGGTTATATATGTATACCAATTTAAATTTACCTATATTGTTTATATTGTATAATAGATTATGGAAATTATTACTGTCAAGTTTAATGACAAAAAGTTATATAAAAAAGGTTATTGAGCTACACAGAATGTCAGGCTATCAAGAGTCGAGTTATCAGGATTCTACTGTATAAATTGTTTTATAGTAATGACAACTCCTTTTCTTTCTTTGAAAAAAAAATGCAGTTCATGTCATAACACCTGTTAGGTTCAAACCAGTGGTACTCAGATTGGTAACAATTGGTAGTTATTAAAAGGCAACAACCCCAAAAGAACTGTATAAGATGAGAATGTTTGAAGTTTCTATCCATTTGACACCTCAAGTATACAGTAAATGAATTGGTCTGATATTTACATGTGCAACTGTCAGCAACATGCATTACATTTCTGGTTATCTAATATGCTTTTATTAAGAAGATAACAAGTTGGGAAACTCTATAATGAGAAGCACTTATTCAAATTGCACAAGCCTTTATTGTGTCAGAAATGTTGTGTTACAAAACAATGTTATCCATTCCAGTCCGGGTGGACATGACGCATGTGTCTTGTAAGATGTGCTCGGCGACTCAGTACCATGTGACAGATTGGACATTCTGTTAAGCCACTGTGTATATCTTCATGTGCTACTAAGGAACGCTGTTGACCAAATGCTTTACCACAAATCTTGCACACAAAAGCTGGCTTGTATCCGATAGACCAAGCTGTAAAATAAAAATATTGCTCTGGTTAGTATGAGTATCAATGGCATCCCATATAAAACAAAATGTTTCTGATATTTGTAAAAATATTATTTGATTATGTGCATTACATTTTTAAACATGTATAACATATATTTTCATTTACATATTAACATGTTTTTAAAAAATCTGATATGTTGCACTCACACGACTTTGTCTGCTCTTGTATAAACTATTCCTCTATCTAGTTCATGTTAATACACATAAACATTTGCAGAAATTATCTTATTACTAATTTTCTTGCAGGTGCAAGGAGAATATTGGAATAAAGTAGGCTTTAAGTGAAAGTCAGATCTTTTAAAACAAATATAATTTCAATCAAAGCATTGGTATCTACCATGGTGCAAAAATTGTCTAGGATTTGGATTGCATTTTAATGCAATTTAAATTTTCGTTTGCCAATGTTGAATAATTGTTCAGAGAATGCCAATACCAATGACCATTTTGAATCTGAAGACGTATATTTATGGTAAGGCATAATTTACTGACACTTCACCATAGGTATGATTATTTCAAATATGCGCTAAGATCTTTCAGGTTTCTATTGAGAGCTTCAAGTGATTGCTTGAGGCCATAGTGCATTTATCCCAGATAATAATTTTGCATTTTCTCAAAATTTCAGACATGCCTAAATGCTTCTTTATGTTACACATTGCATCTGGTTTGTGTGATTGTTCAATGGCAACTTGAGTGCTGAATGAACAGTCCGCCAACCATCAAGCAAGATTGCTGCAATGCCTGATGAAGCAATTGCCAACACAATATGATTATGTGATCTAATGTGAGCAAGTATCAGTGAGTGAGGAATGTTTTCTCAGTGCCACATGGTGCGTCAAAAAAAATGCTTTATCGCGCTGCAATTGACAAATTAATTTGATCGTATATATATTCTTTTGTTCAGCAGCGAGCAGTTGCTCATTATTAGCAACAAAAGTAGCTAAAAATGTTGTATCAAACTGTTTCTGGCACTGAATATCACTCTTAATGATTTATGCTGCTGGGTGGTAGACGATGACATGTCGAAATGAATGAGTGCCATATTTCAAATGAGAACACAAATATCCTCAAACTTTATTAACGCCTGGTTATATATTTCCAGTGATGCACAATCCATTATAAGCTACTGTCTGTGGTTTCAACATTTCACTGTAAAAGAAAAAAAAATTTAAACATTGCTAATATCACGAATTGCGCTTCTTTTTTGGGTTAGAAGTTGCCATTGCGCATGCACTGTAGTGAAATGATGGTCATGTTTGTTGTAGTTACGTGATTATATTACTGTAAAAGAAAACATACTAAAAAGGCTCTAGCACAATTTGCACAATGTATATTTTTTAATTACAGTTTAAAATCTTACTTCAACAAATAATAATATATGAAATTTGTAGGTTAAGCTGATTATGATAGAACGCAGTGTATCATCAATGAAATTCATGAAAAATCATGTATAATACTCACCTCTATACTGCACCTTACATATTTGCAGAACGTATATGTTTTAATTAAACTTTAACACCTTATTTCAAAAGATATTAATATAACATTTGTAGGTTAAGCTAATTGTTATAGGATGCATGTGTGTACATTATTGGAATTCATGAAAAAGCATGTAAAATACTTCAATACTGCATCTTACACATTTGCACACTGTACATTTGTTAATTACACTTTTAATTACTTGTTCTCAATAAGCGCGTACTTTTAATGTAATATTAATGCTCAGCTGTAACAAAAATTTCCTGGAATCCTAGCGCAGCACCAAATACAGAAATTCTAAAACATGATCACAGCGCTGCTTGATGGATCCAATTGTGAAGATAAACCATCCACAGATCAACAACACATAAATAAATTAATTAAAAAGAGCCTGTTCTATCAGGTCTATTGTGAATCTAAACTATTCTCGAATCACCTTTACCACAAGCACAAACGTTCATAAAAACCAGTCCAGCCGTTTAGGAACAGTTCAGTCACATACCCATGGACAGAAGAAATATATATATTACATTCTTGTAATCTTTATATATATAAAGATTACAAGAATGTGTACAATTAAAAGTAAAATTCTTGACTAAAAGTGTGCAGATCTATGGAAATAGATGAAGATTTGGAGAAGCAAGTCAAGGCAGACTGAAAACAGAATAGAATATAAGCTGATATATTAGAGAAAAATTTTGATCAAAGTATAGGGCCAGGAATGATAGGCCCCTCCATTAAAGTAGAAGATTGGTACTATATTAACAGGAGATTCAATTAGAGGCAACAAAAATGGGACAAACATATTCTAAAAAACAAATTAAATCATGAAATTTTCCAGTTATCAAAATGTTAATAAAGGCTTTCATTGTTTTTTATTTCATTTTATTTTCATCATTTTAAATACATTTAAAGATTATGTCAGCATAACCTATTTACATATTTAAATAATGGTTACACAAATAAAAATTTATACACCTTCTCCATATTTAAGTTCCTCTATAGTATGAAACCATGAAGCTTTCATTATGACTTCAAGACATATGCTAATTCATTAACATTATAACTTCTTTTCATTGATAAACAATATCTCAAATTTTTTTTAAGGATTTAAGATATAATAAAGGAAGTAAAGAAAAGTTAAAATTTGTCTTGTATAATATTCTCTCTTGATGTAATACCATAACTTACATGCAAGATATGAATACATAATAAATGTATTTCATGGATTTGCTATCCACTGTATTTTAAACCTATCCCATTATATACACCATAATTTTATTTATTCTTTGGTGGTGTATGCAACATGAGATTGCCAGTTTAAGGGTATGTCTCTTTGTAATGAGGAGTGTCCACAAAGTAAATTTACTTGGGATCATTATATATTTATGCCAACAAACTTACTGTTGGTGTTTTTAAACATACAAGTCGTGTGTGGGCAAAGTCTGAGAGGAAGAACTGGAACTTAAAAATTCAATGCCACAACTGGGATTTGAACCACAGACCTTCCCAGTTGTGGCATTGAATTTTTAAGTTCCAGTTCTACCTCTCAAACTTTGCCCACACACGGCTTGTGTGTTTAAGAACACCAACAGTAAGTTTGTTGGCATAAATAAATAATAATTACCATCTGAAGGTTATTTAATCCTGGGATATAAAGTACTTACAATAGTAAGTCACCATTGGGGTAATTTGTCTCTGATGTGAGTCTGCCTTTGTGGTTTACCAGGAGAAATACGAACTGGGCGGAAGGTCTGTGGTTCAAATCCCAGTAGTGGCATTGAATTTTTAAGTTCCAGTTCTACCTCTCAAACTTTACTCGGGATCGTTTAGGGAAACAAACATCATTTAATGGAAAGATTCTTGGAGCAGATACAGGAATAGTTGAGCTATTTTTTAACATATTCACCATCAGAATTCAGGCATTTGTCACACAGTGGGAACAATTTTGTTATCCCTCTGTCACAGAGGTCTGCCACCTAGGAATGGAACAACTGTTTAACAAGCATCTTTGCCTCTCTTGTCATTCTGAATTGACACTGAGCAGCAACAATTTCTTGAGGTGTAAGAAAAGAGGAAATCACTGGAAGTGAGGGTGCAGGCTATAGGCTGTACAACTAAACATCTTTCAGTCAAACTTCTGCTGGAGATCTGCTCTCTGATGAGCGGTGTGTACAGCAAGACAACACCAACACTAAGCATACTGTACCCATTGCAATTTCTACAGCATTTACAGAAACACTCAGCATTCACCATTTTACCTCTGGTCGGGAATTCGATGAGGAGAATGCACTGTCTGTTCCAGAACACTGTGCACAGTACTTTCCATGCCAACACAGTCTGACTGAGTTTGGTCATGCAGGGAGTTTCACTATAGTACCAATGCACTGACTGTTACTTTGTTTCTGGGGTACTATGTACACCTTGTTTCATTACCTGTGACTTGGCACAGAAACTTTTTGCATCAATATGGTACCACTGTAGAAATATGCTTTATGTTCTGGTGTCAGTTGCTTCAGTAGCAATGAGGAACAGCCAACCTGTGGAAAATAACTGCTGAGTCACATAAGCAACGTTTCTCCGTATTACATCCCCATACAAGCTTCTCAAGGTCATCAGTAAAGCCCGGATTTCCAAACACAATAAAGTAAACAAGCAAATAAGCAAACAAATGATGAAAATAAGCACCAAATTAAGCAACAATGTATACACACAAATATGACGATAAACAGTTTCACAGAACCCTTAATTTATTGAAGGCTGTTACAGTACACAAGGAACGTCATCCTGAGATTTTCCAGGGCAAAACTCCTAGGTCTATCAGCGAAAAATGATTTGTCTAGTGAAAATGTTCTTTTGACATTGTACATCACAAGTGCATGAGAAAAGCACCACAATTGTTTTTTGGTAAATTCCTCTTCAATATGTGTTTCTTTGCCAGAAAGCTTTATAGAAATTTGACACAGTGTTTTGTAACCAGAATTTTTCTGTAGCACCTAACTGAGTTTATCATATGCAATTTTTGCAACCCCATGTGTTTCTGAAGACAATGTTACTGAAGTTTCGTTAATCAGAGAAAGTGAATATGGAAAGGAATTATTTCCAGCTTCCAACTGCTTTAAAATTCTTCTGGCCATAAGAAAGCTAATGAATTGTTGAATAATTTGGTAACAGTGGAATGATTTACTTGGTCGAGTATTTGTATATTAAGAAGAAATGAACTGCTACCTGCTTTCACAGCACCAATTACGGCACTACACACGCACTGTGCCAATGTACCTGTGGTTTCGTCAATAGAAATCCATATTTTCATGCTTCAAAGTATTCCAAATGTTACCAATTACTTCTTGAAAACACTGTGGCATGTAGTGTTTGTGCAATGTAGATTTGTCCGACACCCTATTTGCATATTTTTATAAAAATACAGAAAGCTGCACATTATTCAATTTATAAATGGAATGTCGGAACCCTCTGATGCTAAACACAAGTCTTTAGAAAATGTATCACTAGAATTTGATTGTTCAGCAACATTGTTTTTAATCAGTTGCTGGTTTAACATATATTTATTCTTAAACCTCTCCTTATGCTGCATGGTATTAATCATTGTGATATCTGAAGCAATAACTGAATGATGAGTTGACTCTACCCAAATGTAGCAGGTTTTTTCTCCTGCAAGTATTATTTCACAATACCTGGCTACACATTAGTATTTCCTTCTTACACATTTAGCCTAGAAAATAGTGAATAACTGATAAACCATGGATAACTGTGAAATTTGCACTTTTCAATTTACAGTTTTGGGTAAAATACTGTTTTAATTAAACACTGTAAAATAAGCAAGCAAAAACATCTTCCTGTGAAATAAGCATAAATAAGCACAAAAAAATACAGTTAAAACTACTCATCTAGGCGTGTCTTATGAAGTATAACCTTTCTGCTTATCTTTAAAAATGTGGAAAAAGTTAAGTATTTTACTTAGAAATTTGGATTTTAGTCATCAGTAATGACAGATGGTCTCCCAATGTGCTCCTCACCATACACATTTTCTCACCCTGCTGAAAATTGTGTGCACCATCTGCTTGTTAATGATGTTAGGCTCTTAGACCTGACACAGCTGATGAGGACTTTCAATGAGCACTATGTAGTACTATGAGCATTCAAAAACTTTATCACAGACTGCAGTTACTATGTTTATGCAGCACTCTAATGGACAGTAAAACCTCAAGATTTGGTTTATTTATGAGAATTTAGTGTGGAACTTAGCAAAGAATAGTTCTTTTAATTGTCCCTGGTTGTTATAATGTATTACAACATATTAAACTGTGTCCTGCCTTACAGTGTGCAGTCTGATTTGTAGCGTAGCACATGTGAACCAAGCTTTGTTAACTTCATGTACTTCCATGAGGCCGAAGTGACACTTTGAAACGCTATAGTGCTCGATCATTTTTTTCATGGATGTACCATGGTAAACAAAACATGAATCAACAGCACATATGTGTGCCCTGCCAAGTGTCAGGCATTGCTATCAATCACTGTTTTAAACCTTGAATTAATTATGTAGCATTATCTTCTACATAGTTTGGGTGCTTCTAGAGGCAATATCACAATATTTTTAGGGATTACTGTGGATAAAAATCAAAACTACAATATTGACAATCTTTGTAAGAAACTAAACTCTGGACTTTATTTACTCAGAAAGCTAACAAACCATATAGACGAGTTACTAAAATCAGTTTACTACGGAGTGATTCACTCGCTCATTGAATATGGGATTGAAATCTGGGGGGACGTCTATAACTAATTTAAATAGAGTATTGATAATACTAAAAAAATGCTTAAGGTGTATATATAATTTTAAAAGTTGTCACTCTGTTAGAGAAGTGTTTAAAAAGGAAGGTATCTTAACAGCAGTATCATTATATGTTTATACGCTTATATTATTAGTTAAAAGGGGGGACAACAGAACTAGCCAAAATAAAGAACATTATGCTTATAATACCAGGGGTATATATAACCATCATAGGGTATGCACAACAAAAGTTGCAACAAGCAGAGATCCTTACATCAAAGGTGCCGTACTATTTAATAAACTTCCTAAAAGCATCAAATCTACTCAAGGGAATTCTTTTAAGAACAAGTTAAAAAACTATCTAATAAGTAAAAGCCTGTATAGAATTGAAGAATTTGTAGATAGAGCTTAGTGTAAGTGATATTTCATACATGTGCAAATAAATATAGAAGCAGTGCTAGCGTAAATGATCTTGAACTCTTGCAAATAACTGTAGATTGTGCATAGTGTAAGCGATCTCGTACATTTGTAAATAATAAATATATACTCATTGGAAATATAAATACTTGATTGAAAATTACTATTTGTATAAAAAAAGTCAAGACCAATTTGTGAGTAAATTACAAACTATTTGTAAAGTGAATTCTGGCGATGCCTGAAACACGTGTATATATGTCTATGTAACCTGATATAACCAACAACATGTATATGTTCTAAAAGGATGAATAATAAAGAACTATCTGAATAACACCACACAACCATGACACCTAAAAGCACAATACTGTGCAATAGATATTCTTCTGACAAGTTATATTTTCTGTTGTGATGGTTAGTTTAGAATTGCAAGGACAATTTACAATAATAATTCCTAATTTTCCTAGTTAAGTCAATAAAATAACATTTAAGGCAATACTGTATATTGTAATTGCCTGCATTAATAACAACAAAGACCAATATTGCATGAATAACAGTTTTACCCTATTACTGGCAGTGAAGTACCATACATGAGTTCCATAATAGAGAGTGTGCTTCTGATGTATTACAGAGGGGAAGGGAGGGCAGTAAAAAAACACCCATTTGCATTTTGAAGCCAGCTTTTAGGTTTTTGGAATCAGAATGAGTTCTACCCTGAGTTCCCTCCATAATTTTTTTTGCTGTATTGTTCACATATTATTTATATCACATTGTTTCCTCAATGCTAATATGTGTCATAACAGATACCCTAGACCTGGAACATTTCCTTCTAAAATTCCTTCTCCAATGTCACAGCATGAGGTGCTGTATAAGGAGATAATGAGTATAAATATTATTATTTAAAGAAGAAAATACAGGAATACATTTGAAGCATGTTGATAAATTTTATTCAAATTTCATATATAAAATTTCAATTATCGAGGTGCAATGCAGAGGGGTCATCTCAAAATCAGTCTCTAAAGTAAGAACAAATTAGAAACTTAAAACATTACTAAGATAAGTGAAGTTTTTAGTTTCTAATTTGTTCTTACTTTAGAATCTTGTTGCTTCACTGTTAGTTAATAGCTTCAATTTCCTTAATCAAAATCAGTCATTTTCAGGAGACTCACTATTTCCAGTACCTTCAATTTTGTACTCATTTGAACCAAAACTGCAGATCAAATTTTTTCTTTCTTTTATACATAATTATACAAAATTCTATTATGAATATATTGTAATTCATGAACTACCTTGATCATGAGTTATACTGCTAAACCTACTGGCAAATTACACATGTACCAGGAGAGCCAAAACCTCCAAATGGGCTGCGTGGTATTTTGCCTATCCACTTCCTCGGTGCTTGTTGCCATCTGCCACTATCATAGGAAGGTGTTGATGAAACCATACAACATTTTTGAACTACTTTTAAAGGCTTTACTTACCAACTTTATGAAAGGATGCTCCCTGTCTGTTAATTTTGTTAAAAAAAGGGGGCAAAATTGTATTCACATATGTGTAGGTGTCAACTGTTCACTTGAAAAAAATTGGGCCTATAACTCAGAACTCAGTAACCCCTCATGATGAAAAATTTGGTATATGCTGTGCCATTAGCAGAGAAAGGTTTCTGAGAGTTCTAATAAGTGATTTCTATCTCTGAGGCAACTTAAAACATAAAAATGTACAAGGCAATCCACACACCCTGGAAGAATTAGAACAAAATATCCATTAGGAACTTGCTTGCATTTCTCAATGCAAACAATGGCGAGTGATGGATAGTTACCTGAAGAGATGCCAAAAATGTATGGACAATGACAGTGGCTAGCTTCAGCATCTCCTTTAATAACGTTGGTAGGTAAAGCCTTTAAAAGTAGCTTTAAAATGTTGTATGGTTTCATCCGTGCCTTTCTATGATAGTAGCAGACGGCAACGAGCGCCAAGGATCCTGACAGGCAAAACACTGTGTTGCCCGTTCAGAGGTTTTTTTTGCTCTCCTGGTAGTTTACAATGATTTTGTAATTGCTAAAATGAATAGCCTTGTTTTTATGCATGCCACTGATCATGTTCACTGCAGCTGTAACATATGAAGAGAAAACAAGTGGACGGTTTTTGTAGCTTGAGAGTTTAGGGTACTGGATATGTTGCCAGGATGGCGAAGGTACACATGGATTAAAAGCTTGTGTTCAAATCCGTGTAGCCAGAAATTTCATGTTGCTCTTTCTGTTTATCTTTCTCAAGTACCTGCTGAATTTAATTTGATTTTCAGGAAACACAAGTCGTGTCATTTTTATTTAACCAATGTTTAAGGTTTTTATTTCAAATTCATTTAACTAGTATTTACTCTTTCATGACCTAAATAGTAGATACATACTGAACACTTCATACATACTTAAATAGATGGTTCAAGCTTAACTAACAGCTTGCAAACAAGTAAATAATTGATAAGCACTACCATACAATAGGTAGATATAAACAGAACAAAGGTAAAGAAACAAATTATGAGTAGGCATAGATTTCTAAACTGCTCAAAATGGTGACCTCTAACATTAATGCATAGGCAACATGAAATGCATAGGCAGAAATGATTCGTGAACCCTGTCGAGCACTGCGAATCTCATACTGGCTGCCATAATGTGGGCAATCAGCATCTCTTCAGAATCAATTAATGATGAATACACCATAATCTGAACATCACCCCAGGAAAGGAAATCCATGAGGTTGAGACCTGGCGAATGAGACAGCCAGGGCATAGTAGGACTGCCTCTTCTGACCCAATGGTTGGGGAAGACTCAATTTAGATTCCCCGTACGTTTATGGCATAATGTGCAGGAGCTCCATCATGTTGGAAATGTTGGAAATGTGCGAACATCAATTGGCACTTCTTTCAAAAGGACTGGCAGTACACCATTCAGAAATGTTGCCATGCAGTTGAGCAGGAAGAAGGTGTGGCCCAAAGACGTGATCAGAAATAATGCCAGCCCATATGTTCACCATAAACTGCTGTTGCTGGTTCTTTTGTACAGTGGCATGGGGGTTTTTGTATGAAACTATTCTTGCAGTTTAGAATTGGCCCATCCTTGATAAATGTGACTTCATCAGTGAGCAACACCACTGAAAACAGTTCTGGTGGCTGCTTTAAGACCCATTTGCAAAACTACAAACATAAATCACAATCCTCCGGAGTTAAGGCTTGCACCTTTTGCAGATGGAAGGGGTAGAGCAGCTCCTCATGCAAGACTTACTGTACGCTTGTGTGATTAATGCCCATGGTACATGCAATAGCACAGGTGCTGGTTGACAGTCCCTCTTCCAGTGAACACAGTATGTTTTCTTCAAATTCCACTGCAGCCACACATGTGGCATGCAGCCACATGTTAAGTCCACAATTTAAGCACATTTGGTAATGCTACAAGTTAGAAATGCTTCTTCAGAGAGACAGAAACAGGCTTTACTAAGTACCTAATAAGCACTGTTTCATTTCCAATAACTGCTATTTATATTTCTTTCTGGTTATGATTTATTAACAGTAGAAGGACTGTACTGGACATTTTGACTGGTTAATGTTCTTTAAAAAAGTATATACATTGAGGTAGTATGATTATCACTTTAATATTTCGTGACTTTTAATGAAATAGAGCAAGGGTGATTCCCTAAGTTTTTATAGGAGGTTTAAAAAAAATTATACATGCTTTTTACCTTAAAAAAACCATAGCAATTATTTCGCACGTATCGTAACTAAATAGTGGTAACAATAAATTCGAAAATTATCCAAGGCTTTCGGTCGTTGTTCTAGCTCAGTTTAATAATGTTTAGCACTAGGGTAGACATGTCATAACTAACAATGATAACAATATGGTCTGAAAATAGTCCAAGGTTTGCGATCATTGTGGAAGATTAGTTTTAAAAAGTTTAGCTCCAGAGCAGACGTGTTTTAGAAGCTGTGTCAATATTGTGAATGGTAAAATATTTTTGAGGCCATACTGTATTATTGCCATGTCACATAATAATTACCACCGTATCTTCGAGAAGATGAAATGTTGAAGTATTTCCATAGTTTACCAGACAATGAGTAAGAAGGAGAGAACATTTAGTGATGGTGAATTATCCAATAATGATGACAATGTTGAATATATTCCTCATCAATAGGATAAAAGCGAATCGTTGGAATCGGACATTGTGATAATACAATGATTGAAGAACCTGTACAGGAACAGGCAAATGACTGTAAAGTGATTGACAGTGGTCTCATTCAGCGTTCAAGCTGAATAATGTGCCAATAGATTCACTGCTAGAGATAAGTCAACTATTATGAAATATGACATACCACTGACTAGTATTACAAAGTTATAATTCCAATATAAAATGCTTTTAAGATGTAATCTTGTAATTCTATGCCAGCGATACTTATTTGAATCCTTTAAGTCTAGTGTTTCTTTCCTTAGATTTCTAGCAATATTTATACCCAATCCATTAAACTTCTAATTCTTGCAAAATTTCATGTCCTCCTGCAGTTCCCTCTCCTCACCAGCCTTATGCTTAGCTCACCTTTATGTTTCAGTTTTAAATGTCTTCATTTTGCAAAAATAGTACAATTTTTTAGCATATTAAATTCTTTATAATCACTTCTTTCTTTTTGCTATGAATTTATGAACTCATTATACAGGGTGAATCAGAATAACTCTGAATAATTTTAAGGCAAGATTCAGAGGTTCTATTTGAGTATTTTCTTATGGAGAATGTATGTCTGCAAATGTCTTGTTATCGAGCTAGAGGACATGAACTTTTTCCAGACCCCACGATGAGCTAGAAGAAATTCTGTCACAAAGATTCTTGTTCCGCCTTCTGCATTACAGTATTGCTTATGTTCTGTTTTCTTAGCATTTTCAAATATTGATTCTGTTTTTAATATTGTTTATATCATTAATCTAAAAACTCATTTTGTTACTTAAATGGTAAGGGATTCTTCATGTATTATACACCACTTTGTGACTTTGTGGTTCCACTTATCAATCTCAGTTAGCAGCATATACTAAAATGCACCGTTTGATGAAGAACTTTCAGTTTTATAGCCCATTATAAAAATGTTTCACTTTACTTGCGCAGAACTAGCAGAGATGCATTAGGTTTGTACTGCTGCTAGGGAAAATGCAAAAAAGGCACAAGATCTTCACAGTGACATTTATCCAAGGAGACATTTGCCTCATCACAGCACCTTTACTGCTGCACATTAACGACTGTGAGAAACATAAACTTCCCAAAAACAAGTGCATTGCTAGGGAGTCCAAAAAAATTTAAGAACATTAGCTCTAGAAGAGGAAGTTGTTGACCAGTCAATAATTCTCAAGCCACAAGCACAAGAGCAATTGCCCATGCCATGCATACAAGCCAGTCCTTTTTTACTAGAATTCTGCATGAACAGCAATTACATCCTTATCATCTCACCCAAGTTCAAGGACTCTTGTCAGATGACATTCCATCCTGACTATAGTTTGCCCAGTGGTTTCTTCATTAATGCATTGACCAACCAAGATTTCCTACAACCATATTGTGGACAGAGTGAGTGAGTGACTGGGTTTAAGGGCCCGTCGACAGCTAGGTCATTAGAGCCCCTATTGTGGACAGATGAGAAGGTTTTTACATGAGATGGTATGTTCAACACACATAACAGTCACATCTGGGTACAGGATAATCCTAGAACTATTGGAATTACAAATTACCAACACCGGTTTGCTGGCACTGTTAATGACACACTCATAGGGCCCTATTTACTACCTCTACGTTTGATGGGCCACATTTACCTACAGTTTTTACAACATACTTTGCCAGAACTTTTGTAAGATGTTCCTATAAGAATACTTAATGTGGTCCCAAGACGATGAGGCACCTACACATTATTCCAGTGATGTATGGAATTTCCTAACTGTAATGTATTCTGATCACTGGACTGGTAGAGAAGCACTGATATCATGGCCAGCACATTCACTAGATCTAACCCCTTTGGAGGCTTTCCTTTGGGGACATATTTACACTCTTGTGTACAAGGGCACTGGTTAATAGTGAAAAGGAGCTAATGACCAAGGATCTTTGGAACATTTGATACTATCCGTGACATACAGTATTTTTGAAAGACCTCGGCAATCATTACTATGACGCAATCAACTATGCTCCAAAGACCATATAAACATTTATGTTTTTGTTATATTCTTGTTTGTTCTTACTTTTAACTACATTTGAAGCCTTTTAACTGTGGAGCAAACTTGACCATTAATGCTAGTATTTGTATGTTACTACAACAACATGTACTGTGGATCGGTTAAAAGGTATGATCTACTTCAGGGCACATGGATTTAGTGCCATATAATTAAATCAAGACTTACAAAAGAGTTTTGCATTGTTATATTGTTTAAAATTAAAGATGCGATGCAACTACCCTTTCAAAAGGCATTAGACTTGTAGTAAAAATGTGCAGCAACCTACTCAGCAGAATTTCATCTAATTCAATGTGATGTTTCAGAAACTTTGAAGTCCTCTAGCTCTATAACAAGACATTTACAGATATACATTCCCAATAAGAAAATATTCAATTATAACCCTCGAGTCATGCTTAAAATTATTTGGTGTTATTCTGACTCACTCTGTATAAAGTGAACTGAGTGTATCTTGCTGTTATAGTTATGCATAGGGGCCGAACTTTCATACAGGAAACAAAAAGTTGCAATGTTTGGACTACAGAAAGTGGGAGGGGTCAGTCTATCACATGATCCCAACACACAGCAGGCATGGTATAGTCAATGTAGGAACGCTGTAGATTGCATAACTTTTGCATAACTTACATTCAATGTTGTCACCATTTGGAGTAAAATATTCACTCCCAAATTCTTTACAAGTCAGCATACTGAATAATTTGATTTGCGTGCTGCTACTGTGCAAAACTAGTAAACACACTCGAGACACTTTGCACTGTAGGCAGTGTGCTTTGTGCTGTCACTGTAATAGAGCAATGACATCATGTTCTGCCCATGTGGAGGTAACTTGCTATCACCTCTTCTTGCGACAGCTGTACAAAGATTCAAACCCTAGTTATGCGTAAATACTTATGGATATACTTGAGTTATTTTGCAATGGTTTTTTATAATTTGGTACTCTTTGGAACTAGAAATTTTTATTGAAAAACAACCACCTTTTTCTCACCTCTACACTGCAAAATATTGAAATTCAAGCTGCACTCCTATAATAGGATAGCTGTACACAATGCAGATGAACATTTATACTGGAGATGGAGCAATGGGTGCATGCTGACCTCCAATGTTAAACTGCTTCTGTTAACAGTTTCAAGGCAAGTTCCAGCATGAAGAATTCAATACTTCCCATGTCAGGTTGGTTATTAGAATTACTAAAGGAGTATGTAACTAATGCGAATGAATGCCTCAATGGTTGAGTGTTACCACTCTGGTTTCTCAATCCAGAAGCACTGGAAATGATTTTCTTTAACTAGGATAATTTTCTACTCTCCACGGAGTACAGAGGTTTGAATGTGGGAGTGAATGTCTGTTCATCACCAAATTGAATAAAACTTACTAAGAATCTCCAGTTTGGGTTACTAATATGCACAGCCGTTTCTCAAGCCCAAGCACCCTGTATCATCATAGAATTTAAAGGCTACTATACAAATGACACAAAATAGAATGAATGCGAGCAATAGGAAAAGATAAACATCCCTAGAAATGGTGAGTTATACGTATGATAAAGTAATTACAAAAGTTGGTAATTTGTGATCTTGTGAGCAGAAAAAATGTTTCTTCCTATTTCACTTCAGCTTTATGGAATTAACATATTGTTTATCAATTGTTAAACATTCTCTAATACTTCGTCAGAAAGAAATATAGCAGCTCTGAAATTAAGTCAATCATTATTTTGATGTTATTTGATTTTTTAATGATTAATGTAGGAAGTTATTGTATGATTAGAACCAAAAGCTTAACACAAATTTGACTTTTATAAATGCTTTTATGACAATTGATCAGAATTCTTCACAAAGCTGAAATTTGATATACAAGTTTGAACGAAATTTATTACATTTGGTTGAAATATGTGTGTATAAATTTGTGGGTAGTTTAGATAATAACACCTAAAAACTGTTTTTATTTTGCAATGTTACTTCAAATATTAGAATGTAAGAGATTACTTGTTTTCCTTTCTTTTTCTTTCTTGCTTCTTAATTTTTACTTTTTATTTTGCACAACGTCGCTAGAAAAGTGCTTCCATTAGTTGAATAGTTTTAAAATATGTATAGAACACCACTATTTACATATGAACACCTATTTTGAAATTAATTTAAGACACTTGATGGTCCATGAAAATTTTTCTTTGAAAGAAAATACAGTAAAATTGGCATTTGAAATTGTGAACTTTTTTATAGTACTTTTACATGAAGGTCCCTTCAGGCTGCTTATTAAAGATGGTTACTAGAATTCTGGATATAGTAATAAGCTATTGGACATGAAAGTACTATAAACAAGAGAAGCCTATGACAAAATATATAATGTTAGTTATGTCGCTGTACATTTAATGGCACAAGAAAACAAGGGATGGTACTAATGTTTACAAAGCCCACGGCTGTGGTGGGGGTAGCATGTCTGCCTTATATTCAAAAGGCCCATAGTTTGAATCTCAGCTAGAGTGAACTACCTGGATAAGGTTTTTCTTCAGGATTTTCCTTTATCCTGAAATATGAATGTTGGGTACCCCTTAAGCTCATTGTCCAAAATTAACTAACCGGCTAAAGGACATTAAACCCTCATAATCAAGAAGACGAGATACAGAAATGCAAACACATCTGAATTGAAATGCTATGCAAGCCTTTCTGATATTATATAACTGTAATAATTACATCTCTAACCCAATGGTGGAACAGCCCTTCCGAGCTAAGATCTATCACAGAGCTAAGATCTATCACATGGTCGCTGCATCCCCTATCTCTGCCCACAATAGGCATCATGAAGGGGGTGCAATACTGGAGTGTGGGAGGTGGTGAGTATCCTGGTTGTTCCCCTAGTCAGTACCCATATACGCAGTCTTAACTATGTCACTATGCAGTGTATAAGAATAGATTCACTATGCAAATTTGTAGATGGCTCATTCATGGAGATGTATAACTATTGCATTTGGGTAGCATTTAATATATCTGTAATATTATAGATACATAAAGATACATATCTGAAAATATTCTCCCAATGGATTCAACTGCAATGTGTTTAAAAATGGCTCACATAAAGAAAGGGCATGTCTCATAACAAAACAATTGACACTACCTTTTTGATGTCCAGAACCTCAGTAGCAATGTCCATTAAGAAAGATATACAGATGCTTAAATATCACTGTGTACATACTGTCAGTTAAACAGCAGCGAGATCTAATGGGATATCACATTTACGCCTCACTAACATCCATCACACCAATAAATTGACATATACTCCTTACAGACAAGAAATATTTGATGAGGCTAACACTTAATTATATTTTTGTCTTCTCATCTCTTCAGCTCTGTGCATCGTGCTTAGATGGCGTTTTAATGTAAACACTCGACTGAACACCAAATGGCAGAGTGGACACTGAGTTTTCCCTCGATGCAGACCTCTGTGGTGTGTTAGTGAATCAGACCGTGTGAAGTGCTTTCCACAGATATTACATATAAACTTTAGTCTTGATAGTGGCATCCTTGGTGTTTTTTCTGAAAAAAGAAAAGATCATATTACCTTAGCAAAAAAACATAAAGCAGGGCTTCAACAATTTCATATTTTATTTGCTAATTATTTACTAATATGCTTTACTTTAAGATCATTTCCATTACGTTTATCTTACCAAATATGATAAGAATTCTTAGCATGAAATTTGTTCTTTTTCTTTCCATATCCAGAAAATTATTCAATCACTTGCTTCAGGAGAGATAAGTTTGTTCATTCTTGTAGTTAACACCTAATTAAATAAGGAATGAAAAGAAAAGAAGTTTCCTTTAATACAAAAATGTAAGAACAAGTGCTACAAAAATTAAACACATATCTTTAACATATTTACCTGTCTTTCAAAATGCTATGCCTTATAATAAATTCATGTAAACTTAAATGAGGTATGGTATCAACTCCAGCACATTTCTGTACTGGTAGAATAAAAGTACTAAAATGATTTATATGAACTCAAAAAAGTTTATTTACAATAGTGTAAAGCACATATGTATAACAATTCATCACATTATTTAACAACTGAAAAAAAATTATCAATGAAAGGCATGTGGGATAAGAGAGGACAAAAATATAAGTTATAAATTGCAACTAGATTTCAAAAATTGAATAGTTACACATAACTGTGTTGACATTTTATTGAAACGTATGCTGTCCGTTTTATGTTTAAAGACCTGGTTAAGCATCAGCATTCGCACTCTCATTATAAGAAACATATGAACTGATGGTGGAGCAATCAATAACATTGCATATAACATGATCAAAGCACATGGTTTGCCTTTGTGTTTGTGCATCCAAGTTCTTTGCCTCTTGACCATAATTTCAGAAGACATTTTTTCCTTTGGTTTCGTGAATAGATAACTTTACAATTTTAGTGTAACTTACATTTAGTTCCTAAACTTCTTCAAACCATAACACAATTATCTGGAATTATGGGGAAGGAAGAGGACCAAACAGGTATGAAAAGATATGCTGAGAACACAGTAAATTTCAATATTCACAACCATATTATTGTGTAGTAACGATAAATTTCCTAGTTTACTTATGCAAATTAATATACAAAATGAATACCAATAATTTGCAACAAAAGAAAACATTCCCATTCTTGAAAACTATCCCATATTGTGTGACAATAACCTGCCAGCCTATGATGTACAGGGTGAGCGGGAAGTGACTAGGTATTGAAATAGACATATGACTTTTGTTTGCAGAGTTATTTATTTGAAATTAATACAGTATGTACACTATTATAAGGGAATATGACTGCATACTTTAAAATTCAATGTAGGCACCCATGCCATCGACCAATCTTTTCAAATAACCTGGAATGAAATCCACAGCTTTCTGGAGGAAGTTGCTAAGAACTTCCCAAACCTGTGCTTCCAATATGCTCAGTGTGCGAGATTTCTTTCAGTACCCCTCCTCTTTTGCCCAGACCCATAAGAAAAAGTTGCAGGGTGAACAATTGAATTGCACACCTCATAGCATGAAGCAATCTCTGTTCATTCTCTTACTGTAAGGTAATTGGCCATCTTTGTTATTGTTGCATGTACCACCTCTCACGACCACTGTCGATACTTGTTGTTGTTGTTGTTAGCTAATGCTGGATTTCTGACAATGAAGTCATTAATCCTCTTGCTCTCCAATATTTTTCACTGATGATATTGAAGAGAGCAATAGCAGTAATAGTAATCGCTTTTTAGAGAGCACCATATTTTTATGTTTTGGCGGTCACATCGCTCTCTCACAACCCCCAGAATGTCTGGAGGACCACACCTGTCGTTGTTTACGGGTCTCACCGACCTGACCGGGAGACTTATCAAAATAAATTCACCGACCATATCCTCTGATTACCAATCAGAGGACGTATTACATGCCATGACAGGTCAGCATGTTAGGGACTGTCAATACTACACGGCATAAAAAACACTATCCTATGTAACGTTTTGTATGTGTGTGCTATTTCCAATATTATTCCATCAATACTAAAAACTTATCAGCCATTTGATTCCTAGTTACTTCCTGTCCACCTGTAGATCATCAAACAATTATTGTAGCATATCAATTGGAATAGCATTAATTTCTCTGTGAATATTGTTTTTTGAGGTATACAACAAAAAACCAAAATGATTCCAGCAATATGGCATCATAACACCATTTACAATTTCCATGGTCTCTGTGTATTGACTCTTTGGGAATTAAATCATCTGATAAAATGAAGGGATTTTACAGCCACCAAAATCCCCTTATTACTTCATATGACTACTTTCGCCGGCATATTTAAAGGGAGAGAGGTTTATTCAAATTGCCCACAAACCTTCATAAACCTTAAACACAATATTTTCAAAGAAATTAATATTATTCCAGTAGAAATGATACAAAAATTGCTTGACCACATGCATTACAGGCTGATTGTTGTTGAAATGGCACATTATTGGCATAAATGTGTGTTTGTTATTATTAAATTGGCCGGAAGTGATACACAGTGAAGCAATATTATGACAAGGTTTGTAAAATATGTACTATATAAGTAAGCTAAGCTCAAAAGTGTTATTTTGACTTTACTACAGAGTTGTAAAACTTCAGATTGAATCATCCTGTATAGTTAACTTTCATGTTTTTTTTGCTAAATTTGTAGTATCACATAACTTATAATTTGTATTCAGTGTGACATGTTGCATCATTCACAAGTAATGTCTTCAATCATTGTGCTCAGTGTTTTAAATCAGTTAGGCAAACTTTGAGAATGAATACAAAAGTTTTTTTATACACATTTTCTTAAGAAACCTCTGTGTTATGTTTCAGTGCAACATGATTTTGTCATTAAATTGGGCAGCGTTAGGTAAAAGATTGAGCTGATTGGTTATGTAAACATTTATGTTACAGTTACATAACTTTTTCTGCTGATTACAATTTGTAGGTATACCTTACCTATTTAAGGTACTAAATTATTACCTATTTAAGCATTAAAAATTAATGCTTCTATACAAGTTACATTATTCACAATACATTTTTGTCCATAATTGATTTCAAATTAATCAATCACCATTTGGTTATATACACCAATGGAAACAATAATAAAACGTTATTAGAAGGAGATGTACACTTAGAACTAGTAATGACCTCTTGTGAAAGAAAAAAAAAGAGAAGAATGAGAAACTTACAAGCATCTTTAATTAAATTATGCTCTTGCATTCAAAACATACAGTACAAAAAACTGTGAAAGTGGCTATACTATAAGAAAATGTATTTTGACACAAATTTCACATTGTAATGAGCTCTGCCTCGGCCACCCTCCCTCCCCCCCCACCCTCCCACCTGCCTCTTATTGTTTCTGTGTTACTCAAAATTATACAACATTAATTCAGAATAAGGAGGACATCACAGGCTATGCACAAAAATTCAAGGCTTAGATTTTGTAAAGCAATTATCTTAAAATATGGTATTTTAATCAAATCATTAGAACCATTTTTAAGAAAATTAACACTTATAAAAAATATACAATGTAAACGGTACTTTGAATAGGGCATATTTTCTTGAAAATCTTTGTGTGACTTCCTTGGAAGATGTTGAACTTAAATTTCAAGTTTGGTATTTAACCAACTTTTCATTTTTGAGTTATGCTGGGTTAGTATGCACCCATACACACAGACACTTTTTTCTAAACCACTTTATTTTTAATTCCAGGTGTAAATGGGTATTTACAATGAAAGATCAGTATGGAATTTTTGGGTGGAATAATACTTCCTCTACTTACTATTGATAAGCATAGAGAAAATAAAAATCAAACAATAAAGAATATGCATTAATTATATGAATATTCAAAGAAACAAACTTGTTGCACTAGATATATTTTGAGTATTTCTAAACTTGGTTGAGATCCAGGAGTATAATCTAGTAGGTTATTCTAGAAACATTACCATGACATACAAAACAGTGTAAAGTACACATTAAACAGAATCTTTGAACTTACCATTGAATATTACTGTTCTTAATCACAAATGAAAAAGAAAAATAGCATTACAATTTAAAACTCAACCACAAAAAGAAGATATCCAGTTATCTCTTTAATCTAAAGAGCAATAACTTCTAAATAATAATAATAAGCACACAGCTAAGGTTCAGCATTTGTCTATTATAACATCCTAAAACAAGCATCACAGCAATAATTTTCAATGAATGTGATTCTATCATTGATCCTGCATTTAAATTAAAATCATGATGCAGAAAGCATAACAACTATTATAACAACTTACAATAATTGTACAAAAGCAATGAACTCATTACCATAACTTTAATTTTTTTATAGACAGGCAGACAAATCAGCCTTTTAAAAGAATCACTGATTCTATAACATGAAGGAAACTGAAAAAAATAAATAAATTCAGTGAAGTAGTACCTTTACACAAGAATCACTTGCTTCAAAAGAAATTATATACAGAATTTATACATTATGCACATGCTCTTTCGGCTAAGGTTTGAAGATCAATTTTACAAATTTAATATCACGGTACAGAATAATAAGCAAATAGTTTAGTAGTAATTTATTACATGCACTTTCATAATTTAATTAATACATTCAAAAAATCCTTTTGCTTTTCAACAGGAATATTATGTCACAGATATATGTACAAGAATAAATACTTCTTTTGTCCCAAAATAATAGTCACATTTCTTTAACAAGTAATTTATTGACAATATACAATACAGAAAGCAATATACTTATAACACTAATAAACCACAAGCTGATGCTATTGACAGTACTCACAACTGCACCTGGTCACTCAACACTTTGTAAGGCAACACAAGCTGATATGACAATGTTGGAATCACACTGTAGAACTAGAGGTAAACAACCATGTTTCCCCACATGAGGCAGTAACAGTGCTTTCCATGAACCTTCATGCATTCAACCATAACTTGTTGCAGGGTCAGAAAAGCATTGCTTAGTGTCTCAGCAGGAAGATCGTTTGTTGAACAGCAGTAACAAGTTGATCTACTGTACATGGTGGCTCTTGATATTGGAGAGACTGTATGGCATGGAGGAAGCCGAGATCAAGGACAGTCACATCTGGATCATTTGGAGGCTGACGGTACAATTGTATGGTTAGATTGTATTAGATTGTATTAGAAGTGGCAGCTTTAAACTCAGGATCAGAAGGATTAATGTGCAGTTTTACATTATCCTGTTGTATGTAGATGGGTTATGATGTTGTCCATGAAGGCCATATTGACTTGATAGCAGGAAGAGCTTTCTCGATGAGCATTTTTGTGGATTTGTCTTGTGTAACAGATTGGATAGGTTTTGTAACCAGTGTCCCCATAGGCCCATTTATGCTACTGCATTTTGCTGGTTCCTGGTCAATGAATGAAAATACCCCAATTTTACCTTCAAAGTACCGGTTACACATTGAATCAAAATGGGGACATGCCACTGCTGCTGGAAACATCACCTTCATAATGAAGCATTTATTCTGACAGGTTCGATATGGATTGGTTTCTTCTGCAGCAAGGTAAAATTTTCCTGTTTCTGCGGTCATGTAAAACAATTTTCATCAACATGAATCCGATCAAACATGTCCTGAAATCTTGCTCTACATACTGAAATTGCTGGATCCAATATTGATAAACAAAATTGCAAATGCTTCTGTTCTGTTAAGTTCAGTGTTGGTTTTAGTCCTGATGAATGTCATCACACATCTTTTCTTGGATTCTGTGATGCACTGTTGATTTTGCCATACTCAAAGCAACAGCTACAGATTAGATAGTCTTTCTTTGATGCAATGGAATGTTTTTAAGTCTACCCTGTTCTATGACATTCTTCTTTTGGCTGACTCTCCCTTTCAATCTAGATGAGACAGCAGTAACAATGTGTCATTTATTATGGAGTTCTCATTTTGTTTCCATATGCGCTCTATGGATCGTCTATGAATGGCAAATTTCACAGCACTTTCCTTTATTACACCTTTTCGTAAGATCCCATTACTACTTACTCAAAGTAAATGCTCATAAATGGCCCGCCTCGGATCATCTCCAATATTTTTCACTCCCATTGCTTCATTGTCACTTTGTCACAGCATGTACAATATGTAAACAGCATGTATTGCATATTTACTTCTACTTCTATTGAAGTACACACAAAGTGTCAGACTCGTGTAACTACCACTGCATTCACCAATAGCTTGGGTTGAACCTAACATCAAAGAACTTGCAATATTACTAAGATAAGTGAAGTTTTTAGTTTCTAATTTGTTCTTACTTTAGAATCTTGTTGCTTCACTGTTAATAGCTTCAATTTCCTTAATTAACACCCTTGTTTATGCGACAGCCTATCAAGACCATGCCTATATCCCAGAGTGCTAAACCGTTTCATATGCTCTGTGTCAGATCAAACATCACTGTTCGGTGCTTCAATTGCTGTTACGTTCTCGTTCTTAACAACAAAAGCTCATTGTTGAAATGTGACTACTATTTTGGGACAGAGGAAGTAGTAAATAAATATCATAATAATAACTAAAAAATGAAGCCCTTGAACTCTTTGCAGATAATACTCTGGGTTACACAGTAAAAATAAATACATAAATAAAATAAATTAATTAAAAATAAAATAGTGACACACCAGAACACGATTTCTTTCTGTTCAAAGAGTTAAAACTCTTAAAGTATGTCAAACATATTCAATATTTCCTTCCCAATGTTTTTGGAAATATTTTGACAGAGTTTTGAATTCTTTATATAGAATAACTGATATATAGGAGGCTTATTAAATAAGTATTGGCAATATAAGCAATTAGATCTATGTGAAAACAATCAGTGCATGATTCCAAAGTAAGTTCTGGCTGTATCCTATGCCATCTCCTAAATTTCTGAGAAGTGGCTGGTCTAGTGTTTTCTGTGAAATTCAGGAACAGGATGCCTTAATTCTCAGAGGTTGCACATTTAATACCCAGAGGACTACTTTTATCCAAGATATTTGCAATTCAAGATCTCAGATACTTTTTCCTCTAAGTAAACACAATATTTCATTATTTTAATGCCAAGTTAGTTTAATTTCATAGCTTTGAAAGTCAGACAATACTTGTAATTATGAGAATTGGTGTATTAATAACCCAGATTCTCTGCTTCCCAGAAACTTTACCATGAATCAGTGGCAGCTCACTCACATATATTTGCTCATACGCCATGAAAAAAGTGATTGAGTGCATTAGGATAGAGTATTTTAAGTCCCATATAATGCAATGCAGTTTACACAAGTCAATATTTCCAACATGGCAACTGAATTCATTGATAGTCTCAGCTCCATATGTTATCATCCGTCAGACACACAAACAGCCTATGTCTTGAATTGCCACTCTCATTTGTATACATACCCACAAATACAAATGCAAGTGGTGATTCAAGAGATAGACTATTTGTGTGTCCAACAGACTACGGAACAGAGACTATCAATAAACTCAGCTGCATGTTGAAAATGTCGTCGTGCAAACTACACTGCAACACTACATGCAACAAAAATATTCTGCTCTCCTAATGTGCTCAATCATTTTGTCCATGGCTGTACAAACTTGTCAAAAGAATACTAGTAAATATATCCAAAGGTAATCCATTCCATGAACATGGTTGCACACTACATCTGTATATATTTCTTCTTCTTCTTTATCTGATTACCCTCCCCTTATGTAGGACTTACAAGCCCGTGCCTAGGGTCAGCGTCTGTCAGGTGTTATGGACCAGACAGATTGAAGATCTGGAAGCAGGTGGTCAACGCAGCACCTGGTATGAGAGTGAGGGAGAGGATGATATGAAAGGCAGGCAAAATTGTTGAATGGAGAGGTGATGATGCAATTGGTGGAACGAGTGATGGGGGAAACCAGAGAACCGGGAGAAAACCTGCCCAGATGCTGCTTCGTCCACCACAAATACCAAATGTGGGTCCCTGGGATTGAACCCGGGCCACCTAGTTGGTAGGCAAACGGTCGAACTGCTCGGCCACGGCACTGTACAAAAATGTGTAATAAACAATTATAACATACAAATACCTGCTCTTATTTATATGTAGTCAGTTGTGAGTCACAAAAACAGATGCCTGTTTGCATTAATTTTATGCAACTAAATTCCTTTAACAGCAATTTAAATCCATCATTTATATGATAAATCCTAATTCAAAAGAGTTGGACTTACTATTATAAATTGTACAAATTGATTTCAATACATGGTTCAGGGCCATAACATAGGAGTGCTAAACCTGTCATACTCAAACTTAGAAATTGCTTTAATTGAAGGTACATTAATTTACAATACCTCACTTACTTTTGAAAATTAGAACATGTTTTGGGAACCCTTGTTCCCATCTTCAGCTAACAACTGACTGACTGATAGATGTAGATGTTGTGTCGTCTAGTAATACCATTTATGTACCTTTCAAACATTGCCCACACAAGGCTTGTGTGTTTAAAAACACCAACAGTAAGTTATTGGCATAAATAATAATTACCATCTGAAGGTTATTTAATCCTGGGACATAAAGTACTTGCAATAGTAAGTCACCATTGGGGTAATTTGTCTCTGATGTGAGACTGCCTTTGTGGTTTACCAGGAAAGATAAGAACTGGTTTGAGAATTCAATGCCATTCTGGCAGTTTATCACAGTAGCTCAATGGTTAGAGCAGCCCCCTGGTAAGCGGAAGGTCTGTGGTTCAAATACCAGCTGTGGCATTGAATTTTTAAGTTCCAGTTCTACCTCTCAAACATTGTCCACACACGGCTTGTGTGTTTAGAAACACCAATAGTAAGTTTGTTGGCATAAATAAATAATAATTTGAAATTATATTTTATGCAGTTTTTTTTTATGATCAGTATTCACACTCAACAGGGGGTACAGAATAAAATTGTCTACTTCTTGTGATATTTATAAACAGCAGCAATATGTTTTAAAAATAAATTTCCAGAACAATATCTAAACCCTTTAGCATTAGCTGCCACAGCCTTGATGAATCAAAGTGTCATACAAAATAGAAGATGTAGTTAAAATCCATACAAGTGGCACTTCAAACATTAGGGCTCTCCAGCCCTGGATTTCACCCAAAACACTGAATTGGCAACCTCCTGTATTTCCTCCCAGCTTAAGAGATCGCATAGGTTATTACGGCAATTGATTTGAACACACATGAACACTTATATGTTGTCTGTGTGCATTTTTTACAATCTACTTAATCATACCTATATTTCCATAGAAACGTTAATTTAATATAAAATTTTCTTTTTGATTATCAATTGTTACCTCCTGTTCTGGAGAAACAATGGTGCACTACGCATTAATTCACATTTTAAGGAAGCAGTCACTACTATTGTCATTCATACATATTTACAGAATTATCTTCATTGAAACCTATTACTGCATATGTTCAGCCTTGTAAAACACAGTAATATGAGTTTATATTAATGAACAACAGTAAAAATTTTTAAATATATTAAATAACTTATACAGTACAAAAATTTAAAAACTATACTCTCATCATCTGTAACATAATCACTAAAATGCACATTCTCTTGCTTATTTAGTTAGCTAAAAACATAAAATAGGATAATTTAATGCATCTACACAGGGTTGCCAATTCTCCATTACTTTCCCTTCCTGTTTTTTAATGTTTTACCCAAATTACAATGTTTTAATGTCACATTTCATCTACCTAACAACAGACAACAAAAATTAGCAATTTTATCATCATCCATTAAGAATTTAGATTTAACTACACCTAAATGAATTTCGGTGCATATTTGCTTAAAGCGGTGCATTCTAGATTGTCATTTGGAGGACTTGATTTGATAGCCTGATTGGGCTGTCAAACTTCACTTCTCAGCTCTCAGAAGTTTTTCTTAGCCTATAAAATACCAAACTACTATAGTCTAGAAGGGTCATCAGGTTTTATATTATCTAATTCCCCAATTTCATTCATTATTCAAAGAAGAGTAGTACCAGTTGATAGAATTCTATAAACTCCAAAGAAAGAGAGTAAATTCATACACCAGAGTGAAAACAATAACAAGACAAATAAAAGGTTTCTCTGTTGGGTGTCCAGCAGTAATAACTACATCTGAAACTCTTGGAACCAACAGAGCAGAGGTTGTACAATCACGTTAATTATATTTAAACTACTTGAACATGTTTAAGGAATATTTATCCCTACCTTCAGCAAGGTCTGACTGGTTTGCTTTGATGGTGATTTTGCCACTGATACTAGTAGTGGTAGTCTCTTGTGGTGGCAAAATAGCTATCACAGGGAATTTGATGGGGATTTCTACAATTTTCTGTTTGTAATATCTTATGTAGTAGCACAATAAGAACTTTGATTTTTATTTGACCATCTGATAAAAGATTGTACATACTAATGTACCAAAGAATCTAGAAGTTACCCCAGAGATAGAAATCATAGGGGGTTAGGTCGGGGGACAGAGGTGGCCACAAATCTCTACTAGTAATTCTGCGCTGAGGGAGGCAAAACTGTATTCACGTATGTATGGGTGTCAACTGTTGACTCGAGAAAACATTGGCCCTATAACTTAGAACCTAATATTGTTCATGAAGTAACCCTCCTTACGAAAAATTTAGTGTGCGGTGCACCATTAGCAGAGCAAGGTTTCTTAGAGCTCCAATAAAGGATTTATATCTGTGGGATAACTTAAAACATAAGTGTACCAGACAAATCCGCCATGGGCGTCGCAAAGCACGGATAAGGGAGGTCCGCTGCCCCCTCTTGGAAGTTGGTGGACTTAATGTGCAGCCAATTACTGACTATTAAACTATTATTTTAATTTTGATGTAAAAAACAATTTTTATTTAGCACACATTAATACGGTTATTTGCAACAAATATTATTAATTTTGACTATAAAATAATGATTTAATATTATCTGATTGCAAACTTCCAACATGTGGTCACCCCCTGGGAAAAAGTCTGCCGACACTCATGAAACCTGCACACTCTGGGAGAATTAACACAAAATATCCACCAGGGAATTGCCAAGATTTCTTAATGTGAACTACGGTAGTGATGGATAGTTTCCTAAAGAAATGTATGTATGGATGACAGTGACCAGTTCTGCATCTCCTTCATAAAGTTGGTCAGTTGGGTCTTTAAAAGTAGTTTTAGAAATGCTGTATGGTTTCATCTGCACTTATCTAGGCTAGTGGCAGACAACAACAAAAAACATTGCACAGCCCATTCAGAGGTATTTTGCTCTCCTAGTACTTGGAACTTAAGAACACTAATATAACTTTTATTTCACTCAAATGTTCCTGGAATTAATTCAAGTGAATTAAATATAAGTGATGTTTAGATTTTTTAAGTTTTGATTCTGTTTAGTGCAAATTTAAAAGCACATCAGTTTCTAGCTTCTGTCTGGTGTAAGCTGACCTAGTAGCTGAATGCCCTTAAATATACATTATCATCATATCATTTTATTTAAGTGTAAGACAAATGATGTAAAAACAGCAAATAAATATGAGCTCTACAGTACAAATAAAGTCTAGAATTGTACCCACGTACAAAACAAAAGCCAAAATATGGCACCAAAGTTGTAAATGCAAACCTTTCATAGGATAAACAGTAGGTACCTCTGGGTCATACAGACCTCATCACTCGGAAACAAAAACTCAAGTGGAAGATGACTAGCAAAAATGATAATACTCCAACAGATACATATATCTGTGTTAACAATGGAATTACACTGTATTTATCATCTGTTAAACTGAGGTCTTTGATGATTACCAAGACAACTAACTTTTCTTCAACTTATCTTTACCAAAAATATTGTCAATGTGATTCTGAATGCCAGTTTCTGTCAGTGCAAGTAACGTTTCATGGAACATAGATAAATGGGGCTTAAAATACTGGGATCTCTTCATTTCCAACCTCGATAGTTGGCAACCCTAACAGGAAAATACTACACTTGATTTATATTAGGTGAATAATATTTTTAACTACTACATTAAGTTTCAAATTATAAAACATCTTGTTATTGTTCATCTTTATGAGCATCTTAATGTTGGAAATCCCTTCCTTTTTAACACTCAAAACAAATGCAGGAGATCCATCATGGATTGCCATAACATTAACTTTGCTGAATTCAATGGGCATACTGAAGAGAGAACTCACACCTGGATAAATAAAATTCATATCAAAAAATTCTTACTGCTCTCTAAGAGTTTGCTAATTTTTCCCACACTTCCAAAGTACATTATTGTCAGAATCAGTAACTGAGAAAAACTATTTTAAACAAATGGTTCATATTACAATCAGTTTTATCGTTAGAATAAATAGCAACTAACGATCTAAGATAGACCTAGCTGTAATTGAAAGCATATTGGAAAATTTGCTTTCAATTATAAGAAGCTTATATGATATACTTGAAACTTAAACCATATTTATTTTAGGCATGCTTAGCATGTGCATATACTGTTTCCTCTGAGTTTCCTTTTGATTGGTTAAAACCAATCCCTTGCTTAGTATAGGCAAGATACAGTGGGCAATGTAACCATCACATACATACAAATAACAGTTCAATGCACATAAATGGGTTGGGGGATTAATTTATACAATAATTAATGAAGAACCTAAGTCTCATGGCCCTGAACTGTCCATTAACTGAAACATTTGAAGTGGAAATCTCATATGACTTTCTCTGCCTGTTACAAATTCACATTAAAATCATATAAAAAGTGAATTCTTTATCCATATTAAGTTATTCACAATAAAGGCTTTCTTAGAAATTATTTCAAAATAAGAAATATGGTGTTATACCTGCAATCTGCATTAAAACATGCAACTATTTATATCAAATTGGTTTTTGTTACTAAGCAGCTCATGAATGGGGATAAAGAACCCACACTTTTAAAACATGCCACCAGATAATGCAATTTAATGTGGGAAAATTTAAGAATACAAGGAACAGCTAAAACACTTTTAATGCTAAAAGAGTGCTATAAATGGTATATTTCAATGAGTCCTGCATTGTTTTCATAGTATTTATCTCTTATAGCCCTCTAATTATACAAAATTATACAGTATCCAATAAAAATGAAAAGACCTTCATAGACTGCTTACAGAATATTCAAGATACACATAACATTTCAAATATATGACTAACATGAATATATGAAAACAGTAATGTGTTTTTGAATTCTGACTCAACATTGAGTAAATATAAAATTGAGAGACATGTTTTCCCCCCAATTAAATATGTGTTTGAATTTGTTTGAAGAGGAGGGGGAGTATTTTGTGAAAATCTTTACTTTAGATCCTAATAAAGAAGTATTTTCTTCCTTTAATTTTGAAGGTAATCTAATAATTGTGTAATAATAGTCATTTTATAGTATGTTAGTTACTTTACTCATCAAGTAATTGTAATATTTTGTAATTTTTATTGCATTAGTGTTAATGATTATTATTTAATAATGCCTTTTTTGATGTATTTATAACAGGCTTGAAGCATATGTACTATATGTGCAAGTAATCACTATCATGACTTCTGGCCATCATCATAATTGCAAGCAATTCATGCGAGTAATTCATATGAGATTTTTATAACTACCTTTCACTAAAAATTCCATAATCTATATCTAACAAGGAATATTCTGTTGAAACTGGGATTTTTTTGTATGAGTTAACTGGATAGCTGGCCGAGGTGGCGTGTTTCTCAGAAATTGATACAGTTTTGACCCAGGATGATATTTATTACTGTTTTTGAGATTTGAAGTTTTGAGCAGTAGGCTTTTTTCTCAGAAAAGAAGAAAAGTTGAATAAGACATGCTTGCAAAGGGTCAATCCACGTCAAATCGAACACCCGTAAAACACGACTTTTTCATAGGAGGTTCAAAAATTTTTTTATGAATAATAGGCATCAAATAAGGAGACCCGTACTTTTTTATTTCCGTATTTTTAAATTACTTGCTTAGTTATGGCTATTAGAAACTATGCAATTTCTGTGCGCACCGTAATATAAAATCACTTGTTACTCTAAGGCCATATAGAGTTGAGAGTTGGGGTTTGGCACACTGGAAAGGTTAAATATAGCACTTTTAACAACTTTCGATCAATCATTATTACACATAAATTTTGGACTGTTTTTTGATGGTATATTTTGTAAAACCAAAAATAGAATTTAAATCGATGTGTTAAAAATCTAAAAAAAATACACACGTATTTCCTGACATTTTATCTATAAAATAAGATGTTGAAAACTATGGAGCTCGCATTAGTGCATTTGCTACAATTTTTTTTCTGGAGGCCTGCAAGCGCACACGGACGAGTAACAAGCCAGATGACTGCAGACAGCATGTGAATTACCGCGTCAGCTATGCTACTCAAATAACTTCTTACTAAGGCAGTACAGTCCATACAGAAAAATGTCTCCACAATATACCTTCTTTCTGATACTCCTAAGGCATCTGATACCTGCTTTTGAACTTCTGAATTTTTTTAAAAAAATCTTCTGATGTAAGCAATTCTTTGCTTTTAGCTTCTTCCTTCATGTACGTCCATACATTTGAAATAATTTCTCTACTCTGACTGTGTGTAATGTTTTGGTCCCTAATTTAGAACGTACAGGTGGCATAATTGATTTACGCTATGATCAATGTCTCACAAATTCACTATATTCACTCTTTATCGCAAAGATCTAACTATATCTTCAACTGCACGCTGCACTAAAAAGCGCGTGTGAATTAGCAAGACTGTCTCAGATCATGCAGACATCACTACCTTCCCCCTCCCTCCCCATGTGTATGGTTTCATTCGCAGAATTATACAATATGAGCTGATAAAACAGACAAAATCTATGGTTTGCCAACAGGACTTCCAGTCAAGGTCAGTGCTTTAAAATTACACTCCTTCATTCCTTTGTCAAAAACTGAAGCTTTAGTGAAACAATTTCCTTTCGAAGAAGGAGGTAAAGTTGTGTGTTGTATGGAAACATTAGTTTAAAATGCATATTTTAAAAACATTTTGAAGATGCTAATAGTGTGCATATAATAGTGTCAGCTAGCAGTGTTCTGTTTACTGTACTGTTGTAACGTGCATGGAACCTCAAGCAGTGGACAGTTGCCGTAAGGAAAGGTGGCAATAAGTGCAAGGTTACGTAGCCGTCACCGCTGCACTAATTTGCAAAGTTAATTACAAATGAACTATTAGAGACTCCATTTTGATTTTTTCTGAGAATATTGAATAAACTTCATTGTATTTTTAGTTTTTTTTTCCAGATTTTTAAATGGTCGAGTTTATGTTATTATCTAACTTTAAAACTTTAATCGTATACAATATAATATTAATAATAATTAATAAAATTTTCTAATAAATACCTCACAAAATACTGCGATTTATCTTTAATTTGAGCCAAAGATCAAGTAATTTGCTTCATTACAATCAGAGGTATGATTGATCGAAGAGTGAGGAGCGCGCGATTTTTGGGACATTTCAAAAATTAATATCTGCCAAAATAATTTTTTTCATATAAAACGAAGAAACATGGGTCAAATATATTTTGTTCCAAAACACAAAAAAAAATTTCAAGAAAATCTGAGAGATCAAGGTCATTTTTTGCCATATTTTGTTCGATTTGACGTGGAATGACTCAAAGTTAGAGCCTATGACATGCTATCACTGTTGATAAATTATAGGTTGCTCAAAAATGGTCATAAATATCAGCAAAAACTGTTTTAATTTATGAGAAGCAGGCTCTACAGCTGGCTACATGTGCAACCCACTAATGGTGTCCAACACAAGGAAACCATGCTCCAGCAGTCAACATCAGATTGATGATGGGAGCAAGAGCTCTTGAAACAAATCCTGTTTTACACAAATGTATTCAATGATGTCTGAAATAAATGTATATACATCTTTAAAAATAACATATGTGAGTTGATTTACTGTTTTAGAATCTTCAAGTACTTCAAAAGATAGATTACATATAGAAATGTACAATAATTTACAGAGTTAACTGTGTTTCGCAGCATGAACTATGGAAACATGGGCCATCATCGTGTATCTACGAGAAAACAGTTTATGGCAGATTGGGCACTGAGTTTGTCCCTTGTGGATGGACTTGTGGTGGGCAAGTGAATCATTACGGTTGAACATTTTGCCACACACATTACATACATACTTGGCTGGAACTCTTGCTGCTGCCATGAGCATACTGGTGCTGCTTGATGCTGCTGCATCATCCATGGCCCATTGTGCAACTACACAGAAACAAGCAAAGGTTAACAAACAATAGCAACTCTGATATTATTGCACCAGGACACGATTTATGCTTACAGGAACACTTTAAAATTAAATTATCTATCTAATATTTTGACTTTTATTTTACAACATTTCACATGATACAAAGTGTTATTTTAATCCTAAAATAAAGTTAAACATGTGTCAGGAAACACTAGAGGAAGAAGTTTCTAACAATCTTGGATCCTAATATCAATACCTTAAAAGATATCAATATTTTGAAACTGCCATTTTAACAATATCATATATTCCATTTAAAGTTTGTGCTTGCTTATTTTATTACAGTAAGCAAAAACAAGTATAATTATCTGCCTTTACAGCACCATTTGTTTTCAGTTGATTGTGTTGGCACTTCCTTACGTAAATAATGATAGTTATATTAAAATAATTATAATTGAAAAAGATCTCTGAATTTTGTACAGTTTCCTTAACTGTTCCAATTCAGTGAACATGTTTTTGCTTTGATTTAAAATGATTCTATGTCCTGTTGCATGTTGCTTTCCATAAATTGCATACACGACAATATGCTGTTGTCTATTACATATTCAAAATCTGGAAATGAAATACTTTCTCCATAATAGGTGGTGCCTATTTTACAATTTTATTCAACTGGCTGCTATAGCATTCACAAGTGTTCTCTTCAGAAAGTACGGTACTGTAACTCTTATGTAGGATATTTGTAGACTTGTGCACTAACTCTCTGCAATCAATTCTACTGACAAATCAGAGACAAAGAAAAATTATCTTCTACCTAGTCATAAGTTCTCTCACAACTATAAATGTGGGTAGCATAACAAAGAATGATACTATCCAAAAAATTTTATATCATTTATTAACCATATGTAGTGAATACAAAGAACAGATAGTTTCTCAAAATGTCCTCCTTTGGAGGCCACACAGCTTTTCAAATGGCATTGCCAATGATCTATGACAGCACATGAAACTTATGTTCAAATACTGCACTGTTTGATTTGAATCTCGTTTTAGGGCCTCCGCATTTCTGTGTCATGTCGGCCAAGCTTTACTCTCGATGATGTCCCATAGTTGGTAATCCAACAGATTCAGGTTTGGACTTCCTGATGGCCAATCTTGGTGTGCTAAAAACTTGGGAATATTGGAGAGCAAGAGGATTAATGACTTCATTGTCAGAAATCCAGCATTAGCTAACAACAACAACATTGCTGAAAAACCCAGTGTTATATAATATTATAAGATTCCTATCATAAGATTCTGCACCATCTCCTAAGGCTAAATATGTGCATCTGTGGCTTAAGAACAACGTTCCTGAGTTTATAGTCACAAAGATTGACTATCGGGAAATCCAGATCTAAATCCTCTGGTTTACAAACTATGGGACACCATCTAGAGTAAAGCTTGCTCGACATGACAGAAATTTGGAGGCCCTAAAATAAGCTTTGAAGCAAACAGTGTGGAATTTCGACATATATGTAATTTATGCTGCTATACATGATTGGCAGCTCCGCTTGAAGGTCTGTGTGGCCTCCAAAGAGTCGCTATCTGTTCTTTGTATTCTAAATATTATAGTTAATGGTATGAAAATATTTTGGATAGTGTCATTCTTTGTTGTGCTATAACCATGTTTATAGTTGTAACAGAACCTATGATGCGGCTAGGCAAGAAATAGTTCTCAAGTTAGTTGTAAAAACCTAACCAATCAGAAGATGTCAAATCTACCACACACTTGGGTCTAGAGTTTCCCAGTTGCTGCTACTTACCACTTTACACACAGTTTAAATGACCAATCTCTTTAAAGGGACTGAAAGTATGTGGTTTATGTGGGTGTGAATGATCCAAGAAAACATGCTGTAAGAATACATAAAGCTATGTCTGTGAAACATACTCTTATGTAAGTGGTAGTCAGTCTGGAAAGAAATATTAACTTAAAAAATAATACTGGGTGAAAATGGTTCCTTTTTCTCAAAGCAGAATCTTCTATTTAATGTAACTGGACTAAATGAATTGCTATTAGTAATATTTCAGTGCTTATCATATTCAAAATTTAATTTTAATTCAGTCCTTTTAACATATCAATTTACAAGTAATGCAAGTTTCAGCATTGTACTTTTATAATTTTTGAAAAAAAGGATACAACTGCTTAGGAAAATTGAGTTTTGACATAATGTACATTAAAATTTAGCTTATGAAGTACATACAACCTGCATTTATGACTCCCATTTATTACTCATTAGTAGAATCCTGCGTAGCATACTGATTGACTAATGAGTGTAAAGTCTGAGACCAGATAGAATAATTTCACTCTGCTCAATGTTTCTTAAAATATATGATACTAAAAGGATGAGGCAAAACAACTTAAAAAAGACACTGTTCTTTTCAAATTACTGAAGGCTTAAATGCTTTAGCCATCCAATAAAATATACATATTCTGAATCAAGATGAATCACAGTATTTATTTTCATCAGAAAAAGAATTCAATTAATTTACACTTCTTATTCTGCACTCTTAATTTTTCTATGTAATCCAAAGTGTTCCTTTACATTTCCAAACACCTAAATACATTAAAAGAGCTGTGTTTTAGAAAACTGGTTCTACTGATCAAAAACGCTGGAGTTAGAAAGCCACATCTTACAAACATTAAATTTTAGAAGTTTAGGTATTTACCAAGATAGGGCCATTTCAGAGGAATAGTAAGGCCCTGCCAAGTTTTTGTACCTAATGAAGCATACCATTGAGCCTACGAGTACAAATGCAAAAACTTGTACAACTTACTTAGTTAAGAGACCTTCCGTGTGGTATTCAGAATTACACATGTTGCTATGGAGCAGAATGAACAATAAATTTGGCACTTTTCTGATTTAAATGTTGAGATAGCATATTAACATTTTTAACTTTTTCAGCCTCAGAAGACTTCCATGTATTGTTGAATCCAAACAAAAATACTGTGTGGGTTCAGGACTTAGTGTTCATAAAGTCTGTAGCTATGTGGTGTTGTTTTTAAATTTTTGCATTTCTTACATGACAATTACACACTAGAGTTTTATAATTCTCAACAAAAGGAAGTATAAATTCATTTTTTTTACAGCAATGTACACTCCAGAGTCCTCAATCAACTTTCATGATTGACAATCACTTTACAAGTAACTGAATCAATTTGAAAATATGTTCTTTCTCAGCCTAGCAGGAACTGAGAAAGGTAAGAGAACATTGATAGTAAAAATTTAAGCTTATAATGTGCAACCTTGTATAAATTACAAGTATACCGAAATAATATAAAAGTCAGTTCCAGGCACTATTACATATCTTAAATTTAAATATTGATAAAAATGTCATAATAAAATCACAAAACTATCAAGCAAAAAGAATTCCAAAATGTGTATTCTAAGATGTTGGAGGATATATTCTTAGTGTCCTTTAAATAAACTAACCCACAAGAGACAGTGAAGGTTATTGGATTGGGATCAATCTACTACAGAAGCTATTAGCAGATATAGTAAAAGTATAATCAATTAACAGAAGACAATTAACTTAGGCTTACTGTGTCACTAGTACAAATCAAGACTGTATCTGCACCCAAAACGGGTGAATACAGATCATTTAGAAGACCAGAGGATAGCATGTTATTGCCGCTTTGGAAGAAATAAATCCAAAGATGATTTTGAAAAGAAAATTCTGATATAAGAAATGCAGTAAAAAGGTAAGTACTGCAGAGATCCTGAAAACCAGCTGTAATATTCTGAATGGCTGGTTCCTAATATGGACAACCATGTTAAGATCTGAGGGAAGTATGTTATACAATAAAATCAAATGCAGTGAGAATTTGTTACTATATACCTTGTTTGCAATGCTTTTAGTGAACTGTTGTATAGGTTCAACAAGCTATAAAATTGCAACAGTTTACACATAGCATAAAATTGAACTCATTTTTGGAACCATTGCTCACTCAGCTGTGACTAACAATCAGAAGGGATAGGGCTTGGAAAGAGCCAGTGTAAACTACATAACCTGATAGACAATGCAGGCATCTTGTTTCATTTTACCAAATATAGTGGCAGTTCCACAAATTTAAAAGGATCAATGCACAATGAGGCAATTTTCGAAAGTAGAGAGCTGTCATCCAAGTAAAGTACAACATTGCATCAGTGCCATGTTTGGTCCTCATGTTGCAAAGATCTTGCAAGTCATGTATGGCCCTCATATTGCAGGAATCTCTTTTGAGGCTTTAGAAGAAGTAATCTGAGGTTTCCGCTTCAGGCGATATCGGATTCCCTGTATGGCTTGCAGGCTCACCAGATAACACTAAAGTGATGCCATCAGCAGCTTAAGCTGAGTTCCAAACTAATCCCATTCAAGAGCTGTTTGGCTCTCAAAATTATCCCCATCAATTAAACTGAATATTTAAAAATGTTCACTTCTGCCAAGATGCAGAGAACTGCTGCTGCATCCTAAAAGACAATTGTCAAGGAGCAAAAGCTTCCTTCTTAACCCCAAATCATCCTAAAATAAAACAAGCTACCTTAAAATAGCCTACTCTGTAAATTCCTATCTGCTGTTAAACCCTGTTGAGGGTGGGTATGCAGGAAAAATCATCAGGCTGAACCTACCAGCAGCATGAATGGACAATCAGGGATTTTTTTTTTTTAAACCAATGATCACCTTTACTATTACCTTCAACATCAATTTACTAAGACCTCTCAAAAGTTTTTCTGAGGTTCCAACATTTCTATAATGCTGGTGAAGTCAGGAAGTGTTACAAACCAACCAACATTTTAAAAATAAGACAGTATTTCATTTTCATCCCTTCCATACTGTGCTTCTGCTTGTGTTTCATTGCATGTCATTGTATTCATGAATGAATTTAAATTACAAGTAATTTCAGCTGACGTCTTATACAGAATCACCAATACAATTACAAAATATTTCACTCTAATGTCTAGAAACAAATTAAGAAATTCAGGAACTTATAGCCTTTATCTGTTCATTTGATATTATTAACCAATGATTTAAAATATAATTCTTTTACAAAACAAACTCACAAATGTGCATTGAGCATACTGAAAACATTACAAAGCAATAATATCCAGTAGACAGAAGTTTTCAGGCTGATTGGCTGTGGTCCAGTAGATGATGAAGCACCTAATGTTTCATGGCTGGAATAGGAAGAGATTACCTTTGAGGAAGCCCGATGGAGAGACAGGCGAAATATTAGGTGCTTCATCATCTATTGGATCATAGCCAATCAGCTTGGAAACCTTTTTTACTGGATCAATGCCAGACGTGAAAGCCTAAGCTTTTACAAAGCAGTAATAGCTTAAATTCTTAGCTTGTGCACTGTTGCCACATGATATTTCATAGTGTAAATTCTACTGAAAACTTTGTGACAAACAGGACATTCTGTTTGCCCCTGGTGGCTGCTCCGATGATGTGTCAATGAATTACGATGCGTAAACGATTTTCCACAAATGGTACACTGGAACAAAGTTGCTGGCAATGTTGCTGTGCCTGCATTTTGCCATGATGTGCTTCCTCCCCAACCTGCACAATTAAAATGTAATTTGCTTGTTTAAACTTCAGCAACAGCTACAAATGTCTACAGTATAAACATGGACAAATGAATACATTAACCATTAAGATGCTACCTGCATATACTTATATTTACTTGAATTGCAATAATGACTGTAAAAACAGGCAGCAACATGCAAGGATCTAGGAAACAAGAGTGTCATGGAACAAGGAGATTTGGAAAAAATAATAATAATATTTTGTACAGCTAATTAAAATCTAACGATTTTATTGTTTCACTGAAAAACTAAGTAGAATATTTCCTGCTTATACTAAACATAAGTATTAGACATATTTGCTTTTAGATTAAGCTATACAAGAATCATATGTAAAACCAAAACTATCCCTTTACAATTACACTGCCCAAGTAATAGGATCTTGGCTCATGCTTAGAAAGGCTATTCAATCTTACACATCAGCTGATCGGTAAGCAGAGAAAGTATTATATATTATATACCGTCCATAAACCTGATAGAAGAATGTCACCACATATAAATGTTTTGAGGTCTTCTGAATAAAAAAAATGGATTTTCAGAGAAAGTGAGCGAGAGAGAGGGAGAGAGAGGGGGAGGGGGAGAGAGGGGGAGGGGGAGAGGGGGAGGGGGGAGGGGAAGCGAGAGGGGGGAGGGGGAGAGAGGTTACCAAACTTGGCATTTACGCCCAGCATCTTCTAAGAGAACACCACAAAGATTTTCATACAATTTTCTCCACCCCAAGCTACTCTTTTTTCTGATTTTCTAAACTTATTTGACATACTGAAATGAGAAATAAAACATATATCTTGAATTTTTTGTGAACAGCCCGTTAAGCATTCTCATAAAATTTTGCACAAGTGAACTTACTTTAGAAAAAAAATCAATTTCATCAAAATATACAACTTATGCCAATTTTTACATAGCATTAACAGTTTTAAAATAATCCATGATTATCACTTCCCAAGTATAATTGTATCATTTGATGTAAGGTAACATGAAATTTCTTATTCGACTATTTTCTTTTTCTAAGCAAATTTTCATTAGCAAAGTAGTTTATTCTAGTTAATAACTTAAATTGATTACTTCTATTTAAGTTGATCCTTCTGATTGACATTTTAATGTTTTCCTGTAAGTTGTATGTAACTGAATATTATTGTTTAATCTGAAATAATTTCTTTGGAAAAATGTATTGTCAATAAAGTACTATAGAAGTATTACCTTTAAGAATGTTAATATTATATATACATAGGTAAAAAAATTATGCAACTGTATCACTTTATACCCGGGTTTAAAAAAAAGTGTCTGATATTGCAAAAGGAGTTGGGATTGGTCAAAACTAGAATAAATGTTCCTATAAACATATGTCCAGAAACAAATACCTGTTGATACACGAGTCATTTTATTTGCCTTGAATACTTACCCAGACAATGGAACTTCATCCAACAAGTGCATTCTAGGGAACACTTCACTGTCACAAATGGTTAATGGAATAATTGTTAGGTAAACATCCATAAACAATTCCTATCACTCTGACCTCTGGTAACATTTGCACGTTTTGTCGACACTACTACAAGAGATGCCCCATGTGATTACCATGCATTTTTACACATGCTTCAACTCCTCAAAGAATCCAGAATACTTTTGACCATACCTAACTGCACCAGGATTTGGGCACATGCATTGATCACACACTCTTGTAATGTATGCACATTGTCATTGGACTTAGCATACACCAATGCCCTTAAATGTCCCCATAGCCAAAAATCCGTTGGATTGAGGTATGGCAAATGGAGAGGCCATGCTACTGGATCTCTTTGACCAATCCATCAAGTTCACAATTCACCACAAGTAAACTGGCTCACATTTCACCAGGTATTTGTTTTCGGACATATGTTGACAGGAACATTTATTCTAGGTTTGCGCAATCCCAACTCCTGTTGCAATATCAGACACTTTTTTAAGCCTGCAATATATGTATTTTTCCCTGTCTTTCCCCTTTAATGCAGCAGTTCGGTTAAATTGAAGTTTAGTGTTAAACTAATTGGACTTCAATTGAATGAAAATGACATAAGGAATTTTAAAACACCTCTTGTTCGGAATGCAAGCGCATGAAGCTTGATTTTACTTCAAGAGTATGATACACACTAGCTGTTGTGGCACCTGAAATCAGGGAAACACCTGGCATCTTTGAGATGGTACAACAGAAATGACACATTATGCTGCATTACAGGACTTGCTATATGATAAGAATACAGTTTACAAGTGAATTCAAACTCCTGCTAATTTAATCCTGGTCTCTTTCTTGACCACTCTCTTTTAGTTTTTCCATATCTCTGTGTCATCAAATAAACAATTATTAGATTGACTTGTTTCTTAAATTAATTCATAAATTCTCGTATAAGTTCCTAAACATTTACCAAAATGTTGTTACACTGAAATGGAACATCATGGGCTTTTTAAAATTGTACATTTAAACCTGTTATGTAGGTCATTATCATAAGTAGTCTTACAGGATCATTAAAATATATGGCAAGGCATTTGTAGGCTCTCTTCATATGCTAGAGTCACTGGGAAATAGGTAGGTAGAGGCACTTCAGAATCCTTACCTTTCTAACAGGCAGCACATTTCGTATTCTTTCATAAAATAAAATGGGTTCTATTAATATTGAAGGTAAGTTTTATTTACACTATATCTCACTTACTTTAGAAAATTTGAACATGTTTCGGGGACAACTGTTCCCAACTTCAGCTAACTGATTAATAGATGTAGATGTGTGGTCCAGTATACTATTGATGGTGGAGTTGAAAAGGTTGGCTGTAAAATAGCACAATACCCAAATGAGCTCTCAGTTTGGGAAAACATCCACACCACAAAAAACAAGGAATAGATTATGAATTTCTATCTCCAGCCAATGGACCAGCTTAGCCAGTTCACATCACCATCACCGCCGCCACCGCCACCATCACCACCAGAGACCTCCTCCATCAATAGTATACCAGATAACACCACATCATTATTCTGTTGAAAGTTGACAGTGGGAACTAAGGTTCCTGAAACATGTCCTAATTTCACAAGTGAGGTATAGTGTAAACATAACCAACCTCAATTATTGTGATTAACTTCAATTGTTCAAAAAACTTCCAACCTCTAGTGAATTGCAATACAATCTTATTAAAGCACTTAATGTTAGCATTTATTTTATATTGAAATGCATCTGAAGGCTGAATAACATAATAGCATAAGAAAACATGCTATAAAACATTCTTGGATGCTGTACTATTACCAAACATATGTAGGCTTAATGATTTTAAAATGTGTACGATTTTGAAAGTTATTTTTTTTTTAAACTTCTTACTTAATGCAAGAGTTGAGTCATATCCAAATGGGTTTTTACCAGATTCTTGCCCAACCAATGAGTGTTTTGGTATGAGAGTAGTGCATAAATCTGGAGATCAGGAACCTAGTTGATATTTTGGTGAACTTTTTAATTTCAATAAGTTGGTTATTTTTAGTAAATTCTGAAAATCATCAGCAACAATTTTCGATAAAGCATATAAGTTTATTTCTAGAAAAACAATTACACAACCTTAATTTTAGAATTTTCAACATAGTTCATACTCTTAACAATTTTTATCCCTGTTGGGGGGCATACAATTTTCCTTATAATAGAACTCCATTCTGGCACTAGGAAAATGTCACACTGCTGTCTTGATGTCCTCCAATGTTACAGTGTTGGCATCAAATGCCTTCCTTCATGGCACCAAAATATAATAATCAAGAAGATGCTAAGTTGGAGCTGTAAATGGGATGTGGAAAAAATACCTGCTGGTGCTCCTTAATGTTATCCATCCTTTCCGAATTATTGCAATTGTTACAGACAGTCTGCAGATGGCTACTACAGGCCTCAACATAGATATTTGTTTTTCATCTTTAAAAATGTCTATTCATATACTGCTGGCACCCATACAGACATTCCCAAATGTACACTGAAGATGGATTAATTTCCACAGTAAGATTTTCTCTTTAGTAAGAAATTCAATTACATTACACTGATGGAACAAAACATCAGTTGCAGTAATTTTGTATTAGCTAATAATGGTCATGTGATAACAGCTGATATTATGACTTGATAATGGTCTGTCTATATCATAAATGATAACAATGCACTTGGTTTGTCACATTTAATGGTGATGATCTATAAACAAATTTTGTTTATGACTTTTAATATGACCCATATGATATTACTCTTATATTATATTGAATTATGATTTATCCAATCATTTTTGGGCATTTTAATTAATTAAAAATCTAAAAAGTACACAAGAGGAATAATAAGGTGTAACAAAAATGCTGGAACAAATTGAAAGTTATTTATGCAAAAAACAGGCAAAATCACCATATGCTCTGAAATATCCAATTTGTAAGTTATTATTGAAAGCTAAAAATTCTGTGATTTATTAATTTAAGTCAATCTTAAATATGCACAGTTTAAAATTTGAAATTATCAATCCATAGTAAAAGTTTAAAATAACTTCACCATCAACAATATTATCTAAAACAGCAGACCGACCTGTAATTGGTATCTTTAATTTCAAATTTTGTACTTTTCCAAAATATGTTACCAATGCCACTAAACATAAACTGATCTTTTAACATTTGTCAACAAACCACATTCCTCTGGAAGTACAGGTTACCACAACCATGGGCATCAGCAGACATTTTTCAGGGGGAGGGCATGTTGAAAGTTTGCAATCCAACAGTATTAGTTTATTATTCTACTGTCAAAAGCTATAGTATTTGTAGGAGATAAGTGCATTAATTTGTGCTGGATAAAAACTGCTGTTTACATGGAAACTAAAACAATAGTCTAATAGTCAGTAATTGAATACACACTAAGTTCATTAATTTCCAAGGGAGGGGGCAATGCAATTGCAATGCCTGTGACCACAGCAAAGAAAGTCATCTGGGACTGACGTGCAGGGGGAAATTGCCGATTAGACATGGGTCTGACACTGCCTCACCCTCCCGTTTAAGATACCAGGACAGTTTTTTGAATAGCTTTACTACTTGTGTAGTATACTTACTCTGTCACACACACTCATAGCCCTTGTCACACTGTTTCCAAAAGAGATAAGGGCAGCAAATTCCTGTCAGGGACTTTCTTTCTATTGGCGAACAGCAGTATTATACCATTATTTTTGTGTGACTCAGTTGCTTCCTTGGGGGCACCACTGAACTAAGTTTACATATAATTAACGAACACTCTAAGGCCAGCATATCAAATGCTCATTACCATCAGTAAGGCTGTTTTCAGTCTTGATCTTGCCTCTTGATTATGCACTAGAAGCACATTTCAATGAACTGTGTGATGCTGATTGCTTTTGTTGTTCCCTATTGCAAAATAAATAGATGTGGTTCTAGTTTATGGTGTAAGTATATCATGTTGAAAAAGTGTGGTGCTTTTCCATGTTTGTCACACACTGTTAAGAAATGGCAAAAAGTTCCATTTCCCCTGTCTGTGTAACTTGTGATACTGGCACATTGCTAATACCTAATAAAAAAAAAGTCCTTTACTTTTAAATACATTAAAGAGAAAATAAATGTTCCAGGAACTTTTTGAATCTAGAGTTCTATAAGATTATACAAACTTTGAAACATTAATGGTGGCAACTATTTATTTACAACTGATACAAAAGAGATACATATTACCAAGCTTTAACGTCCTTCAAAGTAGCTGCCAGCATTGTATATAACCTGTTACCAATGATGTGGAAATCTTAGGATACCCTTAGCAGTGGCAGTTCTGTTGATAGTTTGAATGGACTGGTCTACTGCCTGAAAATCTCTGGAACAGTTCTGAAGCGAATGCCATGAAGTCACAAGGATTTAAGTCCGGGGAGTATGGTGGATGGTACAGCACTTCCTATCCCCATCAACCAAACAAATCAGCCACAGCTTGCGCTATGTGTGGCATGAATGATGGGTGGGTTCTGCAGAAAATGTTGCCACTTCTTCCTCAAAACTGGTTGTGCTCCAAAAACGAACAGTAAGACTGCACATTGATGGTCTGCTGTGGAGGAACATAATGCATTAGGATAACACCATCACAGTCGTACACGAGAATCACCATCACTTTCACATTGCTGGGGCTCTGATGTGGCATCAGAAAGTCTCTCTGTGCTCAAGGCGCTCCAAGTGCATCCGAGCAGCGTTGTAGTGCAACAATTTCTCCATTTCCATCAAATCATTTCCATCCCATCGTAATGCAATTTTTCTCATGCTCAGGCATTCCTTCAGAATGTGAAGCACAGTTGCATGTGCTAATTCGGTTTCTTGGGTGAGCTCATGAATCGTATGGTGTTCATCGTCTACTGCAAAAGCATGCATATCTTCATTGACGCAACGACAACTTGGGCAACACATGTATACCACATTTGAGGAGGTACTTTTAAAATTGCACCAAGTCCATATTTTTACGAAACTGAGTTTCATATGTATTCATATTTTGAATATGCTCTATCCAATGGTAAATTCATTTCGTGTCTAACCATATTAGTTTCCACGGAAATGAGACTTGAATTATGGGGTTCACTTCAAACCGTATTTTGTCCACCATTTAGTCCACTTCAAACCATATTCTTTCCTCTTCCATGCTATCACACATCTTAAATAGATTGTTCAGAATCAGTGTCCAAATATTCAGTACAGACAAATTTACACACAGAAATTACCCAACTGATAAAGTCGGGGACAGTTAAGACTTTGAAGGAACTGAATTTAGTAATTTCACATTGGAACTTCTAAGAAAACATTAACTTGTATATTTTGTTTTGTTTATGTAAGGAAATGTCAAAATTTAAGTAGGTACATTCAAAGCTCAGAGTTAATTGCCACATCAAACCATATTATGTCTAAATTGTTTTTATACATATCTACCACCGTGTTTTGGAATTGAATTCAGTAAAAATATACTCTTAAACTTGGAATCCATACACGTTTTTGTACTTTTAAAATAATTTATTTCTAAGGGTTTAGGAGTTATTAGTTTTTCTTCTCTCCTGAAAATGGGCATGATACGATTTGAAAAATACCTCATTTTGGCATCCTTCCTAGAAGGCATTTACCCACCGTGACACGGTTCTGAAAGACAATGCAGATTCCCTGCAAGCCTCTTGAAGACCTTGACAACACTGTCGTGCTGTACGACTGCTGGTACATTCAATGTTTATCCAACTCCATTGCTCCTGCTTCGACAACACCACGACCATACAGTAGACTGCTAGCTCCCATGAGATTGTTTCTCTCACCAGTGTGCAAGCGCGTGATGTGGGAAGGGAGAGTCTATTCACTCAGAGGTAATGTAGGTAACTAACATGTGCTATCAGTGACAATATTACATACTGTCTGTTCACCACCTCATGGTCTAAGGGGAATGAGGGGCAGGGGAGAGACATTCCATGCAGTGTAACCTTAGTTTTGTAAACATCTGTGTAATCGTTGTTGTGCTGGTCATGTTGCCAACTTACCTCCAATATTATTCGCAATAAGTTTACTTGCTACTAATTTCTCTTAATTTCAGTTGTAAAATCATACTTGTCACTAGTTTTGTGTAGGAAGTAATGGTAAAAGTAATGCAGAAGCAGATAATGCTCTGCCTAGTAGTGCTGTGAAATCTGCTATGATATTGTGGTTGTAGAACAAAGGGGTTCAGAGAGACAGTCCTATGTGTAAAACAGATCTTTATAGAATGCCTGAATCAAACAAACCTAAGAGGTTCTTAAAGCTATTACTGCCTTTTTTCTTACTTCCATTACCTGTACTTGCAGGAGTAATTACTATACTATTAACTGACCAAAATTTTAAAACTTCATTCTTTGATCGTGCAGGAGGGAATGAGTTGTTAGATTGAATTCTTCCTCAATTGTTATACCATTATTATTGGTTATTTTGGTTTTATTGAACCACACTGTCTTTTACTTGCTCCATACATATGTGATCTCAATCCCATCAGACTAATTGGGGCCAAGGTAAAATGAATACTTAAAGAAATACAACAGCTAATTATTCTTACAGGAATTGCACGATATAATGCTCGAGGATATATCATGCAAGATTTTTAAAAATATAGAAAATGCAGAAAATAATCAGTGGGAAAAAGACACAGTAGTTGAAAACACTGCTCACGCTTTATAAGCTAAATACACTGCATGAACTGAAAATAACATTTAAATTGTGCCATTTTGAGAGATTTCTTTGCTTTACTCTGGTGTGAATATGCATTCAAAGTTTGGCTGCTGCTGCTCGTGGTATCATTGTTTATTGGGAATTATTTACTGATCTGATGTAGTGGCTGGCTGCATCCTGCCAGGGACCTTAGCTGGTGAATAAACTGTAGGTTCTGATGCATAATGACTGCAGCAGAGTTGCCACTATTAAAATTCCAACCCTCGTATAAATAAATAAAAAATAAAATAAAAAATAAATAAAAACCACTTTTACAATAATTATTCATTGGATTGGTTTCTAATAAAGATACCTATAAATTTCATGGGTTTATACCAAATAGTTTTAAAGTTCTTTTACTTCAATGGTATAAGCTGTAAAACATTCTTTTTTTTAGGAAATGCAAAGAGAAGTTTAATTTTAATCTGATTCTTGGTCTTCAAACACCACACCTAAACATGCGTTAATCAAATATGTAATTTTTTACAAATGATACATGTGATAAGTATTTCCATAGGTAACATATTTATGCTAACAGATCCTTATTAATTTTCCCCATTTTAAAATAGTTATTTTGCACTCTCACCTTGCACACATGTTTCTCGGATTACAGTTCACTGGACCATAGCTCAATGGACTAAAGATACCTGTTGCTGCTTGATGTGTATAAGCAACCCTAACCCCCCCCCACCTCATGGCACAGCAGCCCATCCAGGTCAAGGCCTACCATCCAACCGCTGCGTCTGCCACCTCTGTCTGCCACAGGTGTCATGAGTGGGGTAGAGTGCTGGAGGTGGGACATTGTCCTTCCGGCCAGTTATGCGGTCTTCTCGACCAAGGACCCCTACTTCTCATCAAGTAGTTCCTCAATTTGCTCCTCAGGAAACAAATGAGGCTGAGTGCACCCCGTGCCAGACCTCCCAGCATGGGAAAAAATCCCCACGCCGGGGATTGAACCTGGGTCCTTCGTGCCACAGCATCATGTGGTTGATTGTTTCACAGTTCAAAAGATATGCATTCTTTAAAAAGTGTAAAATAGTACTTTGTAGAGGACTAATACAGTACTTGAAGACAAACTAGTTATGGCTTACAGTACAGTTGAATACTGCAATGTACACTTGGGGATTCTTGTGGGTAGTGCTTAATGCCTGTTATTACTGCATATAGCACAGTATCACAATGGTGGACACTGATGTTACACAAAATGAAATTATATTTGGGAAAGAAAATTTAGGAAGGGTTCCAGGCCTAAATATAGCGCCCCAACATTTGGATAAAGATGGAGGAAAACCTGAAGAAAAAACTTTGTCAGGAAGAACAATCCTAGCAGGATGTGATTCACACACTTGGTGGTGAGAGTAAAAAATTGTTCTACTGACCATGTCCCACCTCCAGTACTGCACCCTACTCACTAATGCCTGTGATGAGCAGAGGTGGCGAACACAGCGGACGGGCGGTAGGCCCTGGCCCGGATGGGTTATTGTGCCCTGTTATTATATATAGGTAATGCAACATCTCATGCACACTGTGCAAATTTAGCAATACAGTTAACAAGTAAAAAAGTTGCTTCAAGCATGTTGAAATCTATTTCCAAAGATTACAGTATTAAATTTATAACTAATTAATCAACTCAAAAAAATTGCTGAAAATTTACAAGCAAGCATGGAGGCTTTTTGTTAACTAATTTGACAAAAAAATTCTCTAACAGGCATTTTTCTTTATAAATCTTAAACCATGCAGTTTGTATATGATATATCTTCACAATAGATAAAATCACAGCTGTTAGGTTAAACTGTGTCTACCAAAAACAAGCAACATTAGCTGATGTATTAAGATACACACATTTTTAGTCAGGTTTCAGTTTCAATACACAACATTATTTCAGATGGGCTTATAAAAAGATACACAGTATTAAGGTAAATGATTGCGTGAAGCTGGCTGGATTTTGTGTACTGATGTCAAATGAAGGTTCATGTTTCGGACTCTCCCAAATACTTTCTGACACACAGGACAAACTGTTTCTCCCCGATGTTTGCTGTAATGATGAGTCAGTGAAGTACGGTGAGCAAATCCTTTTCCACATATGTTGCATTTGAAACATTTTCGTGCTGCATCCATTAGAGTCTCATCTGTCCAAGACAAAGTTCCTTTCCAACCTGCACAATAAAAGTTATATTTGCTGATTTCAATTTGGTTTCACTAAAACTCATAACTAACTTCTACATTTTTATCACTTGTTATGTATTCAATGAAAAAATATTGGTTTCTAAGTACATTAGAACAATAACTTGTACAATATTGCAGAAACACTGAAAGGTTTAAGCTAAGTTTTTTTTCTTACCAACACAACTATGCTATGTAACTAAACTTACTTTTTGTTTTCATTTATGTTTGCAACAATATGTCCTTAGGAATCCTTGACTGTAGACTTTATTCCTAGCTATGATATACACATGACGTAACAGCTTTTAAAAGAACATCAACAATTAAATCAACCAGGACAACTGTTTGAGATCATGCTGGCAATTTTAGGGTGAATATACTTTGAAAATAATGAAAATATTTTATTATTCTCTCCCATATGTCTGGTCTTGCTGTTATATACTTTGTGTGCTCAGCAACTTGGTGGGCCATATGTTTATCACAATGCTTTGTGCACTGTATGTCTTGTTTGTCCTTCCCTGCAGTCACAGAAAACCAACATGAGCCATGTCATCATTCAGCAGAGCCTTTTGGCAAACTTAAATGAAACAAATAACATGCATATAGAATGCATAAGATATAAGAAATAATGTATAAATATGCACATCATAAGAACAGATGAAGCAGATTTAAAATGCTAACATTTATATTGAACCAAAGAACCATGAGAAATATACTACTGTATTTTACTCAGGAGTTTAGCTATGCCCTTGTGGTTGACACAAGTGAACCTGAGATATGCTGTTGTTTTCTCCTCTTGTTCTGACATATTACACTCTGCTTCAAAAGTGACTTATCCGTTCTTTGCTGGGACAATAAATATTACGCGAAAGAGCATCTTTATGTACATTACTTAGTGCATCAAACAAAGCAATTATGATTACACACTCAATAATATCACTAATAAATTATGTTTATTGAAGACCATATATATATAATATATTATCATAGCAACAGTGACACTGCATATAGTTCAACTACATTGTTGACAGTAATTTTGAACTGCTGGTGTTACTCTATTTACATCATACCAAGAAGCTCCCCGTCCTGCGCCATGGCGTAGTGGGCTAGGGCGTCATGCCTTGGTTCCCTGTCACGGAATGCGGTTCGATCCCACCCCTGGGACAGCGGATTTTAAGTCCCGGGTATAGGACCGGTGCCCACTCAGCATCGTGAGGAAATTGAGGAGCTTGCGATAGGTAAGTAGTCCTGGTCATGAAAGCCAACTTTCTGGCTTAGGGTATCGAGATACTGACCACATATTCTCCCCGTATTGGTTGGATGATTGCCCACCTCTAACTTGTGTATTGGGCATGAGGCCGGCAGTTGGGTTGGCAGACCCTCGTCTGATATGGACTGTAGTGCCACAGGTTTAAGAAGCTCCCCACACAACAATGTGTTTGCACGTTCAAGGGCAAAGACATTCTCCTGAGTAAATGACAGTACTTTACACTTTATGCACATTTTACCTCTTCCTTAACCGATATAGATTATCAGGCTACTTTATTCACATATTACAGCAGGAGGGATTTAAATGCTAAACATGAAATTATTATCTAGTTTAGGCTGAGTAAGGGTCAATGCTTCCAGTTGAATTCCACTAACCAAGCGAGATGACTCAGCGGTAATGTTTGAGGTTTGAGGTTTGCATTTGGGAGGTTGTGGGTTTGATTCCAGTGGCTGACCTCCTTGAACCATGCTTTTTTTTCTTTTTTTTTTTTTTGGGGGGGGGGGGGAGTTTCCGGGTCACAAGCGAATGCTGGGGACTGGGGAGGATAATTACACCCCCAGATTTCCTGTCCTTCCATTTTCATTTCCAACTTCATTTCAATCTGATCTTTCAGGATTGGATGTGTTGGCAGAGGTAACTTTGGTGTTCCTGTGCGAGGACTCTACGAACTATGACTACTGTTCTTGATGGATAGGTGGTACTGTGGTTGCATAGCTGGTGACTGATTACGAACTCTTGTGTTAAGATAAACAACCTCCAGTATATGTTAGGAATAAACATGGGTTCGCTGGTCAGCTGGGTTCCAACACGAGTTCACGGAGCACTCTCACTCCATCCCTTTATCCTGGGGTTTGACATACAGTAGCGTGATTAAGCTCAGTGTGGAATCCCCTCCGTAAAATACCTTTACCTTTTTTCCACTATACTTCATGTACTTTCATCCAAAAAGTTTAAAGATGTGATCTCAACAGTGATCTACATTTCACAGCAAGCTACAAGGTATGTTTATCTGAGACTCAAAAGATTGCAATTACCATTAATAACCAGCACAGAATGCAAGGGGTCCCATAAAATGGCTTAGTGTTATTGCTGAAGAAACAATATTTTATAATGAAATGTGAATTTTACAGTAGAAAGAAAAAACAAAATAGTATGCAAAAGGCACATGCTGGTTCTCAAAACCTAAAACTTATCTTTAGAATGCAACAGTTATATAATTTTCACTTTTTGATACAAAATAAATTGGAAGCCCACACCTATCCCGGCTATGGCACTGAATTTTTCAGTCCTGATTCCACTCTTTCCACTATTGGTATTTGCTATTATTAACACACGGATTGCATATGTTGTTTTACAAGGCCTTTCTTTCACTGGTTTGAACAGAAATTTCAGGTATATTTATTAATTTAAATTGTGCTCTCACAATTTCAAACTTACCTGGGAAAGACAAAAGTAAGAAATAAGTATATAGGTTTTGTTTCTTCAATACCATTCGGACAGCATAATGGAAAAACAATGTGCCATGTTTGGATTGAACATAAGGATGGCAGATTCATAAAAATGACATAAAAAAGCATAGGTAGAAACCATCAATAAGTTCAGTGAATTCAACTATGACAACTAACCATGCAAATCCAAAATCCACCATCTGGAAAGATTTTAATGGATCACAGAAATATTCAAAGCAAAGCACAGAAACAAAACAACAAATACAATTCCACTAATTTTCATTACACAACACTGAGAAAAGATAAACATGACATGAAATCATTTATCTACATTGGCATTTACTAAGCCTAACAAAATAAAACAAAAAAAAAATCTGATCTGTTGTACTCACATAACTTTCTCTACTCTTGTAGTAACTATTCTTATTCCTTTATCTTCTTTATGTTAGTCAAGATAAGCATTTGCAGAAATTACCTTACTCCTGATTTTCTTATAGATGCAAGGGGAATGCGGGAATACAGTAGCAATAACAATAGTCAAATCTTTTAAAGCTCTGAAATTCTGTTCTCTTTGCACAGCCAAACCGCTAAAAGAGTGAATAACGATCTTCCATTTGAGAAAAGTTTAAGTATTACAAAAATTAACACTAATAACAAGGAATATCTCCGAAATGGTTCACTCCACAAAAAATGCATACAGACATAAATTGTGTGATTTACTGAGATCTACATATTTTGTACAGTAAGATTTGATCTATCTCTTACGGTTTACCAGTTATGCAAAAATCATCGAGAGCAAACATGACTACATAGGCTATAGCCAGAAAATTTAAAACATGCATTTAATTTGTCATATAAATACCTTAAACATAAGGCATTTTAAAAAACATTTTTGGTTATTTTCGAGAAAATCAAAATTTTAAAAACTTTTCCATGTAAAGGGTAATTTAGGGTGAAGGAATTTTCTTCAAAATCCTGGTGTCACATCCTTGAAAGATATTAAACTTAAACATCAACTTTGGTTTTCAAGCAATTTTTTGTTTTTGAGTTATGCTGTTCACAGACAAACACACACACTGACAACACAGACACACGCACACACACACTGACAACACCCACGACATCAACACACACATACCGATGACAGTTACACACACCAACACCAACACAACCACCCATCCACCCCCACACACACATTTGGCCCTTTTTCTAAACCTACCTTTTGTATTCAGAGGGCCTCAAAACATGTATGTATGCTGAAATCTCAACATCAAAATTCCCCTACTTACTATACATAGTAGAGAAAGTAATTAGAAGCACAAAAAACCAGGTAATTATCGTATAATTGAAGCACATAAAATGCAACATAAGAAAGAACAAAGAAGAATGGGGCAATGATTATTTTCATTCTCAGCAGTATCCAGAAAGGTTGTATAGAGCTACATGGGTTAAAATTGCTATAATTACTCTTCTAGAACCCAACTTGAAGTAAACACATGCCATCATTAATTAACCTATGATAATGCACACCATAATACATAGTACCTTAAGTTTGTGCAATTATCCGTGGGTTTTCAGCACAAAAAATATTAGTCAAATGTAGTTGAAAACATTAAATTAACATGAAATAATAAACAATATGAAGTAAAGAAGGTTGTCGCTTCTGTTTAATATGATGTGGTGTCATTCACCCCTCTATTCATTCGTATGACAATGACAAGTAGTTAGTAAGGATATAAACATGGTTGCTTCTAAAAGTGCTGAACACTAGTCTAATGCCGAAGGGTACAAAATCTGTTGTTTACATCAAGGCTGATCCTAAGGCTGGATCAATTATAGGTTTTTGAAGAGGGAAGACAATCCCTTAACAAGTGAGGTAATTCTCACTCAAATTATATTTGTTTGTTTTGAGTTTTCTGAATAAGTATAATGATTTCCATATATCAGGCCCATTAATGCCAACTGACTGCTCTCATACCCACAAACTTTGAAAGGTAGAATCAGAACTGAAAAATTCAATGCAAAAGTGGGGATTTGAACCACAGATCTTCCACTCTATGCACAGCTGCTCTTAACCACTGAGCTACCATGGCAACATGCCAGATAGCCTAAAATTCTCCAAGTGGTTTACATTTTTCCAGTAGACCACAAGGGAACCTCATGTTTGAGACACATACCCCAATGGCAACTTAAAATCATAAGTACTTTAGCCCCAGACTTTAAGGTTTTTATATAAGTTTTCATATGTTCGGTCAATCAATGATAATTGGCTGGAATTTGAATCATGGATAAATTTAATTTTTCAATTATGATTCTACCTTTTAAAGTTTGCCTACACAATTTTATTTCTTGCATTAATTAAAACTCCCTATATTATACCTTCTCTGAATGCCATACATTATCCTTAGGGCTTTCCTTGGTAGTCTGTATATAATGTTAGGTACTATTTACAAAATTTCTACATAATGGCAACCTTAAAGTGTTACTAAGTGGAAATATGAGAAATAACAGATTCTCAAAGGATACATGTCACAGACCATGTGCATATGTACAGTATTTATAGTAAACACAACCAAGCATTTTGTATCACATTTTTAATTTATGCTTCAATAGAAATGGTAACTTGCACAATATCATATGTGACCCACAATGCTGTGAGAACAACTATAAAAATGAATTAATACAGTCACACAAAATTAAAATTAATTTTGACAGTCCCAAAAAGTGAACTAAGTAGTTCATAAACACTTAAACTGTTTAGAAATAACAACAATAAAATATAAGTTTACAAATAGAATACATAGAAACATCAGAACTAAGATAACTAGAAAACCAGTATTAAAAGTAATTCACAAACAAACAAAACAATTTTTCAATGACAATGCACTAAGTTTCAACTTCAGGCATTACTAATAACAGCACTTAAAAGACTAGACTATAAAATAGGCATGTGTGCATAATCACAGTCTGTAAACTTATCATACAATACAAAGAATGTTTTTCTTGAAATTCACGGACATTAATTCAGAAACAGCACTCCTGCTGCTTCCACAAGCTCATTAGACTACTTTCAATGCAATTTTCCTTGTGTGTTTTAACAGAAACATATGAATCAATTAATATTTGTTTTCTGTTTACACTCATCACTTAGAAATAAAATTCTTCCTTCTTCTGTTATTGCATAACTCCATGCACCTATGTTCACTTTTAAGAATTCATAGTTCAAAAAATGGCAAAATAAGCTTTTAAATTACTACAGATCTATCACTACTACAAAAAATAAGAGTTTGTAATGCACAGTTTTAAAATATATTTTGACATCTCAGAATGCTTTGCTCTAAAGAATTCAACTTGTAAAACAATCAACTGTAAATGTCTCTGTCCTTTCCTTTGTCATTAACTAGGATCATCAAATAATTAAGTTTCCCTGTTCTGAGCAAAATATTGAATTAAATTTTATTTTAAAACAACATGAGTAATACTTTCCAATGCCTTAATTACTTTACTACAAAGTCAGCATCTCTTTTCGAGCATCTTTGGTATTGTGACACCACTTTTTAAATACCTTGTCTGTAACATACTATGGATTATTATTTATTTATGCCAACAAACTTACTTTTGGTGTTTTTAAACACACAAGCCGTGTGTGGGCAATGTTTGGGAAGTAGAACTGTTCCAGTTTAAAAACACCAACAGTAAGTTTGTTGGCATAAATAAATAATAATTACCATCTGAAGGTTATTTAATCCTGAGACATAAAGTACTTGCAATAGTAAGTCACCATTGGGGTAATTTGTCTCTGATGTGAGACTGCCTTTGTGGTTTACCAGGAAAAATATGAACTGGTTTGAGAATTCAATGCCATTCTGGCAGTTTGTCACAGCAGCTCAATGGTAGAGCACCCGCCTGGTAAGCGGAAGGTCTGTGGTTCAAATCCCAGCTGTGGCATTAAATTTTTAAGTTCCAGTTCTACCTCTCATACTATGGATTGTTTACTCAGCAATCTGCTCACTTTCACTTTTACTTCATTACTTGGAGATTGTTAACCTTCAAGATACTTGTTGAGTTCTCAGGGAAAAAATGGAAATCATCAGGCAAAAGATCTGAAGAACAAGATGGATGACCGAAATTTTCCAAATGAATTTTGTAATGGTGGTGCTGTGGCCGAGTGGTTAGAGCATTTGCCTACTACCTAGGTTCAATCTCAGGATTCACATGTGGTATTCGCAGTGGATGAAGCGGCATCAGAGCGGGTTTTCTCCATGTTCCCCTGCCACTCATTCCACCAATTGCTCCATTATCACATTTCCAATCATCGATTTTGCCTGCATTTCATAGCATCCTGGTGCTTGGCTGACCACTCGCTTCCAAGTCTTCACTCTGTCCGGTCCATAAGTTCCTGTGCTCCCTAAAAGGCTCTGATCCCGGCACTGGCTTGTAAGTCCTAGGGACTGTAAGTCTTACATAGGGGGAGGGTAATTGGGTAAAGAAAAAATAAAGAAAGAAAAATAATTTTGTAACGAGGTTCTGGGTTCTTTGAGATAAATATAGGCAAGTGTTATCATGCAGTTGCAGTACATTGGAGATGAATGTTCCTTAACTGATTCTATACTGGACAGAAAGACTGCTTAATTTTACTCAGAGGCCTCTTTATCAGGCTTGAGGTGCTTTTATATTGCATAAATTTAACATGGGACCACCTGCTTTGCTTCCATTCCAAAGAATGCCATGCTAAGGATTTTTATACCTGAAAAAAATCCATTGCATTCCACCAGGTTTGAACCCATGACCTCAGGACTTCCACTGTTTCTTCAGCATGCACATTTTCAAACCTTTCACAGAACCACACACACCAATGTGGAACCAACTGAATGCTCACAAATTCTTCTCCTTAACCAGAGAGCAGTACATGAATGGATATTCACAGATTTCATTTTTGCTGTAAAAGAATACATGACTACTTGCACTTCACAATTGGAAACATTTCATAGCAACACTTCCATGGCATCTGATTAAACACTGCAAAAGCAACAGTGCCATTAATGGAACTAATTCTGGGCTGCCAACAAATCATAATGAAATTACTTGTTTTCAGAAAATCATTGCTGCTATTTGTATTTTAGAGACAAAAAATAGGGAAACTTACTTATTGGATAAACCTGGAATTTTACCAATGTTCAAGTGGCAGCAATGGTTTCACTTTTTAATTGTCAAAGTAGTTCTTAACTTTGCTTTATATAAATATATATATTTTTTACAATATCTTCCTACTTAAGTAATCCCAATTTATCTTCTGGTCCTTCAATATTTTCAATGTTTTTCTTGATATAACCTCACTTTATAACCACAAGTTTATCTAACTCAAAGATATATGCACATAGATGTTTTAATTATATGAACAACTCCAATTTAACTTATCCAGTTCCATGCTGACTCCATGCTGATTGGCCATGTGAACTTTGAGGTAATAGATGCGACTAAAGTCATTTCCACAAATATAACACCTGGTAGCACCTCTGTGTTTACTGCGATGATGTTTCATTGAATCCGAATGACGGAACACCTTACCACAGTCTGTGCAATGATAAACCTTGGCTTTTGGCAATCCTAAGGGAAGAAATCATGGTTACTGAAGGATTTATATGCAGATTTTTAAAAGAAAAAGATGAGCATACTATAAAAGACATGTATATTATTCTGTTTCAGGACATTGTACTTTCTTCTAAAATTGTTTCTAGGTGAAAGCTACAAATTTAAGTAAGGACCAAAACAATGGTGACACATTCTTGAGTAATTTACTGTTACTGTGGCCATCAGCTAGAGTTTCAAAGCAGGAGATTGAGTGTTATATTACATTAGTGCTCTGCTCCAAGGCATGTAGATAAGGAATAAGATGAGCATTTGTAAAATGACTGATACTGACATACATAAGTACCGATGGGCCTTTAGGAGCAAATAAGCAAAGAGAGAAAACAAAAAGCAACGTCATTCTTTTTTTCTCTTTCTTATTCCTACAACTGAGTTATTTTATAGAATAAGATTTTTTTAGACAGCTACAATTCTATAAATATTTTACTGCATAAATATCACATAACAAGCAAATATCACTTAACAAGGGGAAAGTGGTAATTTATTTGTTGTAAACATTGTTGTAGTTTTCTTAATGCATAACATTTCTTCTCCACATTTAGGTGATTTTGCCACAGAAACTCTTACATTTAAAGTTATTCAAAAACTAGAATCTATTTTTCCATTAAAGAATAAATATTTGGTAGTAAACAATCTTTACAACTTAGTACCTTTAAGGAAGGTACTAAGTTGTAAAGAAAAGGAATAAAAGTAACTTTGAAAAGCAATAGAAATTGAAGTGATGAATAAATTTGATTGTGTCAAAATTCCATAGTAGCTGGAATGAACAAAAGAAAACGGCATTAGTAAATGGAAGGATGGCACTGAAGCCCATTGTTGCTTGAAGACAAATTATCAGGAATGCACATAATGTGGTGAGAGAAAGTCTACACAACAGCAATTGAAATTGAAATGCTCTACAGGGTGGAAATATCGTGTATAGGACTGAAGAAATGTAAATTTGATTCACAGGAACTTCTGTAAACAAATTCTGGGACTATTTAAAACCCCCTAGTGGGGTTGTACAGACAGAATTAGAGTACAGAGCAAAGGAAAATTAATGGTGACAACTTTAAAATATTCATTTACATTAAAGAATTTGGATGAATGGCGAAGGAATAATGATATGGAAACTGGAGATAAAGCTTACAAGGAAGGAAATACATGGTTTAGAACAGGAGAAGAAAATTTAAAGGTTTAAGAGGGAGAACAGATCTAGATTATTGTCAAATGTATGGAATGGAAAATTAATTTTGGTATGTGATTCTTAAATGTGAAGAAACTAAAGAGAAGAAATGGATTAACTTAACAATAAATATTCTTCTTCTGATTATTCTCCCTGTATGGATGACTTACACACCCTAGGACCTACAAGCCAGCGCCTAGGGTGAGATATCTGTTGGGGAGCAAACAAACCTATGGACCGGACAGACTGAAGACCTTGAAGCGGATGGTCAGCCCCGCACCAGGTATGAGATTAAGGAAGAGAATGAAGTGAAATGCCGGCAAAATGAATTATTGGAAAGGCGATGGAGCAGCTGGAGGAATGAGTGGTGGGGGAAACTGGAGAACTCAGAGAAAGCCGGCCCTATGCCACTTCATCCACCACAATTACTACATGCAGGTCTCTGGGATTGAACCCAGCCAACCTCGGTGATAGATGAATGGCCTAACTACTGGCTACAGCAGCACCTACTTAACAATAAATATAATAGGGAAAAAAATCATTAAAATTAGAATCAAAAAATTATATTCCAGAGATTGGTAGTTATTTAGGAAAAGTAAAAAGAAAATGGGAAATTAATTAAGGAAGATGAGGTAGATTCTATGGAAATAGGTAGCAAGTAAACATTCTTTGTATAGAACGGCCCCAGTAGCAAGATAACCATGATGTTAAAACTTACCAGGACCAATACAGTAGCCAGCAACTCGCATGCGGATTACAATATATTCAGTTATTAACAAGTATAGCCTTCTTTAATAATACTTAAACTGGTATGTACAAAGTTATCCGAATTAATATTAACATATACATATGAAGGGTTATCAACAAGTTCCTCTGCACCATGCTGGTGCCTTCCGCTCCTTTGGTATCCTGTTAATCCAAATTACCTTTCATGTATTACATATGTGAATCTATCAATTTTTTATTTCTTGGAACGTTATAACCATGATTGTGGCAGCCATCTCTGCGGGAATCTTGGTTACACAAAAGGTGCAGAGTGACTTCTTGATAACCCTATATTATGATGTTGAAAAAATGTATCAATCTATCAATGTTTTCTGAATTCAGAAAGCATTTTACATCTAATTGTATAATTCCTAACAGAATAATTATAGTTTAAAATGTAGCTAGTTATTAAATAGAAACAGATGTTATGAATGATAAATACTGCTATATATATACCTGTAAAGAAAGTTAACTAAAATAATTGTCAGAATGCTAGGTTTAAAACAAATAAACTGCAATTTCATAAGCAATTATAATTTCACTAAAGTTAATATTTGTTGCAGTGCACTGATCCTTAATTCTCTCTTTACTTTTCTGCATCATTACACTCCATATGCCTTATTCAATGCAATTGTGCCATCTTACTGCCCCCAAGCGAAAAACATTTGAATGCTGTTCTTCAGATCCAAAATTGCTGTGAGCAAACCAAATAAAAACTCATAGTGGTAATAAAATAAGGAACAAAATGTAATACTTCATAATTTTATTGCCACAGATGTACAGAGCAGAATCACATTAAAGGACTTAAAGGTTAAATGTTATAAGTTCACATTGCATAATACTTCCTAGGTTATGAATATCACATTAAAGTATACACTATTAAGAATCCTCAAGCATTTGCACATACAGTTGTAGTAACAAGTCAAGTTATGGCATTGAAGATTTATTATTGCACAGGGACTGCTAACTTAGCATAAATAAATAAAAAAGATGGAGAAAGAGTTTTAGTCAGATATGACAGGAGTGTCATTCATATTCCAGGATTGATGTTGTTTCCGAAGATGTAGCTTGAGAGTGTGAATGCGACCTAACACTTTGCCACAAACAGGACATTTGGTGTGACCACGGTGGGAGCTTACATGATGATGCAGAGACCCCTTATTAGTGAACAGCCTCCCACACTCACTGCAGGTGTAGTGCATCGGAGAACCAAACTTTTCTGCCCAGGGGATTTCCTCCACGCTCCATGGAATGCCTGCGACCCAACAGAAATCACAGTGGTGTCAGTAGAACTGCATTTTGTTATTCTACCATTCAAAAAAGAAATTCACATTTTTTTCTCTCCTACTCATCTTTATCTCAGTTAACATCTTATACCATACAAAGATATTCACTTCAAGAAAGCTTTGCATTTATATTTTGCTCAGAGCTTGAGATAATATTGTAAATCTACACTGTCTTTCTGATAAATTAATCTACCATTAAAAACCTAAAGCTTTCCCAGTGCTGTTTAAAATTATAATGCAGGATCATATTCCAAACATATGACAATAGACTTCATTTTTGTATGACAAGGTTTTGCCAACAGTTAAGATTGGCTCCTCTTCGACTAATAAGAAGTGAAAGGTTGCAAAACTTTAGCCTCTTTAAAAAAATCAGCATTTGGACAGTAATTGTAAAAATTTGTAATCTGATAGGTAGCAAGTGTATGCTTCTCTTTCCTTAACCCCTTGAAACTAGAGCTGTCAACAGCTTGGACTATGATCATAACATCAACTAGCAGGTTTGCTGCCTCATGAATCAGATATTAATCTTAGTTTAGTTTATAGGAAGAGTGGGCAATGCTACATACACAGTAAGTTTTTCCAGGTGGTGATTCCTGGACCTAATCTCAGCAAATAAATATATAACACTGCAACTAAAACTTTGAAATAGTGTAACTTTAACTTAAAAAAAATGTTGTATACACTTACAAACACCAGTGACATGTTAGCTCCTGACGTATTCTCTATTTGAAGACTGCCACCTTAAAAAATGTGGTACAGAATGCTGCCTGTTCTTCTCTCTTTTGAATTCCTGACAAGGTCTAATGGTTGCCCTAACATTCTTCTTTGAAGCACTCCTCTCTCAGTTGCCAAGATTTCAGAGTCCACTAATGGTTTGTCCGTTTAACATACATTTAACACACAATGTCTTCAGTTGAATTAGCTCCAGAATTAGGCACATTTGTAATTTGCAGTCCTAAAAAAGATACTGGATAAAAAATATTTTACGTTCAAATCTTTGTACCTTCAGAACTTTCCAAACTTTTTTTTGTATGTTAAAATTCAGCTTTAACACATACATTTGTCAGTACTATACCACAAGTAGACCTCAACAACATTCCAGTGGCAGAGTGAACTGTGGTTGTTTTAGCACTGAAATCTTAGAAAGCGTAGTTGTTAATAACTTTAGCTACAAAAATACAATAGACCTAACTCTTTTTCATCCTACATACTGTTCATATGCAGTAAGCTTGTTAGTTTTGTTTGTAAACATAAGAAATGACTGGTTCTCAGTATGTCTTCAATTCTTTATTATTACTAAAATAAACTATTTACATGGTCACAGGAAGAGAATATTTCAATATTGTAACATTATTACATTTTATTTAACATACAGCAGTAGCATCTGCAGGAATCTTTAGAATGATGCTAAGTATGGATTATTACAGATAAGACTGCATTTGTATAATTTTACAGTTTTAATCGATGAACATGGCAACCTAGAAATGTAATGTTTAAGCTTGTTTCAGCATAGAATTCCAATTCCCATTCTGTTACATTTTCAACATTATCCCTTAAGTAATCACAAGCTTTTCTTGCTTCTGCATACTTCCTTCTTTAAATCGTAGCTTTTAAACTTGCAAAAACAATGTAAGTCACAATTAGTGCAGAAAATTTATGTTTAATAATAATAATAATAATAATAATAATAATAATAATAATAATAATAATAATAATAATAATAATAATAATAATAATAATAATAATAATAATAATAATAATAATAATAATAATAATAATAATAATAATAATAATAATAATAATAATAATAATAATAATTAATAATTGCAATTTATAAAGTCGAGAAATTTATTTTGTGCCTATATAAATATTCAAAGGAATAAACAAAAGCAAACCATACATTTGTGATTCCTTCCATATACAGTAAGAACACTCTCACAGAGGTAGAGCTTCAGCAAACTGAATGCTGGAAATCATAAAATAACAATAATTTTTAACTTAGTTCTCTATAGAGTTAGCAAAATGAAAGAAAATAAAGAATAAAAGAAACAATTTACATAGTTAACCTTAATTTTACATCGGTAGCTCAAGGAATACCTCTTCTTCAATTGTTAACTGCTACAATGGAGCACATCAGTAATCAGTTTCATAAATGATGTTTCATTCCGCATTCTGATTGCACACATTTGCATGTAGGGTAGCCATGTGACGCTTAAGGTTGGAAACCCTGCTTAATGTCACATGGCATATAGGACACACTGTGTTACCTAGATGAATGCTATAGTGTTGCTTGAGTGAGTATTTATGAAGAAAACTTTTGCCACACACTGGGCAGGGATATCCAAACACATTTCCGCTACAACCTGTGGAAAACAGAAACACAGTTAATAAGTGTTCTAACCAAAAAAGTAATAACTTAGGAAAAAAGTATTATCCCACCATCTTTTAACTACATGTATTAAAAGCACTATACACTTTCTACCAAAGCTAATAAAGACAATGAACAGAGGTCACTACAATCTTTGATAAGTAAAACAGAAATGTCTGCCCTACGCCAGCAAAGCTATAAAAAGCTCTATGCACACTATTCTAAATTACCTGATATGAGCTTAAAAGTACCTTATATACACATTTATAATAGGGCAAATAAACATGTACACTAAACACATCAGTTTCCTTTGCAGTGTTCATTTAGCGATTTCATCCACTGAAGACAGTACAGATGGAACATTAGAATTTGAAGTGTTCAATATGTTCAAGTATAGGTACCTAAAACATACATGCTTATCATGAATGATGCAACTGTCAGTTAGCAGTTTAACAGTAGGTATCAAGTTGAATGATCTGCTTTGTAGCCTAGCTCATGCACATATGGAGGTTAACAGCATTTGCAGTCAATGGAATTGAGTGTTTTTATTCATGGGCACTATCTGCTGTGGTTCTCAGCAAATTATTTCATATTGGGTAAGAAAGATCACTTAATTTTGCCCAGAGATTTCTTTATCAGGCTTGCGGTTCTTTTAAATGTCATAAATCCTTGACATGGGACCACCGGCTTTACTTTTCTTTCTAAGGAAGTCATGCTAAGGATTTTTACACCCAAAAAATTCCATTGCCCTCTGCCAGGTTTGAACCTGCAACCTCAGGAACCACAGGCTAGCATGGAAGATTAATTTGTAGTCATTCAACTCAATTCAATTTTATTCACCGTTTGACTTCTATACAGAAATATTGGCCTTGCCAAGGTGTCATGTAAACAGATTATAAGTACAATAATCAAATTGAGAATAATAATCAATATAGCTTATCTTAAATAAAATACAAGAATTGACACATATCGTAAGCATAGTACATTACATAAGATAGTATAAAGTATATTATACAAGAAAAACTTATACACATCATCTAACACTGTTTGTTATTGTGTATAGTAGGAATGTTATATGAAGCTGTCTATTGATTCTGTGAGAATATCTTTATTGTGTTACATTTTGCACATTTGGAGTATTATGTAAACTGTCAGGTTGAATTTCTTTAGATATTTCCTGATGTCATTCTTAACAAACCCATAAATTATAAGTTGTTACAAAAATTTAAACAGACTGAGTCTGTGCTAGACAAAATAAATAATGCCAACAGTTCTAATTTAGCAAAACGTTAGATAAGCTGTAATGGAAATAATACCAAGAAAATTACTGCCTCAGTTTTATCAAATGTTTCTGATGATAGAGTAATTGACTGACCCACCCGCTTTTCAGATCTAAATCCATGTGAAATTATCATTTATGTGCAAAGCCTGAAAATAAATGTTTATGCAACAAGCCACCACTTAGTAATGAATAAGAAGACAATGTGATAAATGGCAAGCTTATACAGATAAAGAGGACCATCATTTCAGATGTACTTTATGACAAAACGTAAGCCTAATATATGTATACTGTTTCAATCATTAACATTGCCTAAGAGAGAAACAGCTGGTTGATCCATCATTACTGCATGAACAGATTTATATAGCAATGCCATGGGAACAGTAGGCTGCTGTCATATATCCAAGAGAAAGCTACCTTTGCGTGATGAACTGAACTATCGGCAGCAGCAGCTAATCATAGTAGGATCTACAGGATAATCTCACGTAATACACTCACAGTATTTTGTTGATTCATGACTGTTTCACAGGTATCCTTTATACTATTAATTTATCTATCCATTTTATCTTAATCGCGATAAAAAGGCTTGTGTAGAAATTATTTCAAATTAGGCTATAAGGAACACTCCCTTATTTAAAACTGCAATTTTATTTGGGTTATGAGTTTAACTCACTGAGATGACTCAGAAACTGAATTGGTTTTGACCTACAGTGATATTTAGGTTATGTTCAAGTGTTAAAGTTTGGGTGGTCAGTTTTTGTCAGCCTTGTGGGAGAAATGTAAGCACAGGAGAAGTCAAGAGCATCAAACAGCTTCCTTAGGTGAGTGATGAGTGGCTCAAGAGGCTGAGTATAAAGCCAAGTGATCAAAACTTCAGTGCCTGAAAATGGACTGTAATATCACTTTGGACTAAAACTGTTTCAATTTCTAAGAAGCACACCCCCTCAGCTGGCTAACTTGCAGCTCAAACAAATCTTCAGTTTCAAACTAGCAGTGTGTTCATTAGTTTGATTTATTCCTCCATGGCTAAATGCAACATGAAGTAACAGTTGGCAGCTTATACCATAAGTTAGTTTTTATTAGTCATGAGCTCATGTGCAAATAAAGATTTGCTCACGTTTAATGTTCATCATGGTGACCAATCTAGACTTGAGCCTCGGAAAATAAACAGGAAACGATACTCTGAAAATGGCTAACACTACCAAAGAGTTATTTGACACAAATACATACTTTAATGAGTCTTGGATGTTTTTCATAGCAAGCTATATAAAATTTACAAAATTCAATCACAATTAAAAGGACTACAGTGGCCATTCAGTGAAAATTTAAGATATAATTTTGTTGTGTATTACTTCAAACACGTTGGCTAAATCTGTTGCGTGGTGATTAGATTATTAGCACATATAAAGAAACTTGAGTAAAACCTTTATCAATACCATCTTTAATTTATTTCATCATGTTAACAACAGTACTAATATAACAATTTGAAGGCAGCGAAAACAATAGAAAAACAGATTACACAAAGACACAGAGATATAAGAACCATGAAGCCACCCTTGTTCCACATTCCATTCTGCAACAAACCCCACCTTCCAGTACTGTACCCCAATCATGATGCATGTAGTGGGCAGACATGGGGGACGCAATGGCCAGGTGGTAAGCCTTGACCCAGAAAGGGCTTTGTGCTGCACGGTTGGTTATTGCCTCAAACATACATGTTTTATGTGGTGCCTTCCACCTGGGTGGCCTGAGTCCAATCCCATGGACCCACATGTGGTATTTGTGGTGGACAAAGAGGCATACAATGGGTTTTCTCTGGGTTCTCCAGTTTTAACTGCCACTCATTCCACCAATTGCTCCATTATCACTTTTCCAATCATTGATTTCGCCTGCATTTCATATCATCCTCACTATCATACCCAGTGCTTGGCTGACCACCCACTTCCAATCCTTCACTCTGTCCGGTCCATAGGTTCCTGTGGTCCCTGACAGCCGTCCGATCCTAGGCACTGGCTTGTAAGTCCTACATAAGGGAAGGGTAATCAGGTAATGAAAAAAAGAGAACATAAACATTTTAAACAAAATCACTAAAGCTGTTTTTAAGCAAATTAAAATAAGGACACCTTTTTGACGTTTGAAGTGGGAGATCACAGGAAATTTTGCCCTACATCATTGAGAGATTCTGACTTAGATACAAAGTTTGTACTAAGACCAATTGTAGCTGAGGATAAGGAGGACTAATGTTCCTAAAACTTGTACACATGTTCCAAACTTGCAACTAATTGTTAGTACAAATGTCATATAGAATTATTGTTCTTAGTCTTCTTTCTTACATAAGGGTAAGTTTGATATTTATTCTTTGAGTTAATACTCAAAGGCACACTGATGACCTAGCCTTTTGGGGGGAGAGGGGTGTTTAGAATGTTATTTGGAACCATTTTACCCCACCTCTAGTATATATTACTAGCAATACTTAGCTTTTTAGTTACTGCTGGGTGAAAGCACTATAAAATCCGTTTAAATTGTACATACAGCAAATGTCTTCTTTTTCTGACCTTACAAGTTATTATTTTCTACTGGTGTAGAAATACGCAAATTCTCATCTTATGTCAAACTTATGTTTGTAGTGTAAAACACTATCTTTTCAAAGACATCTGATTTTCTGTGGGAATTTTACACTTTTGTAAAAACTAAAAATATTAAACTCAAAGTATTTATATTCTATAACACTGTATAACACTACCTTGTTGGGGACTATTATAATCAATGGATTCTTCTTTTCATATATCTATATGGCAAAATTAGTTTACAGGATATTGTCATTAAAGCTTGCATTTCTAGAGCAACCTGTAAACGGAATTCACTCTGCACTGCAGGTAAAGCTGTCTTTACCTTAACAGATCTTAAGATGTAAGAAAAGATATTTTACATATTTTCTAAAATAAAGGTACATTTCTGGCCTGGTGCAGCAGTTAAATAGAGCAGATAGCACAAAGCTGGAGATGATCTAATTACCTATTTGGAATACCTTCCTCCAAAAAGTGCATTTTTCCATTCAGAAAAAAAAAACTGTGCAAGAAATGAACTTTCTAATAAATTCTTGAATGTTTGAATCACCCACATTTATGAAACCTAGCTAAACTTCAGTTCTGTGAAATCGGTGAATCAATAGCACCTCTCATTTCAAAAATAATGATAATAGTTTTAGGTGGGTCTGTATGAACTGATTCTTGTAAGTCACTCGTATGATATACTATGATGACTGCTTTGTGTATAATAGTCGAGCTAGATACTAACATTGATGTGGAAATCTTAATCTGTCATAGTAGCCGTCAGGAATGATGACAGTAAATGACATATAACGCACAGGTAGGGGTAATAGGGGAAGTGCTGTTTTTCCCATCTTTCTCAGGAAGTATTTGTACACATTGTGCACCATTTCTCTAGCTTAACTCTGAATAATGCAATGCGTTTTTTTTATTTTTGTGTGGTTTTTTTTACTTTTGCCATTGTCAGTACTATTAACAAAGTTACTATCATGCAATGGAGTGGACTTATTGCTTGGCATTATTTAATTTCACTGTTAAACTGCAGACAAGTACTCTCACATGCACTCTGAAACAACATACCTAATTGGCTAGAAAACATGTGACTGTGATGTTGTTAAACATTTATCTTCTGCGCAACTACCTTCATTTGTGATGACGACTATACTGTGCTTCAGAAGCGAGGCAGTGTTGACCTTTTAATTCCATTATTTGGATTTCATTATAATTTTTCATTTGGAATTAAAACTGCTAGTGTCTCACATTCTGGTATTGTATGTCTTGCAGTTTCCTGTTCCTGCTTGCATTATCTACATCTAATGTTGTTCCAAAGGATTCTGACAGTTTGCAGATGTTTCCCAAATTATCCCCACAGCTGTACTGACTATTTCTACTAAGATGAGGAAAAAATCATGTGTCTTGTTCTTTGATTACGTATTTACATAGTTATTGGCCAGTAAACTTTTTTGAGGCTTTTATGAGGCTCTTCCCTGGCCCATGCTGTTACTGCGATCCTTACAAGACACTTGCTTATACAGACAGGTTCAGATTGTTTGCACCTTTCTTGGCTAACTGATAAGGTTTTTCATTTCTTTCAATTCCTTGATGATCTGGGCTCAACCCAAGTTAAAATTTGTGTGAATAAAGTGCTTTACCTGCAGTTTGACTATTAGAGATATGTGCTTACATTTGTAACCTTTTTCTAATCCTCCTTGAGCATAATATGCAATGATTGCAAAGATTTCTACCTGAAATACAGGGCTCTATTTAACTAGACTAAAAGTTAATTTTGTCTTTGATGAGGCACTGTAAATTCCTAATCCAGAGCTCTATCTATGTAACATGTCAGATGGTTTTGGAACTTCTTTGGGATTTGGTTGTTGGATCAATCTTGTCAAGTTCCTAGCTGGGCTCTAAAGAGATGTCAAACAATATTCAGTTGATATGAAATTGGTTCTCATTTCTTTAACTGGTTTTCCTACTACATATCCTGAATTAAGATATGTCCATAACCAAGACACGCTTCTTTTCTAGATGTCTGTGTTTATTACCTGTAAGAAGCTAATTTAACTTACGCTCTGAGGTAAAGATCCAGCAGCAGAAGTTCCAGGAGGACTTCCATTGCAGCTGTTGACCTGTTGGGGTGCTTTAAGAGCACCCATATGTTTGAACAGGAGAGTCTTTGTAGACTTAAATGTTTGGTTACTACAATAGACTGCAGTGTTTTCTCCCACCACACCAAAGAGCCACAGGCTATCTGTGGTTTTATGGCCATCACATACAGCCAGTAGCAAACTTGTGGCTTCAGGCCCCAGAACATCTGCAGCTCATAAAGGATCCTTTTTTTCTGCAAATACTATTTAAAAGGGGATTCCATGTCCATCTTCTATTCATGGTTATCCCTAGATATTTGACAGATTCTGAAATCCCAACAAGTATACCTGACCTTTAAGTTCTTAAAAGGATCAAGGTTTCTTTTGCTTATGAATGGAACAATGGCAGTTTTCGAGGGATTGATCATAAGACCTTTCCTGACTCCATTCATTGTTTAATTTAAGCCTTTGTTTATGATGTCGCTTAAAAAATTGACATATTTGCCTCTAACCATCAACATAGCTTTGAAGGTAATACTATTTTTTGTTAATTCCAGCAGAGGACCAGTGTAACCTCTAGCAGATTGTGACAAAGATCCTATGGACTGATTGCCCAAAAATCTCTGAATTCCTCAGGTTATTAATTTCTGACAGAAGTTCCAGGAGACATATTTTATTGTGTGCACAGCTTTATTATACTCTCTTGATGTAAAATGAAAATTTACACTTCAATTCAGCACGAAATATGAACCTTAATGTCAAGCATACATACTTACTATAATAAATTTTACATTAATGAATGTATATGATATCAAAATACATTTTATTCTCCAGATCATATAAGCATTTGGTGCAGCAAACAATAAGCACACAATTGCAGAGCAGAAAGGCAGTACCAAAACAAAAATTTTGAAAATAGACGTAACAGAAGCTTCTTTTTTAACTGTGCTAAATGTGTCAACATTACATGTGTCATGTTAAGAGTCTCTTAATGTGAAACCTGTTGCTGGTGTGTGAGATGTAACAAAATACACTCTTGTACAGTACTAGTCACTGTCATTAGGTGTATCTGATTTAGGTTGTGAAGTCAATTGGATGGTATGGTAATACTGAATGCTCATATTGTACAGTACAAAGAAAAGTGCAGTATGCACATGCAATAGCTAGTTTGTCATAGTGTAGCAGTATTCATTAGTTGAGATGCATATAGACACTTCTCGTGTGAATTAGTTACATCTAATTTTGACTGGCAAATGAAGATGTTTCATAGCCAGATTTCAATTATATTAATGCAGGAGGCTTCTGTTTTACCATACCTGTAATCCCAATTTCCTAACCTCAAATGCTATAATTTGATCTTGATTTCCTACTCTACAATTTTCTGCACGTTTCAAAAATATTCGGCAGTGCCTTTCTGCTCTACAATTTTCTTACACGGTCAGCCAAGAAATACATGCAGAATATTTATTTAAATACATTAGTAACATGTGTATCATATCATAAGTTTTAAATAAATGCATTAACATTTCACAGCCCATGTATCATAAAAATAAGGAACATTACAATGCAAGCGCACATTTTCAAAGGTCCAAGATTAACAGCAAGTGATAAAAGGTTTTTCAAAAGTGGCTTAATTAAATGACAACTGGCACTGTGCCTTCTACAGTCAATTTAAATTTCTGCATCACTTCAATGTGTTTTTATACTATATATTGAATGTGCTAGTTCTTAAATTGAACTGTTTCATCTTATTCATTGCAGTTGATACTCGGTGAAAATTATTAGAGCAGACATGAATGTCCACATCAGAAGGATGTGAGCATGATTAACAAAATCACAATAAAAAGTTAAAATATCACACTGCTGGGTACCTATTTCAAATACTGATTTTCTCAAATTTTAAACAGTTTGCTTGACACATTCATTGCTAAAACCTTCCTTCATACTGGCTATATTTATCACTTCCTTAAACCACATAAAACTTTGTGTAACTACACATTGAGATGAAATTCTTTGCCTTTCAAGCATATTCACTCATGAACTACATCCAGGTAAAAACCAATTGCAATACTCTGACACTCTGATCATACCACTGAAGGGACTGTACTAGGTGACTATGCCAGTTTATTTTGGAATCAGAGTTGGTTCAATACAATAGAATATTGCTTTTCTACTCATAAAGAAAAAATTATGTAGAAAATGTTATAGAAAAAGTAGAATATCATACAATTTAAATTAAAAATGATAAGTAGTATATATTTCTTTATAACGCAATGTAATGCAATGTAATGTAATGTAATATAATATAATTATTTGAATACCTGGCTTATAGTATGTACCATACTGAGCCGTGTGTTGACAATTAAAGACCTATATTGTGCACTCAGGACTCAGTTTGTTAATGTTGTATTACCTGTCTTATATTTAGTAAATGACAAAAGTGTTTTCATGTTATCAAGTTGCACATACTGTCAAATGTTTGCTTTCATTTCAACATGATTTTGTACTATTCATACATGTAATTATATGCTCAATATGTAACTAGATTGTCGAATAAATAAAACAGGTTATGGGCTCAGATTGTTCCCAGTGTGCATAAAGTTTGAAATATGTGCAACACAAGCAGTGAATAATATTGTGAGGGAAACAGTTGTCTTGCTCTTTGTCCAGATGCAGTTATGTGCTTTGCAAAAGTAAAATTATCCTAACAAAGTTTGCATTCATGCGCATTAATTCTTCTCGTAAAATTGTAATTTTTATCTATATGTATAGCCTTTCAGTTCTTGTAATGTATGGAGGTTATTCTTGAATGTTTTATATCTAATGTTCATGAATTATCAGCTCAGTAAATTCTTATACTGTGATTCCTGCCCAGGAACTATTGGCCAATGGAGCCTATTATTAAAAACCTCTGATAACTGTGTGCTGCTTATTCCAGAGCAGAGCACAAAAATAGGTATTGTAGTATTTCGTCAGAGATATATTAATAAACTGAATGAAAATGATTATACATAATTGTGAAGTATATTGTTATATTAAACATAAATGCCTGAACTAAACTGGAGTCAGTTTAGTCAACGCATGCACAGTTGGCTAACCTGACACTTGATAGCTATGTGATTTACTTATCTGCTAACAAGGCTAGCCCTATCTCAGCCAATTGTGTTAAAAATATATCGTATAGCGATTATGTCGATTAGTCAAGATACAGCTGGCCTAGTTTGTAGGTGAGTGAATCAGCTAGCTCTCAAGTGCCAGGATAGTTCTCGTCGACCATAAATACCAAGTTTGGTATTTAACTGAGTTTTCATTTTTGAGTTGTGTTTTTACCCACACCCATACCCAATCACGCGCTATTTTATCTAAAAATGCTGAAAGGAACACAAAACATATATTTCTGGTGAAATCTGGGTACCAAATTTTTGAGTTGAGTTTGTAAAGGTTATTTAAGTTTCCATTTTAGCTCATGAAGTTGGCAAGACCAAATAAAAATTGAACTTTTGAAAAAAAAAAAAAAAAAAAAAGAAAAGATGTAAATAATTTAAAACAAAGATAACGTATGATTATTAATGTGTGACCAGTTTGTAATTTCACAATTGGTAGTAAATATTGTCGATCAATATTTTCCTTTTATTGAAGAGTTCCCGTAAATACACATACTATGTTACAGTAGTTATAAATGCAATACCTTCACCTACTATGTACGTGGTAGAGAAAGTAAAGATGACAGATTACCGACTGCCCAAAATGTGCATTACTGAATTACACACAACAAGAATTATCCAATGTCCAGATAACAACATTGTCTCTTCACTAAAGATTGGAAGATTTTTGAACAAGTGAGGTTAATTGTCAATTAGTCAGTTGAAAGCTGAGGATGGGAACAAAGGTTCCTGAAACATGTTCTAATTTTTCACAAGTAAGTGAGGTATAGTGCAAACATAACTGGGCTTAGTTGTCCAGCTACATTAAGAGGAATCAAGTTATCGAATTCGTAGTGCATGTGACATCACAGTGTGGGGAACTGGTTCTGCCCGTCTGATGTACAGATAAAGTGTGCATAACTTCATTCTTTTGGTAGCTCACCTACTAAGCTTAAACATAATTAACCCTCAGTTCAAAGACAGTCTCTGTTGATGTGGAAACAGGCTAATTAATGTCAATCTATAAATAACCTGCATGATTAGCTTTAATTATTGTAATTGGTAATTATAAGCTCTAGTAATGTTACAAGTAACCTTAGGTATTAGATCGCAAGTATTGAGATCTTGAAGCTTTAGTGAAGTATTTAGTGTTACGGATATCTCACCAAGATAATTCAGTGATAGAGTATCAGCACAGAAAATTAAATATTCAAGATTCTAGTCCAAGCCGTAACACCGAAGTTTTCAAAATCTGATTCAAAATCCTTTTATTCACACAAAATAGTAGCACACTTCACCTTCATTACCTGCAGAACTTATTTCCTTTGAGCTTTTGTACCATTCACAATGTGCTGAGATGAATTCATTTCAAGTCATAGAGTAAATCGGTCTAATTATCTGCATTGTTTTGAGTGCATCCAAATATTCCTTTCTGAAGCTCAAACAAAAGGTCTATGAAGAGATTTTTTTTTAAATCTGTTGTTTATGTACAATTTTAAAAGTAAGGCCAATAAATAATGCTTCAGGACAAGACCTTTTTATGTTGTAACATAACGGGGTAATGTACTGAAGCATTTGACAAAAATGTTTTATTTATAATGCTGTGCATCAGATAAGATGTTACGCTTAGGCAATACAAAAATCTATAATATACAGTATTCATTCGCCATGTTTCAATACTGACCAGTAACTTTGTATGCCTTGTACAATCTAAAGAAAAACATTCAGTGGTTTACATAACCACAAAGTGAATTTATGTATCATCTCTGAAATAGAAGATAATGATAACTAAATTTTGACTAAATATTATTAGTGGTGACACATTTAAGGAAGTTATAAACGATGTATAGTAATTATGTGCCTCCTGAGATTAGCTACTCTACTAAAGGTAACATGGCAAACTGGACACTGAGTGTCAACACGATGAATCGTGCGATGATGGAACAGCGAGTCTCTGTGCAGAAATTCCTTGCCACATTCATTACAGACATAGGCACCACCAGAGAAACTTCTGCGACTCCGTGCTGCAAAAAACAAAAACAATAAATATTAATTTTAAAACACATGCATTACTTTATTTGAATGTTTTACTCATGTCACATCAATATCTGACATTTAACTTACCATGTGCAAGGAGTGAACTACCAGAAACCATCAGGTATGAAATGAACACACAAATGTATCCACAATATTGTTTTATTTGCAAGATTATGGGCCTATTTTGAAATAAACTCTAAAAATCACACATTTCTATGGAACTCTCCATTTGACCTATCCTATTTTGCACCAATTTTAATTATGTTGAAATTTGTTCATGTATTTTCTTGAACATTTCAGCTCTGTACAAGTAGCAATTCATGAAATTCCAACATACACTATGTATAATTTTATATTAACACTAACCCAAATGTGAAACATGTTAACTAAATTTCTTCAAACTATAACACAGAAATTTTAACACTTGGAGGGCTATAATAATTGTTAAAGAATTATTTCTCATAAATGTTGATTGTGAAACTCCCATGTTCTTTTCACTTTTATTAGAGCATCGTCGACTACATATCTCCAAAGAATTTGCCGTTAAAACCTTCTTGAAGAGCGATACAATCATTTTCTACTGAAAGTTCTTCTATCCATCATGTGTGGACTTAATAGCACATCCATCTTAAATGTTTTTAGTTGCTTTGTTGATGATTTATGACATTCCAGACCATTTCATTTTATTGCACTGGTTATAAGTTAAGCATTTGCATTTTTTATTTCTCTAGCATCTACAATAGATAAAGAGGAATTACTGCAATCCATCCACAAATTCAATTTTGGGATTTCAACAGAAATATACATTTTCAGGTCCACTGAAGAATAAAAGAAACAAAGGGAGAAGGGGAGGGGGGTGGCGAGCTGGCAAAATGTCTTTATAAAAGTGTGTGTGTGCACAGACGCATGTGCATGCGTGCAGCGTAACTCAAAAATAAAAGGTAAAATATCAAACTTGAATTTCAGTTTAGCATCTTCCAAAGATTCAACAGAAGGATTTTAAGAAAATGTTACTTGGAATATTTTAATTATTTTTTTATTTTTTCAAAATAAGCTCCAATATTTAAAATATTACATATTTAAGATATTTGTCAGGATGTATACCCTGAAACTTTCTGTGAACAGCCTGAAATCTTCTTCAGTCTGAATGCATTTTGTGTAATTTTATATAAAACCATAAGAAATTGTAGAAGCTGTCTATCCGTCTGTCTTTCCCTCTGTAGTATTAACTATGTATTTTGTAGATATTCATTGCTCTTGAATTGAATTTTCAAATACCTACTTTTCAAACTTCTATGAAAGGAAGATACCTACTTTACAGTTTACCAGACAACACATCTACATCAGTCAGTTGTTAGCTGAAGATGGTGGCAATTACAAAATGTGCAATATAATATAAATAATAATATTAAAACCATAAATAAAAATATATTATAAATTATCTGCAGCAGAAGCATTCCCAACAGAATAAGCTGGGCCTTCCGGGTGCCACGGCATAGTAAAATTCCAAAGACTTAAAAATGACACTGCAGATGTAACAGTGGAAGCACAACATGTATTCATAGTGAGACAGAATATTAAAAGACCCCAAAAGAAAATCGTTTATGTGAATATTTGTTAAGAGTGTAATTTGTTTTTGATGTTGGTATGAGTTGGTTGAATGACGAAAACGTGTTACTAATGCTCATTGTTACAAACAATTAAGTTTGTTTAAAGACGTCATAAATATTTCCATATTTAATTTTATTATATATGTATAAATAAAGGAATTATATGTGTTCAATGTTGAAAGCAAGGGGAGAACGGATAAGGATCGCTTCCATAATAATGCGGGAACTATTTGATGAACACATACGCAGATGTATACATGGCAGTCGGAATCATAGACTTGCAACTAAAAGAATTAGGATTCGCGTCTATGTGTTTGGGGTAGATGGACGTATTTTTATGTGTGCCCGTCATAAAATAGTGAAAGTAAATTTACTAAGTGTTTAAAGACCGTTAATTTGTGTAAAATAAGTAAGGCATTAGCTAACTTTAATAAGTTAGTTAATACGAAGTGCGCATGTAAATAAAAGGACGTAAAATAGACGAAGTGGAAAGTGATAGAAAACACTTTTAGCGAAATATCGCTAAATTTTTAGACATTAAATCCTGGCGATGCTAGGGAAGTCGATCCACTGAAATAAAAGACTTACTACTGTAATCCGATTTAAATACTGTGAACAAGAAGGTGCGAATAAAATATTTCACCAAAGTTAAATCTGAGTGTATGTTCATTCCATCCAGTACCACAACCCGAGATAACGGAAGAGTCAAAAGCTCATCAACATCACCATCAACATCAACATCAACATCAACATCAACATCGTAAACATAAAAACAGCACCAATAGTCAACAAAAATATGTATATGTTTGAGGAATAAATTTAGGCAGCAATAAATATAAGATATAAAGAGTCATGACGCAGTCTCGGCTTTGAATTAACAGAAGTAATTTGTAATAAAGGTTGCCAACACATGTTATTAGAATCTATTTATATGGCTTTTGAAAACCCATTAACAGCATAAAGTGAAACACATCTGCCAGCAATGGTGTCTGGAATAGAAATGCAAACTTTTAGGTTCTAGAACTATTGAAAAATGATCAAAGTTTTATCCCAAAGTAATAGTTATACTTAAATGATACTGAGTATTAGCATATCACCATTATCGTGGTTCCTTCCATCCCTACTAACTTACTAAACTGCAAATTAAGATAGACATAAAAACAGTCTGGGATGTGTGAAAAATTGTAATATCATCTAGATGCATCCGTATGACCAGACATTTACATTTGAGCACCTATACTCAACTAAATTAATGCTACTGCAAAACCTTAGCAGTTAATGGATAATACCTAGCCATTATATTTCAAGTAAATTCTCCAAATTTTGGTGCCAGATATGACTCACATTTAAAGCTAACAGACCTCCAGTGTGTCTCCTACGCAGGTTTGCAGAGGTGTTTACCCAAAACATGTTAGCAATGCAAATATGTAATCATAACTAGCTTTAATTTTATAAAGCAGAATATCGATCCCCTACGCAGATTAACACCTGAGTGGATAGGTTGTTATCATTATTTATTTATGGAACAAACTTAATGCTGGTGCTTATTATTCTTCTTAAACCAACCTGGATGGCCATAGTTTCAAAATATATCATTATGATGACTGCAGTAATATTATTCAAAATATCCATAATTTCATTAACTATTATTTTAAAAGCCACTATGGTTCCCACTAGTCAGAATAAAATATGTTTTGCTACAAGACTAAGAGCTAAAAAGGGACTGAGAGGCCAATGGGGTTGATCACTACAAGATGGAAAGGATAATGCTTTCTACAGCATTTTAAATTCAGTTTTCCCGAATGATTGCTTTGTATGCTAATAATGGACGAAGAAATCAGGGCATGTCATGCTGAATTCAGAACTCTAATTTGACTGCATATCTTGAAAGTATATCAAACTACTCATATCTAAATGAAGATGTACTAAAGAAGATGTAGCAGAGGGAGAGATATTCCTGTAATTTGCAGTGTTAATTGACTTGTAAATAAAGCAGATTTACTGATGCATCACATTGCATTGTTTCTCCAGAAAAAAGTAATAATTGGTTTCCTCAGGTCATTGCAGCCTCACAAAACATCTGCGAACAATGTAAGTCTACAAGGAAATTCCAATTTGTTAACTTTGCAATGAAGTTCAAACTGCCTTCCAGAGTATACCAAATGCAATGCAAATATCTAATATCTTGTTGGTAGGTCAAGCACCCTGGGTTAGTAACAATGTGTGAGAGAGAGACAGAGAGACAGAGAGAGAGAGAGAGAGACAGAGAGAGAGAGAGAGATAGAGAGAATGAAAATCTTCCTAAAAAGAACGCAGTGAACATTTGTGTCCCCCATAAACTGAATGGTTCTCTTTTAAACATGAATTAATGAAAACTGCAGATAATAAAATAAAAGTAAGGCTTCAGTGTTGGGCTATAATCAGCCATTCTGCTTCATTTCTAATACTTTCCAATTAAGACATTGCATATTCAGAATAACAGCATTAGGAAGGAATCGGGTACAATATACAATTTATCTGAGGTAATTTATTGTGACTATTTCCTTTGTTTTATTTTTCTAATATTGCTTAACTAGTGCACTTCTTGTTATTAATAAATTCAGATTCAGTACAGGCTTTCATACATTTCACACTTTAAGTAACACACTTCAAACACCAACTCTGATGTATTAACAACTTAAGATACAAAAAGACTTGTATGAAACAAACTACCAACTACAAAAAGTACTTAATGAACAGAGTGTGCTGTTAATATGTGTCGTTTCAGATTGGAAACTCTACTGAAAGTTATCAGACAAACTGGACACAAAGTTTCACCACGATGAATCTTACGATGATGAAACAAAGATTCCTTATGATTAAATTTACTGTTGCATTCATTGCAGGTGTACTTTATTCTTGTTTCACTTCTCCAGCCATGTCCTGCACAAAAGAGAGAAAAATAATATTAGTTGCAAAATAAATTGTTCAAAAGTGGCATGACTATCAATTGATTGTTTAACTTACCGTGAGCCCCACCCCAAAAAAAGGAACAGTGTGTCAGGGAGGGACAGCACTTTAAAATGCCCTGCATCCATAGCCAAGAGTGTAACGTAACAAACTAAGCACATCTTACACTGAAATCATTGTGTATATGTTGTATAATGGTCACTAATCATTTGCTCGTCACATAAACTGAACATGCATTAACATGAGATATTACTTTTTTATGATGATGAAGCATAAATACACTTAAAAAAAAATCTGTGCTACATTCACATTATTTTCTATATCCTATCTGCTACCAACTATTCTTACAAAAAGTTATTCCTCTACTACAAGTTAATGCAGATAAACCTTTTTTATTACAGTTTCACGGGCGATCAGCCGTGTCGTCATTCTGACGAAGGCCATGGAGTTTAGAATGGCCGAAAGCTCATTATTTTCAAACCTCACACGGCTGATCGCCCATGAAACTGTAATAAATAACGTGTACCGTGAAAGCTTTAAATCTTACAGATAAACCTTTACACAAATAATTTCATTAGTCATTTTGCTCTAGATAAAAGTGAATACGCTGAAGCAATAGTCAAATCTTCAAAAAATGGGTCACCATTTATTTGTTTATTTCAGTGCTAAGTACAAACATGTGATGACTTTGTCCTAAATGGGTCGCTATACATTGGCTTGAAATTCCAATCTTTGATAACCATAAGAAACAAATATCTCAGAAATGGCTAAAGCCAACTGATCAATATAAATTATATATAAACTTAGGCTTTCACGGCCGGTGTCTTGACTATTAGAAATGTTTAGTTCTTCTGGGCTTGTAGGCCGTGGTCTAGAAGACATTGTAGATATCAACATTTCACCAAGTACTGTGCTTGGTATCATCAGGGTAACACGATCCGCTGTCTGCACTGGTCAGAGTTTGAATGTAGAAGTAGAGATAGAGTGGAAGTAAAGACCGTTAACATCTGTTAGGGTTATTTATATGGTGGGAGTGGGTGGGGCATTGTTGCGCTGGCTACAGTAGTGATTGGCTAGTTGTTGGCGGGGTTTTTATTACAACTGTTGTGTGTGTCTGAAAGTTTATCTTAAGACCAGTATCCATGCTTTATGTACACTGCAGAGCATGCCTTATTATTCGGCCATGATATCAACCTTAAAGAAACCCAAGTCCTGTCTTCTACAGTTAACTACTATGCCCGACTACAAAGGGAAGCCATAGAAATCTACAAACACAAAGACAACTTTAATCGCATGGAAGAAATACTTTGTGTACATAAAGCATGGATACCAGTCTTAGATAAACTTTCAGACACACACAACAGTTGTAATAAAAACCCCGCCAACAACTAGCCAATCACTACTGTAGCCAGCGCAACAATGCCCCACCCACTCCCACCATATAAATAACCCTAACAGATGTTAACGGTCTTTACTTCCACTCTTTCTCTGCTTCCACATTCAAACTCTGACCAGTGCAGACAGCGGATCGTGTTACCCTGATGATGCCAAGCACAGTACTTGGTGAAACGTTGGTATCTACAATGCCATCTAGACCACGGCCTACAAGCCCGGAAGAACTAAACATTTCTAATATAAATCATGTTTGAACAAGATCTGCATTTTTTGGTATATTAGGTTTTTCTCTATCGTTTACGGTTTACCAATTATGAGAATCAAGAAGACTCACAGCCACCAACAGAAAATTGGAGATTCTATTTGTCATACACATATGAGTATCTTAAATGTGTGGTGTTTTAACCAAAATATTTATATAGCGACTTTTGAGGACATAGAAAATAACAAACGATTCTTTCCTGTGAAAGGTAGTTTGTGGTAGGGAGATTTACTGGAAAATGTTTGTTGCACCCTTGAAAGAATGATGGATTTAAATATCAAATTTGGTATTTATCCAACATTTTGTATTGAGTTAAACATGTATGTACATACACTATATATTTCCAATGAAACCTCAATATCAATTTTTTTGGTGAAATATAATACCTTCTCTACCTTCTACAGTTAGGGAGTGGATTTTTGTTGTTGAGTTGGAAATAGAGAAAACAGTCAATTAAAACAGGAAAATCGTGGTTTTCAATTCAATTTTTCAGTAAAATGTTGAACAACAATTTTAATACAGCCATTTTCTATACACAGTCCTTCTCTTCTTTACCTAATTATCCTCCCTTTATGTAGGACTTACACCCCCTAGGTCTTACAAGCAAGTGCCTAGGGTCAGACTCCTGTCAGGGAGCACACGAACCTATGGACTGGGCATAATGAAGATCTGGAAGCGGGTGGTCAGCCAAGCACCAGGTATGAGAGTGAGGAAAAGGATGAAATGAAAGGCAGGCAAAATCAATGAATGGAAAAGTGATGATGGAGCAATTGGTGGAATGAGTGACAGGAAAAACAGGAGAAAACCCGTCCAAATACCGCTTCAGTCATCTGACATCTTTAAAATATCACACTTGTTAGCAGAGTAAACCAATACTGAAAATATTCACTTTACAGTAATAAAAATTATTTTCCAAAGTATAGTTCAAAAAAATAATTTACATTCTCCAAAGCCAGCAATCAAGTCTATCAGATAATATGATTGTGTAGGAAAATCATTCAGTCAACATTTGCATGTGGCATACTGAGCACAGAAACGTACTCAAATGGGGTTAACTGACTGTTAATAAGATTTGTGCAGAGGGTATTTTACTAAATGCCTACTGGTCACATTCGGATTCACAGGTGCTATTTCTAGAATGCTATTCCTCCACCAAAATTCTATAACTACATTTACAAAGCTTCTTGATGTTTCCAAAAAAAGCTATATCTAATTCTTACTGTCATAAGTTTGTATTCAAACTTGGAAATTGGTATATTTGCTTTGATAATAGTCTCTGCTATGTGTTTTCAAAGATGCTCACTGATTATCATTTTGTTTTGTACACTGCTGAAACACATGCCTGCTTCTGACATGGTTCACGTTCCTTATGATAAATTAAATGTAGCCACACTTTACCTCAACAACCCAACTTTCCCAGATAAGCTGGCAATTGCACATTTCACACTTTACACCATCCTAGTTCCTACTACAAAACCCCTTTTCTACCGAAAGGTCAATCCCTCACTGCTAATTAGCAATTCCACAGTGTCTAACACAGACAAAGTTTTTCATAACGATAACCCTATGAAAAATCTAAATTTTAATTACCTCTATAGTCTATATCTTTTCCTATGGTAAGATTTTGTCTACCTCTAATGAATTTTCACTTATTCAAAAGTAAGTCAGTTTGACTAGGACTTTTTGAGGCTATTTAAAGTTCAAGATACACATTTTATTAGTAATTAAATATGTTAAATATGTGGTATTTTAATAAAACCTGTTACAGCTGTTTCTAAAAAAAACTAAAAATGAAAAAATGACCTTGTAAAGGATCATTTGACTTCAGGTCTAAAATTGTTACCCATCATTGCAGAAAAATACAACCCTGTTCTTCAAGAACATCTATGCAACAATCCCAACTACTCTGTAACCGTCTTCCACAATAATTGAAACAATTTTCTTTGGTGGGATATTTTTAATCCTCTGGCATAATATGGTAGTGATGGGTGCATGAATACCTTTATTAATATCATACTCTTGAACTCTAGGTGCTAAAGAAAGTAGGAGCAGGCAGTAAGGTGTGCTTATGGGAATCATGGTACAACAGAGAAGGTTTTTTCAAACCTCCCTCCACACCTTTTCCGTCTTCCAAAAAAAGATTTAGTTCTCTGCAATCTCATAAAATATCACAGTTGGTAGTCATGCAAAAGACATTACAGGAAATAATTATGGTAACATATTCCTGAAATTAAATAAGTAATATGAAAAAGTAAGGTATTCTGATGAAAATAAATTGGCTTACACGAGCTAGAAATTCTGTAATTAAAATAAACACACACATTGTGAAGGTCTTTAAGATTAAATCAACATAATTTTAACAAATTTAGCACATGGTGAAATTAAAATTATTTGTCCATAGCAATGTATGAAGAAATATAGCAATTTGGTGCAACTCCATATACAAATCCTTAGCTAATGAATAAAACATTAAGAAGCTATGCTGTGGTCATCATCAAAGCCACAGATTGATCTTACATCTCTTACCATGTACATAGAGATATGTACATAGAGTAGTATGTACTATATGTATATAATATGTATAAGTGTATATAGGGATATGTTCAATGTTTACTGATTGACACTTGTTCCAGGTGAGTACATTCACAATGCACCTAATTGAGACTCCTAAGCATGATTCAGTTCTAAGAATTGTGGCTTTTAGTCATCATATTAAAGCCACTTATCTTTCTGGAGGAAAATATCTATGCCTACATCTCACCTTTCCTTTCACTTTAATTATATTTCATTTGAATTTCTCAGTGATAAAGATTCATAACGTTACTGCAATTATAAATTAAATGAATAAATGATGATTCAGGCCATAAAAGCCATAGTTTATTAAAGAATTAAACACTCAAAATAAAAACACTGTATTTCTTTATTGCATAACAAAATAACAATGGTCCATTCATTACATAAACCAAGAGATATTGCAGCTAGACAACAAGTGAATGTTTATCGGTCAGATAGGTTAATGCGCCAAAGTAGAGAATATAAATGTATTTCACAGATGTAAGACTAAACACACTGTAGTCTTTAATAGGCATTTTACAGCAATCCAGCTAAACCCTCATTGAACTTGACTCCATCATTATGTACTGCTTTCCTTACTTTGTCCACTAAGTATTAATGCAAGGATCCATTATTTGAAATCAATACTATTTATCACATTTATGATGCTATTTTTTGACGTTGTGAACTCTTAGTAGATGTCTAGTGACATCATACATGCGACTGAACACTCTACCACATTTGGGACACTTTGTACGACCTGAATGTGATGCACGATGAAGAACTAGCGATACACGATGGCGGAATTTCCATCCACAGTCATTACACCAGAATGGCCCTACAACACCAAAAACATTTGTATACAAAATTAGGTTAGCTCACATTGTACTTAAGCAGCCTATGTAACAAATTAACTACATCTAGTGGTTTTTGTTAGAAATTATTTTATATGGATGACAAAAGATTAACATCTTTATATTAAATGCATTAACATTTCATTCTTGAATTCTCATACAAAACCTCAACTGGTGCCAACAATAACAAAACTCTGACTCTTCAGAAATTGCCTAATTTTCTTCAAGATTTCTCCAGTTTAACTGTATAAAAAAGTTAAATCTTAAAATTTTAATGATAATACACAGTGGAAGTGCCATACTGTTTCAGCAAGTTAATAAACATGGCTTTTATATGGCCAGAAATGTATTTTATTTCCTCACATATGTTAGGTTCATGCAAAGCTAAAACAAATGAGTATACATTAATTTGAGTTGTAAAGATGAAAAAACAATTTATTACGTCTTTATACAGCAACTATAAATAAAACAGTTTATTGCTTACAAATTAACACTGAAAGAAAAATAAAATACAAAAATAATTTAAAAGCATAGATACCTTTAAATGCCTTTCTAAGGCCAAATATGCTTATATTAGTTTATATTCCCAGTGGCTTACAAGATACACGACTATGGTGCAAATTACGTTTCTGTAGTAATGGTATTCTTAAACAGGGCTAACACAGTATAGCATCATGATATAGCTGTATCTTTTGTATGAATTTAATGAACAAATTGTTTGTTTCTTTAGTATATGGATATGTTAGGCAACTTCGTCAGGCCATGACTGGACTAAAACAATTAGCCAATTTCTGTTTGCACTGTAGCCTGCCTATCTCACCAGCCACAACATTCCCTCAAATGATTACAAAAATGATATACTGTTTTGGTTAGCTGATTTAACTTTTTGGTTAGTTGATTTAACTACAAAAGTGTAAAACTACCCTTAGCTTCCTTGCTAATTCTATATATTTTCTGTAGCGTCATCAAAATACTGATAAGTCAACAGCCATTAATACCTATGTATAAAACACAAGAATACGAATATTTTAATAAATATACTCAAATAAATATTTTCAAAAATAAAAAGATTCAAGCTCCTTATTTCACAACAATACAAACTTTAGGTCTTATTACTTTCTACTCAAAAAAGTATGTTTATTGTTTTCTGGAATGCAATACTTCCTCTATCTATTGTAGATATGTGGAACAGAAAGTAAAAAGTTAGTTTCAGCTAAAAGACAATGTTGAGCCTTTACTCTCAAATTGTGCTCCAAGGTATGTGGTACCTTTTAACCCAGTTAAAATCTGCAAAATCTGTACAACTGCAGATAGTAGCTGGCACATACTATGTAATTATGCAAGTGTTTAAAATGCTTTTTCTCTTTATTTGATCACTTTTACTTTTGAATTTGTAGGCTCTCTGTGAAATAAGATTGCTTTTACATGTTTCACAAACAATACTAATACTAGGAATTAATTATTCTTTCACACTAGCTATGTGTAGGACAAAGATTGCAAAGATTGAATCAGATTAAAAACTGAATTTGTTAGTGTGATTCTACCTTTCCAATATTAATACTGTTATCCTGATAGTTATTGCAGAAAACAAGTGCAAATAACAACAGCAAGCTGCAGAAATTGACTTTGGGAAGTTTACAAAAAGAGAAATTAGTTTCTGGTCAGAATTGTTGTTTCACCACACTTTCAGAAAAACTTGAAATTCAGCACACTAATTAAAAACAATCAATGATAAACATTTCTCTCTGTTGGAACATTTGCATGTATTTAATCTAGAGGAAACTTGAGTTCTTAGTACAATTTCAGGACATTATACTGGGCACCAAAGTTGTGAAACTACCCTCCCTTCATCCTCAAAGCAGCACTCAGCAGAAATACCTAAATTAGATTTGTGTGAAGTCAACCAATGAGGTTTATAATAATGGTGGGAAAAATAGTTATATTCACTATTTCAGTTACAAAATAATACTGTTTTAAATAACTTCCAAAATAATGGTTATAGGTATTTGTGCATAAGCATAACAACAAAATATTCTTGGTCCACCATTAGTTTACCTGCCTAAGTTCTTTCACATCAGGTTGTGATCCTTAATTCCAGTAACAAAAGATGATCTGCTTCCTTTGCTCCTTTCAAACATACACATGTAAATTTCTAATGTATTAAAATATGTAGGTTGTCACGGCCAGAGCCAGTGCCAAATGCATGAAGTACCTTCTGGGCTGTTTTGCCATGGTCTGCTGGAGATCAGTGTCCAGATGTTTCATCTGCAGCTGCGGTAGACATTCTCAGTGGCACTGTGTAAGTCTCCTCGGAGAAGGTATTGCTGTGTCTGATGCGTTGACTGTCCATGTTGCTCTATTTATACTACGCATATTGTCTGTTGATTGACCCAGGGTGGGCAGGGGCATTGTGGCTGGTGGGTGGGGTTCTATCACTCTTGTGTTGGTGTTCCCTTGTGATTGACTTGTTCTTCTTCCCTGTTTCTTATGACGTTCTTTGCTTTTAATGACTGGATGCCAGCTGCTGTTAAGTTTTAAGGCCTTATACTTCTTATTAAAATTTTTAGGATGATTATAGATTTCAATAGCCTCTCACTGTAGTTGGGCATGGTAGTGTGTAGTTGATGCAAGGAGGCACGCATCCTGGAACTTAATAATTATGTTCACTGACTGCCTCAATGGCGTGTTCAGTGACCGTGGACTTATCTGTTTGGCCCGGACAGCAGCCTCTTTCGTGCTCCACGAGCCTGGTCTTAATGCTGTGCTGAGTAGTTCCAATGTAAACTAAGCCACAACAAGGAATACTATACATCCTAGCTGATGAGAGAGAAGATAAGGTTCATGGAGCACAAAAGAAGCTGCTGTATGGGCCAAACAGGGCTGCTGAACATGCCACTGTTGTTGTTGTTGTGTTTAACGCCCACTTTTACTACTACGGCACCGCAGGCGGTGACACTGATGATACATGGAATGAAGATGGAGCACCGGTGGAATGAGATGATGGGGGAAACCAGAGCACCCGGAGAAAACCCGCCCTGATGCCGCTTCGTCCACCATGAATACCACATGCGGGTCCCTGGGATTGAACCCGGGCCGCCTAGGTGGTAGGCGAGCGCGCTCTCGGCCACGGTGCTGCCAACATGCCACTGACACAGGTGGTGAACATACTATGAAGTTTCAGGATATGCACATCCTTGCATCAACTACATACTACCATACCCAACTACCAGGCTATTGAAATTTATAATTATCCTAACATTTTTAATAAGAAGGAAAAGGCCTTAAGACTAAACAGCAACTGGCATCCAGTCATTGAAAGCAAAGAACATCATAAAAATACAGGAAAGCAGAGCAAGTCAATCACAAGAGAACACCAGAGAGTTAGAACCCTACCCACCAGCCACCATGCCCATCCCACCCCGGGCCAATCAACAGACAACAGCATAGTATAAATAGAGCAACACAGACAGTCAGTGCATCAGGCATGGTGATACCTTCTCTGAGGAGACCTAGACAGCACCACTGAGAATGTATACCGCAGCTTTAGACAAAACGTCTGGAACACCAATCTCTAGCAGACCATCACAAAATAGCCCAGAAGATACTTCATCTTATAATTTTGTAACGTATTGCTAGCAACATGGCTATATACTTATTATTACTCAAGTTACAGGAATTCACATTAATTATTGTTGCAGTAATCACAAAAACTCAGTTTCCATGAAGCTAATGATTACATGTTCCAAAGCAACATCTCAGGAAACTGTCATTCCTCTGAGTATTAAAAGAGTTCAATAATAAAATTATTAAATCATAGTTGGCCTAGCCATATACTGAAACTTCAAGCGACAATGATTCCAAAAACTAAATTGTACTGTGTATTTATAACTGTCATAATATAATGCAACATACTTTCTATGATCAGAGCATTACTTTTTGGACTGGTTGCAGAAGTAGGTACCCTAACAACTGCATTAGCACAAAGTTGCAGGACTGCAATTTTGGAACTTATAATGGACTTACGGTCATCTCTTTTTTTAACCAGTTCCATTCTCTCAAAGTATACCAAGAGTTATGCTACTTTTTTATCTGCATCTAGTTTGCAATGCCTGGGTGCAAATGTATAATTTGGATTGTGGAAAAGCAGCAGTGGTTCTCCCAGAAAACATTCATATTTGTACAAAGCGGGTGGGAGTAATTGCAGGAATATTAGTTCACACCTTCAGTACCCAGTTATACAATTCTCAGCTGTGGTAATGATGTAATTTACATAGAGAAATTCATGTTATACCTAAGCATATTTCTACATTTTGTGCAGAAAAATATGCACATTATACAAAAACTTAAATACAAAACTATTTACAAATAAATAATATGTCAGGAAAGGAGCTTTCAAGTGTTCTTAATAAAATATTGAATACAGAATATCAACTGTTTAGGAACTATTCCTTTTCTTGGCCTCCATATATACACCAACAATAAGAGAGGGGGAGGGAGAACATGTGTGTGCACTCAGCATGCATGTATGTATGTGTGCAAGTGCACTTACTTGGGTTGTTTACGATTTTTTAACATATACTTTTTAAAAATTTCTATCACCTAAAAATGGATCACATTTCAGATACTGTGTAAGGTAAACTATTGTTGATATTTGTGCTATTTTTATATACATTAATTGTATAAAACAAAATCTCTAGTATTAGGAGAGTAAATTTTAAAACTACATCATATTTTGCTTAATGGTAAACTATTTGGTGCCTTCATAGAAAACCTTTCACAAGCTAGTGAACTTCTGAGCTAATGAACTAAACAATTCTGTTTTGTTCGAAGTGGTACATGGCCATTACACTTGGAAAACTTAGGAAGTAACATAATTGTCTAATATCCTTTGTCAAACACAAATTTGTTACAATGGAAATGAAGATTCAAATGAATCTGGTAAATTTCACACCTGAAATACTGTTTTAGTATTAGGAGAAGCTCCAGGACAAGCTCTATTGGGTATTTAACTTGAGTAATCCCACACTAAGTATTGTAATGAAAGGAAAAAGTTATTGTGACATATCTGCATAATTAATTGTTTAAACAAACTTTACACTAAACACAGTGGTGCAAGAGTCCAATACAGGGCTAAGGTCCACCACCAGAACATTGCACTCGCCACCTCTGCCCACCACAGGCGTCATGAGTTGGATACAGTACTGAAGGAGGGCTGTGGTCAGTGCCCTGGAACTCCTGGCCAGTTATGCAGTCTTCTCAACCAGGAGCCACTACTTTTCAATCAAGTAGCTCCTCAGTTGGGCCCCCAGGACCTAACAAGGCTGAATGCACCCCATACAAGACCTGGGTCTTCCGCTTGGTAAGTAGCAGCGCTATTACCACACTAAGGAGATGACCTCTATGCAAAGTAAAATGTATAATTTTATTTGAACATGAATTAATGGCATTATACAATGATCTAGCTGCTGTGTTTTTGCAAGTAATTTGACCTGAATACTTGATTCTTCCATGCTGTATTCATTAATAAACCTTGATACCAAAAATACATCTAGCTGTATTGGAATTTTTGTTTTTACAAATTATTAACAGGATTAATTATTTGGGAAAATCTCTTGAGCAATCAAGTCTTTACTGTAAATCATAATGATTTATCTATGATAATGCAAATTAAAGAAAAACATCTATTTTGTAGTTGTTAAAACCTTTGAAAACTGAAGCTTGTATACTACGGTATACATGGTTAGAGAAAAAAGATAGTGTATTGAGTTTTATTCCTGCATAATAAAATGATTCTGAAATTCCATCATCACTTATTTGAAATTCTTCTACTTCAATGGATTACTCTCCTCTGTAGCCTGTTGAGAAGCAAGCAAACCTTGGACCATTGGATATCCAGGAGGATGATGAGTTCAATGCCTAATATGGCAGTGAAGAAGGAAGTAAAATATGGCGATGAAAGGGACAAAAGGAAACTACACGGGTCAAATTATCCAAACCAGCATTCACTGTGAAAAAAACATTTCTTAAGGTTAGTCAAGGGTTTGAACTCAGGACCTACCATCACCAATGAAGACCATTGCAGTGTAATGCAGCACCATTGGCACATACTAGCCAATTAGGATAATCTATTTTATTTGTGTGAATCTGTTTGTTGTTTAATAGTGAAATTTGATAACTTTGAGCTATAAATTAACTCCATTTGCAGGCAACTTCAACATTCTGACTCTGAAGGAGAATCCAACAAAGAAGAATAGGGTAAGATATCATATGATGTATTAATGTTTAACAATGACTGCCTCCATAGTGCAGTGGTGGTGTGCCTACTTCTGGCACAGAGAACCCAGGTTTGATCCCTGAACCTGCATGGGATTTTTTCTCCTGCTGGGAGGTCTGGCAAGGGGTGTGCTCAGCCTCATTAGGTCCCTGAGGGGCCAATTGAGTAGCTATCCTGATAGAAAGATAGCATCCCCATAGAGGAGATGCCCTGGTGATTATTATTATAATGTTTAACAATAAAATAATGTGTCCCATTCATGCCAAACCATCATGTGATTGTAATCACCCCTCTTCTCCCTCTTTAACACGAGAACACCAGGAGGGGTCTTGCGACTTTTGTTTATGTGCACTCACTACACTTAGATGTTTCTGATGTTGTGAACTATGATGCAATATACCTTAAAGCTTAGAGGGGTCATATTGACCCCCTTATGCATAACTATGCTTTTTTCATACTTAAGAAGCTAAATCCATATCATGTTATATCAGTGATATGACATTTATACAATTTATACCCACAGTTACAAATTATAACAATACTTGTACAACAATGCTTATTTTTAGAATCTAACATTAACAATGGTGTCCTTTCACTGCACCCTCTTCCTTGTTCAGCTCAGTCATAAATAGGAAGTTACAAGAAAAGATGTAAAAATTTGTGAGATGACAAATTATATCAATAATCCCTTATGAGCAGATGAAATTCTTGCACAACTAACAAATATTCTTAACTTACCCATGTAAGAAAAATCAGGCCTAGTGTTAAACTGAGTGACAACTCCCATTTACTGCCTTGTTCATGAAAGAGACTGTTAGTGCTCCTAAGTGCTTTCTACTACTTCTTTTATTGTAGTTGCTTATTAAGATGAGCAGAAAGTTTAAACCATTAGTGATCAACTGATATTGAGAATGATTTGATTTGGTTCACCATTTACTCCAATTTTAAAGACTATCCGCAAACATCCCAAAATGCCACAAACTAAAAATAGCACCAGATTAAAACTTTGTAATTAGGAGTATTTCATAAATATAAAAATGTTTAAACAACTTTCAGCCAGAAATATCTATTGCAATAACAATGCTACATATTTTGCTCCAATCCCAAATACATTTTCAACAGTTAACATATGCATGCACAGCCTAAATTATATGAACAGCAACTAATGTCATTATGGGCACTTGTACACAAATAGCTAGAAGTAGCAAAATAAATGTATACAAACTTTAAATTGCAGGTATACAAAAAAGTTTTAATCATAATTTGATACTATTTATACAGCCATATGAAGTAAACTTTTGGAGTATTTTAAGCTATGCAACTACATAAATTTCATTTATGGCAAGCTAATATTTCTAATGGAATTTTCCAAAATTACATTCTTTTTTTTCTTTTCCTGTTCACCCTCCCCTTATGTAGGACTTACAAGCCAGTGGCTGGGAACAGATGCCTATTGGGGAGCAGAGGAACCTATGGACCAGACAGAGTGAAGACCTGGAAGCAGGTAGTCAGCTAAGCACCAGGCATGATAATGAGCAAGAGGGCGATATGAAATGTGTGCAAAATTGATGATGGAAAAGTGACAATGAAGCAATTGGTGGAATGAGGGGTGGCTGAAACCAGAGAAAACCTGCCCTGATGCTGCTTCAGCCACTAAGAATACACGTGCGGGTCCCTGGGATCGAACCCGGGCCGCCTAGGTGGTAAAGGAATGCTCTAACTACTCAGCCATGGTTCCACCACCCAAAATTACATCTTAATATAGACTATTAGAGTAGAACCCTGATTAACCATTATGGAGAGGTGGGGTTGTTGGTTAAAAAAAGAATTATGGATAATCCATCTTAATACAAACTAAGGTATGAAACTAAGGAAAGATAAGCAGTGAAACTTAGGTGAGAAAAAAGTTGGAAGTGGTCAAAGAATTTGATTATCTAGGGTTAAAACTGGTAGGCTCACAGCAGAAAGGTAATAGCAAAAAGCAAGGCAGCTATGATAAATGTTAGAACATGTAAATATAAATTGGAAATGTCTACAAAATGATTGGAGAGGATATACATGAGTATGGTGGAAGCAAGAATGTTATATGGAGTGGAAATATGGGGAAGATCAGAAATAACGAGAAGATCAGTATTACAGGCTCTTTTGCAACGAACTACTAGTCCAATCCAAGGCATCGAGCAGTACACACATACAGCGGCTAGGGAAGCAATCACCGGGTCAGATGGTGAGGTAACTGCCTTACATCAAATGGGGGTCTGGTTATATTGAACTAATCTACAGTTGCGCAAGTTCTACTTGCCTCCTACATATTTCTTGGTATATAGAAACTTTCCAACATAGTTCAATCATTTGATTTGTTAAAATTCCTTATTTCTTTCTAAACTGAAATTGCGACAAATGACGGTTTATTAAATATATGATATGTAGGCCACTCAGGGTAACTAATTACACTGAGAACCAGTGGAAATTAAGACTGGTAATTGTAATTGGAGTGAGAAAAACTGCAATTAAATAAATTAAGGTTATTTGTTTTTTAGACTTATAATTTGCCTGCATCACTTCCTTCATTTGTAGACCTAATACCTTGAACATTAGGAAGTTTTCGTACTATCCACCTTCCCTACCCTATACAAATTCGTAGCTGGCACTCAGTTACGGACAATAAAGGACAGTGTACAACCTTGTCAGACCAGCTGCAAGGATTCCAGGCAGGTAGAAGTGGTCTTAATCCACCTGAGAATAGGCCACACTCGAGCCATGCATGGACACCTTTTGCGTGGTGATCCAGAGCTTGTCTGTGCGACGTGCAATGTTCCACTCTTTGTCGCACATGTCCTTGATTATTTGCAATGCACTCGTGAGTGCTAGTCCCTTGGCCTGGGTCTTACACTGTGCTCTGTTTTAGGCAACGACCCAGTAGCTGTAAATACAGTAGTGCGGTTTGTTGCCAAAATTGATTTTGGCAAGCAAGTGTAAAGTGCTTTTATTTTGGCAGATTAAAATTTTAGGACACTTTACTTATGGTGTTTTTATCTTTTTAACTGTCTTACCAGCTACAGTTTTTGGTAAATTACGTTTTTACCCGCTTTAATTTTTAGCCGTTTTAGCTCATGTTTTAGTGCTTTTAACATTAATTTATTAGTTATTTTATCTTTGACTTTTTAACTTTTTAGGGGTGAGTTTTTAGTAGTAGTTTGCTTGTTTTTATTTTTGGACTTCGGGCCCTAATGACCTAGTTGTCGATGGGCCCTTAAACACAACTCACTCACTCACTTTACAAATTCATAGTTCACCTTTGACAAAATACCTTGAATGTGCTGGGGGAGGGTACGGAAAATAAAAAAGGGAAAAATCACAGCACAAAATGACGCCTATTGACCCTGGGGGAAGTCACTTTATTAGAATTAGGAAACACAAAAAGGAAAGGTGTAGTGCTACAGAAAATGTCAACATTTTGATACAGATGCCTCACCAATATACGAGATTTATTAAAAATTTGTATGATACAACAATAAAGTATAAAAAAATGAGATAGGGGACTGGGTTGAAAAAAAGCATTGGAAGAAATAGGGATGAAAGACATTTACAGGGGTAAAGGAATAGTACAAATTTTGGAAACAAGTGTCAAAAAGGGTAGAAGATATTGAAAGATAGGAGATATGGGGACTATAGAAGATAAAAATCTTTGAAATTAAAAATAAATAAATAAATTAATAAATAAAAAGGGAATGGGACAAAGAGAAGTATATGGAGCAGTATAATAAGAAAGAAAAATAAGGGTTAGCTTGGATGAGAACAGGAACAATATTCTTAAGTGGCCTAAGAGGGAATCATGAAGGAATATGTGAATTTTGTGAAGGTGAGGAAAATGTGGAACATCATTCAACTGAATGTGAAGATTTAAAATAAGTAGGGAGAGAAATTCTGGGACAAATAAGCAGGAATAGTGAAATAATGTCAGGGATTTCCTAATAAAAGTAAAATAAAAATGGATAAGGAAAGTCAAGAAGAAGAGGAAGGAGGGGGAGATAAAATAAATTGTAGAGCAGATTTAGTAAAGGGAAGTAAATGTTGCACAGCATTGGGGAGGGGGGAAGGGGGAAGGGGGAGAGGGGGCTGGCAGGGAGCTATAATGAATGTGCAATACAAAGGAAGGTACCAGGCATGTACAATACTGAAGTAGGAATATGTAAATAAATATATCTGAAGATTATAAATTGTAAGCTGAAATTGTATGATAAATTTAATCAGGTGAAATTCCATTCTCTATGCGTGACCAGGACATAAAAAAATCTTGTGTACACTCATATCAGTTACTCTACTCATTCTTGTACAAATTATTCTTAAAAACGCTTATTCTCCTATCTGCTTCATGTTAATTGAGATAAATATTTGTAGAAGCAGTTTTATTATCTTATAGGTACAATGAGAACAGGGGAGTACAGTAGACTCAAGCAACAGAAAAATATTTTAAGAGCTGGTTGTTATGTGATGCCTTTGACATTCCATTTGCATAGCCAAAATAATGATAGAGTTCCTATTTGAGAAAAGTATGAGTTTTTTAAAATTCAGACTAATAACAAAGGATATCTTGAAAATGGTTATCTCCATAAAAAAATGTATCTAACATATATTGTGTACTTCAAAAAGATCAACATTTTCTGTGAAAAAAGATTTTGTCTATCTCTTATGGTTTACCAGTAATACGGCTCAGAATGAAGAGTGCTTCAGATGCTATTCACGGAAAATTCAAGACATACAATTTATTTGCCATGAAAATAACTTAAATATACAGTATTTTAGTCAAAATATTATAGTCATTTTTGAGAAAATCAAAATGTTTTAAACATTTTCCATTTAAATGGCAGTTGGGGTGGGGAATTTTCTTGAAAATCTGTGTAGTATCGTTCAAAAATGCCAGACTTTTCAGTTTTGAGTAATCTCTCTCTCATATGTGTATGCATGCGCACACAACACACCCACACACCCACGTGCACGCACGCACGCGCACGCCCACGCCCACGCCCACGCCCACACCCACACCCACACCCACACCCACACCCACACACACACACACACACACACACACAGGTGCTTTTCTAAACTCCCTCCTCCACCCCCAGATTTTGAATCAGTTGAAAGCAGAAGTTAAGAACAAAGGTTCCCAAAACATGTCCTAATTTTCAAAAGTGAGTGAGTCATAATGTTGTTAGCTAATGCTGGATTTCTGACAATGAAGTCATTAATCCTCTTGCTCTCCAGTATTTTTCACTGATGGATGCGGCACTAGAAGTGGCTGGGCATATTTGAAGGTGGTCTCGATCCATTTCCTCTTGCAGATCACATAGAGGACAGAGTGGTGAAGAATATATCCCAATTCTGTTTAAATGTTTTCCCAGACAATCATGTCCTGTAATCAACCTGAAGGTAGCAACTGCTGTTTTTCGAGGATACTCAGGAATTAACGTTTGAATGTTTGGTAGTTCCCATCTTTTATTCTGTGATTTTTCATAGTAATATTTTTCAATAATTTTTTTGTATTCAGAGTTGACTAATCTTTTAGCTGCATAAAATGGTAGATTTCCCTTACATATTTTTCCAAAAACAGTTTGGGCATGTGGTAAATCTCCTTCCCTGTAGAAAAGAATGAAAGAGAACTGGGAATGAAATCATATGTTAGTGTTTAGAGACAGTGAGTTACATATAATTTTCCGGTATGTGAGGATACTTTACCCTTTGGAGTGAGTTATAATGTAAACATAATTGATCTTCAATTTATGTGATTAACCTTACTCATTCAAAAAAATCTTCCTATTTTTAGTGAACTAATATTCTGTTACATAAAACAGGCAAAATAGCATTTCAACATTTATTTGTGGTAACAACCTCCAGCAATTGAAAGAAACAGAAATTATCAATCATGTCCATTAGATGACACACACAGCACAGCACAACAGTTGTTCTTGTTGCAGTGTTTAACGCCTGCTTTTACTACTACGGCACCGCAGGCGGTGACACTGATGATACATGGAATGAAGATGGAGCACCGGTGGAATGAGATGGCGGGGGAAACCGGAACACCCGGAGAAAACCCACCCTGACACCGCTTCGTCCACCATGAATATCACATGCGGGTCCCTGGGATCGAACCCGGGTCGCCTAGGTGTGGTAGGCGAGCATGCTAACCGCTCGGCCACGGCGCCGCTGCAGCACAACACAACACACACACACTCACACCCAGGAAACCAAGCTTTCAAATTGAATATTTCAGAAATGTCAGATGCTATCACAAATCTTTACATTTTTTTCCTCTAGTTAGTTCTGTCTTATGGTTTCCTAGTCACATTAAACTCAAAATATACATTTTGTCATGCAAATATTTTTAATATGGGGTTTAAATTAAAATCATTGAGAAACGTTTTTGAGAAAATTAGAAATGGTATTTTTACATATAAAAGAAATTTCTTGTGTTCGTGTTGTAACCTTGGAAGATACTCGACTTTACTATCTTTGCTACTCATCCAACCTTTTGTTTTTGTATTCTTTCTCTCATTTCCCCTGCCTCTGTGAACCTCAAAATGTGCATCCCTACCCATTAAAGGTAGAATTTACACTTGACCATAATTTGCAACCTACCAAATGAACAGAAAGCCCATCATGAGAAAAAAGACCATTAATATCAGGATGATGTTTTCAACAAATGTTATTAAAAACTATGAACAACAATCAAGTTTCTTTATGTTTAATACCTATCTCAGAAGTAAACATCCATCTTCTTGTGTACCACAACAAAGCTAACATAATTATATCTTACACACATTCCAACTTCAGTTTTTTTTAATATTTTGTTATTTAACGATGCTGTCAATTGCCAAGATCACATCAGCGTCGCTGGTGTACTGGAATTTTGTCCCGCAGGAGTTCTTTTACATGCCAGTAAATCTACTGACATGGAGCTGTCGTTTTTAAGCACACTTAAAAACCATCGATCTGGGCCAGATTTAACCCACATCCTTGGGATCAGTACGCCAGGCCTAACCAACTGAGCCACCCAGATCGACTTCCAACTTCAGGATTTGGTTAAAAGCTTTGTTGTGCCACTGAAGGACATTGAAGGGCAATAATAAACCTTTTATGTTCTAACATCACCTTTTATTCCCCCTGTAATATGATCATTTGTTATTTCTTCATTTTTCATCAATACAGGGGGGCAGGGGAGGACATTCAGTGTGACACCGGAACTGCGGTGTGATGGCTGCTTGGTGAGGCCTGGTGCCGGGATTAAGATATCTCAGCACTTGTTAGGGACTTCTGCACATCTCTGTGGCCTGTTTGGCTGCTGATAATAAGCAAACCATGTTGCTATTTAGATTGCAATATTAGGTACTAAAAAAAAAAAGAAAGAAAAAGAAACCTAGTAATAGTAACAACATTTGGTGCAAATTATCATCTCTGCAGTTTTCTTATTGTTACTGTTAATGGATCAAATTTTAACTGATATGTATTATTACAATATGTTGAAAAGTATCATTTAAGATTCTAGTTTAAGAGAAGTCAGTTGGGAATAAAAACCTGGACCTGAACGGACATGCAATGGAATATGGGAAATGTGGTTAAGAAAAACCACAGCTGGTTTTTGGATCAGCTGGTATTTGGATGATGATTAGATGTAGATATAGGGTATGGTAGATAAATTATGTATGCTGCTAAAAGAAAGAAACTTTTTTTGTTACGTTGAAAATTAAAAGGGAATTCCATTTGGGATTAGTTTAACTTATACAATAGAAAGGTTGGCAGGTTTAGATTAGGAATTTGAATACTACAGGAACTATAAGGAAAATGGAGCAGAATACGTGTTCATTGTGTAGTTCAACAAAAAGGCTATTCAAGAAAATAGATTGAAGAAAGCATTTGATTAACGAAGATGGTTTGGAGTTCTGAAATAGTGGAAAATAACATTTTTGGAGATAAAACTCAATTCATGGTGATGAAATTACATGCTGTTTAGATTAGTGGTATTCAGCTTTCTTTCTCCGCAAAACCCCCAAAGACAATTTTCCATTTCAGTCTGTACCTCTAGAGTTATCCTTACTTCAAATTACACATAACAACCTTTAAAATAGGTTATAATATTTATAAAAAAATCTGATGTGTTGCATTCACATGACTTTCCCTACTCTTGTACTAACCATTCTTACAAACTCTTCTTCCTGTATCTTCTTTGTGCTAGTTAAGATAAACATTTGTACAAATTATCTTATTACTATTTCCTTGTAGGTGAAAGGGGAATATTAGAATACAGTAGGCTTTGAGCAACAGTCAAAACTCAAATAAAGCTTTGAGATCCTGTTCTCTTTGCATGCTTAATATATAAAAAAATGAACAGCAATGTTGCACTTTATGAAAGTTCTGTTTTCCAAACCTGACACAAACAACAAGGAATACTTCCGAAATGGTTTACTCTACAAAAAAATTTATTTAGACATAAATTGTCTGCTTTAGTGAGATCTACATTTTTTGTATAGTAAGATTTGGTCTATATCTTACGGTTTACAAGTTATTAAAAAATCATCCAGAATAAACAGGACTACATAGGTTATAGCCGGAAAATTCAAAATATACATTTCATTTGTCATAAAAATATCTTAAACATGTGTCATTTTAATCAAAATGGTTAGAGCCATTTTCAAGAAAATAAAAATTTTCCATGTAAAGGGTAGTTTCGTGTCACATCCTTGAAAGACATTAAACTTAAATACCAACTTTGGTTTTTAACTGACTTTTGTTTTTGAGTTATGCTGTCTAGACTGACAGACACACAGACATTTTTCTAAAAATCTGATGTGCTGCATTCAAATAACGTTCCCTACTCTTGTACTAACCATTCTTACAAACTCTTATTCCTGTATCTTCTTCGTGTTAGTTGAGATAAACATTTGTACAAATTATCTTATAGCTTATTTCCTTGTAGGTACAAGGGGAATAAGGGAATACAGTAGGCTTTGAGCGATAGTAAAATCTTTTAAAGCTTTCAAATTCTGTTCTCTTTGCACATATAAAAAATGAATAGCAATGTTCCATTTGACAGAAGTATAAGTTCTCCAAAACGTATACAAATAACAAGGAATATCTCCGAAATGATTCACTCTACAAGCAAATTTATTTGGACATAAATTGTATGTTTTAGCAAGATCTACATTTTCTGTAGAGGAAGATTTGGTCTATCTCTTACGGTTTACGACTTATTCAAAAGTCATCCAGAGTAAACAGAACTACATAGGCTATAGCCAGAAAATTCAAGATATACATTTCATTTGTCATCAAAATACCTTGAACATAAGACATTTTAATCAAAATCATTAGAGCCATTTTCTAGAAAATCAAAACTGTAGAAAAATTTTCCATGTAAAGGGTGGAGCCATTTTCTTCAAAATCTTCGAGTCGTATCCTTTAACCTCTTGAGTGATGGCCATTTAAAACCTCCGCAAGCCGAGAACTGCTAGCATTTAAATTGTTAAATACGCTAAAAGTGCTTCATATATACACAGCTGTATTTTGTGTAAATATTAAGCTATTTTAATGAAAGAAAAACTGGTATAAAACTTGTTATATGCAGTATACATGTACGTCATCAGCAAAGTTGAGTTGCATTTACAAAATGTTGAAATGGCACTATTTTGTTTCACTGTGGCGAAAAGTTAACTTTGCTCTGTCGAACGCATCTAATGTAAGTTCTCTGAAAAAAAAAAGTAGTCGACCCATTGTATGTGTGGCTTATGCGTCAGCAAAACAAGGCATAATGGTACATATAGCACTAGTGTATGCGTGGTTTCTGAGTCACCAGAATACATCATGTTTGCAACTTTTGCTTGCATGTGTTTCGTCACTTAGTAGACTCCGTTTCTTTCTTTGTTGAAATACATACATATACTTTCCTGCTTGTAGCTGAAGTGAGAAGTGGTATAAAAAGGTATTTTTGCACCAACTGGATATAACCATATACAATTGTTTGGTAATTTGGAGAGCTCTAAACCCACACAGGACAATGACCTACCTGGACTTCCGACTATCAATAGCTCGCAGCCTAATTGAACAATACCACATTGGGGGTAGAAAATCCAGAACCCCTGCACCCTCAGATTTCAAGGAAAACATTATCCTAAAAGGATGCCACCAACAGCAAAGAAGTCCTGCCCATCTCAAAAGTGTTTCATGTGCCGCAAGAAGGGAATTCGCAAATGTGGAGATGTACCCTTGTGTGTTTATCCCTGTTTTGAGGCATATTACTACACAAGGAACATATAAAGGTAAGCCAGTAAAGTATATAGACTTTACTTAAATGTTTCATAAAGGGAAAATTAAAATAAGTTGAGCTAGATAAGGGATAAATAGATACACAGGTTGTGTATACACGCCCATATTGTTCATCCGTCATTTTAAATGGACGTGATTTCACGTCCATATCGCTGAAGAGGTTAAAGACATTAACCTTAAATACCAACTATACTTTTTAGTCGGCTTTTCATTTCTGAGTTATGCTTTCACAGACTGACACACACACACACCCACACCCACACACGTGTACACACACACACACACAGACCTTTTTTTAAAAATGCTTTTTTTGGATTCAGGGAGCCTCAAAACATATATTTCCAGTGAAATCTCGACATCAAATTTTTGGGCGGAATACAATACTTCCTCTACTATACATAAAGAAAGTAAAAAAGGACTACATTAAATTAAATTTTACGTACACCCTAAAAAGTCTTCATCTACCCTTAAGGGTACATGTACCACAGGTTGAATATCACTGCTTTAGATGACCACAAGAAAAAAGGAATAACTTTTAAAGTTGAGAAAAATGTAAACATTTAATCTTCAAAACAATAACAAAGAATGTCTCAGAAATGGTTAATTACACACACCCATGTGCATCCACACACACCTGTACCCTCACCTCCAGTCCCCCATGCCCACACATATTAGTGTGTTTTAACGAGATCTACTTTTTGTTATTAAGATTTTGTCTATCTCTTAGGTTTAGCAATTACACAAAACTCATTCACAATGAAGAGGACTTAGCAGGCCATTTCCAGAGTATTCAAAATTTGCATTTCTCAGCATTTCTTTGCTGAGCACATCAACAGTTATTTTTAAGATTTTGACCTCTTAGTTTACCAATTATACAAAGGTCATCCAGAATGAAAAGGATTTAGCAGCCTTTCCCAGAAGACTCAAGCTATACATTTTGTGTGTCATATCTTTAGCATTATATTTTAATCAAAATCATTGGCACCATTTTTGAGAAAATGTTGAGAAAACCTTTTTTATATGTGAAGAGTAGTTTGGGGTGGATGAATTTTCTTGAAAAGCTTTGTGTTGTAACCTGTGAGCATTCTCAACTTAGATACCAAGTTTGGTATTTAACTAACTTTTAATTAGTTAGGCTGTACAAACATGCATTCATATATGCAGCACACATGCTAGCACGCACATACATGTGCATGGACCTTTTCCTAAAAATGCTTTTCTTTTCTTTTTTTTTTGGATTCAAGGAGTCTTAAAATGTTTACTTCTGGTGAAATCTCTATTAATTTTTGGGTGGAATAGTATATACTTTCTCCTTGTATTACTCGTGTGCAGTAGATAATTATGCCCAGATTATTATTGGTATAGAGCTCTAAATACTAGAAGAAACACAGTGACAGTTCGTGTTTACTAGAAGTGTGATGGAGGATCCTTGTCCATTCTTTTATATTATCGCATACTTGAGATCTGTGTAGGCACCACATTTTAAAACTAAAAGGTGTATTCTTGACTACACTGAAAGTATTATAAGCATAAACTGTCAGGGTTTAAAAATGTTGCACAAGTGGTTGGAAAAAAATAATGCATTACTGCAGACTGATTATTGTGATTGTTTACTGACTCTTATAGAAGCTTGAGTCATTTCTTATGACCTTTTCTTGTTTGATGCCATGCACCAAAGTCATATGCATTCTCAAAGTGAAGGTACGATTCAGAACCTTGTTACACACTCTGCATGTTGTCTCTCCACTGTGTACCTTCTGGTGATTCAACAATGAAGTCTGGTGACCATATGACTTTCCACACGTTGCACAAATGTGTCTCACCTTTTGTTGCTGCTGCACTTGGTACCATACTGAAACAAAACAGTCATATGATGCCCATGAAATGCTCCAGTTTGTAATAACACTTAAGCCCTAAGTTTGAGCAGACAATTGTTCCAAGAGTCACCATGGTCCACTTAGTAACTTACTTTACCTCCACACTTGTGGTATATGTGGAAGCTGCAGGCTGCTTCTTTATAAAGAATATTTCTGTAAATTGGAGTAGGTACACATATTTACAGGCACTTTTTAAAGTAACTGATGGTGAAAAATAATAGAAACATGTGGAAAGGTTGACTGTGACAAAGAATCGCATGGTAACCTAAAAAATGACTGCTTTAGCAGCAACTTTTCTATTTGTTTATTAGCACAATATCCACATTACAGCATTAAATGTGTGTTTATTTCTGAAACACTCTAGGACACAACTCCTAAACTAACAAAATGTACAAGATAAGCTGTCTACACAATACTTAACAAGTAAATCCTCAGAAATCCTCAGAAGTGTCTGTATATGTAAGTTTATGCTCCTTTCTGAATTTCAAAACAGGAACATCACTCACTTTCTTACACTGGAAAATAGAAACAAAGTCTAGCTATGTCTCAGCCGCATGTGGACTCGCATGTAGTATGTGCGGCTGAACACCTTGAGGCAAACAGGACACTGGGTGTGCCCGCGGTGAAGACGACGGTGCATTGAAAGTGAACCTGAGTGTCTGAACGCCTTTCCACACACCTGGCACACAAACGGTAGTCCCAAGTCTGTGCAACACACAACACACTCCAATGTAACGTCCGTTTTTATACAAAGGCAACATTAGTCATAGGGGTGGTCTTGCCACTGTGCCTATGTTGGCAGTACAGTATCTGTTAAAACCAACGAACTGTAATCATGATATGGTTTCTCACAAAGGGAGGAAAAAAAGCTGTGGACTGGAAAAAAATACGATTGTAATGAAGTAAATAAAACATATCAGCTATGTTGGAAGGGAGATATTGTGATGAGCCTAACCATCTTAAACATGCTAAGCTTAAGTGTGTGCCTAGAAGGAAGCTCTAGTTAACATTTGCAGCAGTCACTACTTTATGCACAAAAGCAGACAGTGCTCTCTCTGAATGCAGTGTTTGCTTAGTTTGTCATATTGTAAAATGGGATGGAAAAATAACTAACATTTTATATTATCAAGTAGTGAGCTTCCCTTTCTTGAAACATATGTTGAAGCTGCAATTCTCCTTGCAATATTATTGTATTACAGTAGTCCCGCCATACAAACCCCGCTAATCCAAATAAGGCTGGGAAAAAATATGTATCAAATTTGATTTGAATTTTAAAACAGAAAATTAAACATTAAGTTTAAACTAGTTTTTCCATTTAAACATGTCAATTTATTAGCACAGAAAAACATGAAATAAATGCTACAGGAGTAAACAGTGAATCTGTCTGCTACCTTATACAAAAAAACTAAAAAATGGAAGGCCCAGACCTACTAACAATGTGCATAACAAAGTCTGAATGCAATTTCTTTACATTAATAAAAAAACAAAACAGAAAAGCAAATCAAGAAGTGAAGTCCGTGATCTTTTGACACAGCCCACTGAAACGACTTTAAGAGGCAATGTTTCGCCAACTTTCATTCTGACTTTCACCAGCTACTCATGCTAGGGAGACCTAACAGTGCTTATAAAAACATTACGGTAATTGGTTTTCGAGCCTCAGAACACAGTTATAAAATAAATTACAGCATACTGTATTAATTTTCTACTTTTAATACTTAACACATAAATGCTTAAGGTCAAAATGTTGTCGTATTTGATGAAAATCTACCTAATCCGAATTTTTGCTAATTCGAACAGGGTTTGGTCCCAATTAGTTTGGGACTCCACTGTATTAATCACAAATCCAAATCATGTTATAAGCTGTTACTAAAGAGAATGAAGTAGAAGAGTATAATCATATTTTTTTCAATTGAAAGTCAATTCTTATTTACTGACTTTTGCTTTAGGTTATTTTGCTAACAGAAGGAACAAAATATGTATGTTATAAATATCATAATATCTCCTCTTTCTAATGCTCAGCATTGTTTGGAAGAGATGAAATAGCTTAAGACATAATCCAAAGTCTGAGATGCTACCAGTTAGTGTCTGGAACTCTCTTGTGTTCTCCTTATCATCCTAAATAAAAGTTTTCTAGATATTCCACATGGCATCCCCAATGAAACTAAACACACCTCTATGGCATTAATACCAACAAAAATCTAATGAAGTAAACTCGCACAACTACCATTTCACAGATATTCCTTCATATTGCTATCTTTTTACTTTCTCTAGTATGTATAGCAAGTATGGGAAGTATAGTATTCCACCCAAAAGTATAATCAAGATTTCACCAGAAATACATTTTTTTTTATCCAAAACAGCATTTTTAGAGAAAGGGTATGCATGCGTGCACATGTCAGCATAACCCACACGAAAAGTCTGTTAAATATCAAACTTAGTATTTAAGTTCAGCATCATCCAAGGATGTGGCACAAAGACTTTGAAGAAAATCCCTCCCCTCCCACTCCAGACTACTCTAAGCATGCAATGTTTTTCTACAATTTTGATTTTCTCAAAAATGGCTGTAAAAATTTTGATTAAAGTACCAAATATTTAAGATATTTTCAAGACAAATGGAATGTACATCCTGCATTTTCTGAGAATGTCCTTAGAAGTTCTCTTCCTTCTGAATGACTTTTGCACAACAGGTAAACTGTAAAAGATAGACAAAATCTTACTACACAGAAAATGTAGATCTCGTTAAAACACACAATTTATGTCAAATGCACTCATTTTTGTGGAGTAAACTATTTCCGAGATATTCCTTGTTATTTCTTTGAATTTTCCAATACATTTTCTTGAATGGGAAGTCATTTTTGTCCTGTACATATAAAGAGAATGGAATCCAAAGCCATCACATAGTATCCAACACTTAAAACATCCATCACTTAAGTCTGTTGTATTCTCCGATTCCCATTGTACCTATAAGGAAGTTAGTTATAAAACCAATTCTACAAATGTTTATCTCAATGTGAGTTAGATAAACGAACAAACATTTTTAAGAACAGTTTGTACAGTCACATGAGCGCAACACATGAAATCTTTTCTCTTAGAGTTGTTAATTCTTGTAATAATTTGATACAAACTGGATATTTCTTTTCAGCTATGGTTTCTCAGCTATGCAAAGTTCAATGCCAATGAAGAGGACTTCACAGGCTATTCATAGTAAATCTAACATACTAATTTTATCTGGTCAATCACTCTCAGACACATGCACATATTCTCTCTCTCCTTTTCAATAAATATTCCTCAACTTTCAGTGTACTATCTATATTTACCCCTTTGTATTCAGATCAGTTGTTATGATCTAAGGTTACAGATCTTACTAAACAGGTCACAGAAGAGGCTTTAACAAAAAAGGATGAGGACTGAAAGGGTTACTATTTAATGCAAGGTATTGCTTCCATGACCGATCAAAACTTCATTTTTTCTTAAGACATGGACTCTCAATTCCTATGACAAAAACTACGAAGGCACTACAGAAATGAACATTGTAGACAAGGACGGTTAGTCTATTTTATGCTCAAAACAAAGGTCTGAACAAATAAACAACATTCTGTACTTTATATTGCAGGTAAGGGTAAACTATTTTTTTACTTTCTCTACTGGTAAGTATTGCATTCCACCCAAAAATTTGATGTCGAGATTTCACCAGAAACGTATGTTTTGAGACCCCCTGAATAAAAAAAAAAAAAAAAAAAAAAATAGAAAAAGGTCTGTGTGTGTCTGTGAACAGCATAACTCAAAAATGAAAAGTCCATTAAAAACCAAAGTTGGTATTTAAGTTTAATGTCTTTCAAGGATGCAACACGAAGGTTTTGAAGAAAATAGCCCCACCCTAAACTACCCTTTACATGGAAAATTTTTTTGAAAATTTTGATTTTCTTGAAAATGGCTAACGATTTTGATTAAAATGTCATATGTTTGAGATATTTTGATGACAAATGAAATGTATATCTTGAATTTTCTGGTTATAGCCCCTGTAGTCGTATTTACTCTGGACGACTTTTGCATAAATGGTAAACCGTTAGAGATAGACCAAATCATACTATACAAAAAATATGTTGTTAGCTAATGCTCGATTTCTGACAATGAAGTCATTAATCCTCTTGCTCTCCAATATTTTTCACTGATGATATTGAAGAGAGCAATAGCAGTAATAGTAATCGTTTTTTAGAGAGCACCATATTTTTATGTTTTGTCGGTCACATCGCTCTCTCACAACCCCCAGAATGTCTGGAGGACCACACCTGTCGTTGGTTTACGGGTCTCACTGGCCTGACCGGGAGAAATATCAAAGTAAATTCACCGACCATATCCTCTGATCACCAATCAGAGGACGTATTACATGCCATGACAGGTCAGCATGTTAGGGGTTAAGATTTTATATAGAAATGGAGAGGTTAGAAAAATAAAGACTCCCTAGCCCTCGGGAACCCTAATAGCATCGGGGTCGGAAGAGAACAAGAGATGACCAAGGTAAGGTCAGATAGAAAAGTTACAGTGAGGAGCAAAGCATCAGTACGTGGAAGTAATGTTCTGCTCAGCTTGGGTACCTTGTGGTCGCCATTCACATATCCCCTAGATGGAGACCCCTGAGTCTTGATAGTTCAATGTTGATGTCATCAAAAAGCAATACAGGCTACCTTCAAGTGCATAAACAATTTTCTCTTAGTTACTAGTTTAGATTTTTTGGTACAAGATTTTATTATATCTAAATGAAACACTCTTTAAACAAAGAGGAATTCCATATATTCATACAACCTTTCTCTATAGACACTATCAAAGGCTTGTTGGTAATCTATAAACAGCACGTGCAAGTTTGTATTGTGTTCGTACTTATCTCTTACCTCTACAAGAAATATTATGAGGTGGAAGCAGTATAATGCCTACTTTTAACAATAAGTCACTGAAAGGGTAAAAAATTGCTTCATAAACTTCTGCCAATCTCCAAGTAGTTTATCAAAAATAAAGTATTTTCAATGCAACACTGCATGCCTTCCATGACAGATCAGCTTATGTATACATCACGTAAACATCACCACTCTTAACCAGAGGAAAGGTTACATATACAAAATATCTACATTTAAACACCTATATTTAATCAAGAATGAGAATAAAGTTACTCCAAACATAGACTGTGAAGCAAAACAAATGTTTACAAGAACTTGATGCAGAAAATGAAATGAAATATGATATAAACCATTGGCAAATCATTCCAAAAATACACTTGCTTTTAGGCATGAATATTCTCACCTGTGCCATAGTTTGCTATGAAAATTGTAACTCATTTTGCAATATCTTATGAAGACATTCTTAGTTCTATTGTAGCAGTCATTGGCAAATCCTAAATATAATTCAAAATTCCCATAATTTAGATACTGCAAGTGCTTAAATGTTAAGCGTGCTTCTTTCCATCATATTTAGATTTGCCTGTAAAACAACTTTGTATGGAACTTCAACTATCCAAGCTATTATTCATTTCCAGATTTTAAGTTCTCAGTAGCAGAACAGTTTTCAGTATTAAAAATGGCAGTACCTGGCAACACGACCTTGGTTGTCAAGCACTGCGATTGCTTGCCATCTTGTTTACACAAATAGTAAAATTGTGTAGTCAGTAATGCAACACAAATAGATAATTTCTTGTGCCCACTGATGTATGACATGTTGACATGTTGCAGCATGACATGTTGCTGCCCTGAAGACATGATTTCATCTGACCAGAGTATGCATCACTGTCTCGCCATGTATGTGCAATAAGTTCACATAAACAACTCTGCAGTTTCACATTCTTTCCAATACGCCTCATGGCTTTGTCACCTAGTACAATCCTCTCTTCTGATGCAACAATTCAGATTTCCCATTTCTGTATTAAAAATGAAGAGATCACTACAGCAATTATAACATAGTGATTCCTTTCTTCTATGGACCTGCATTGACAGCGGTGTGAGCACACATGCCTTCATTGCTGATGCCATTAAACAAGCAAATGAATCTATGGCTGCATGAACGGCTGTTTACAATTTTGTTTCTAGATTTGCCATCTGGCAATAATACATTCAATTGTAAAGAATAAGCCTAATGGTACGTAGGGGAAGGTGGGGGAATTCTGCGCAGGAGGGTAATTCTGCGCTGCTAAGTTTCTCTGGTCCTGCTCTGAATTCCTAGTTCTGTCCGATGTTGCCATCTGCTCAACAGTTTGACTAACTAGTGTGTTGAGGAAGACGCCATTACAGCTATTCGTCTGCAGTCAGTGAGCTGCAACACTTTGGGCATATATTTCTTGTTAGAGATTTGCATTAAAGAGCAAGGTAGGCATGGCATGGGTATGGTGTAATTGTTCTCATCTATCTATTACTATTAAATTAGAATTGTTTATGCTTGATATGTCTACAAAACTGCTTGAAATAAGCATGTTTTGAAGTATCCACGGTAGATGGAAGAATGTATGCTGTGTCGGGTAATTCGGCTCTTCTTATGGTGGGCAAATTTGCGCGGCGCGCAGAATTGTCCCTCGTGTATTTAAATACTAGTAGCACCAGAAACGAACTTCTATCCTTCCGCTGACAATTTGGATCTGCAAGTTGAAGTAGTTGAGGAGGAGACTCAGAAAGAAGATTATTGACATAATATTCCAAAAAGGAAAAGCCAAGAAGAAAGTTCTGTAAACGACAGTTGGATTTCTCAGATAGCAAATCTGATGCCGATGAATTCAGTGAAAAACAACTGTGTGGTGATGATGATGATGATGAAAATGAAAATGATGATGTTGCTCCAATACCTAAACTATGACGTGTGATGAGTTTGGACATGATAATGAGATGTGGTACAGATGTGTGGAGTATGGCAGGTGGTCCGCGAAGAATGTAGCACATGGGATTCAGCAGAAGATAACTTCTGTGATCTCTGCCTCAGAAAACAAAAACAAACTAAAAAGCAGTTTAAGTGAAACATCTGGACAGTTGATTTGAGTCTGTAATAGGAGTTAGCAATTGATATAATATTCTGTAGCATTTAGTTTTTCATTAAAGATAATTATGACAAATATATTCAAGTTCATTTCAAGCATATACGGCGCGCACAATTACCCATCCAGGTAGGTTAATTCTGCGTATTGTATACTTTCAGTTTTCAACACCTAACACCCTTTCAAAAGTGTAAGATGCCTTTGGAATTGCACTATTTCGAGAACTTATTTAATGAAGTTACAGGTGAAACAAAGTCTGGAAGTTAAAAAATTTCTGTTAGTCAGTATGGCTGCTCGACCTTAAGTGCGCAGAATTCGCCCACTCTCCCCTACACATAAAACCAAGCAATTGCTTTTGCTTTCACACTAGAGCAAAGCAATTGTTCTAAATTTTATGTATATAGTGCATGCTTTTGCTTAAGTGCAATTGCTTGTCATGCATAGGAATTACTTGGTGGCTACCATGTCACTGCAGGAGATATTACCTCAGCAAGCCTTGCAAATCCTGTTTTATCTTGCAAGCAGATAGCCTATGCATTCCTTGCAAACACATGTTGTGCATTTTCATATATGCTTCCTAGCCACTGAATTGAGTTACATATCTCTTTTGTTAAATTCACTAAGATGTCATCAGATGATTTTAATACAAAAAAGGATGAGTTCAATGATGTGATGAATATCATTAAAGAGAAACCACCGTTATGAAACAAACTACAAGTTCCATAAATAAAATAAGAGGAGGCAATAATTGGACAGCCAATTATGGAAACTGAGCAGCTTTAAAGCACTATGTTAACTTTATTTTAAAACATGCTGCATTTACAACTTTATATTACAGTCGCTGTCAGGAATGAATTCAGTTGCACAGTAGACAAACATCCAATGATGTCATCATCATGTGTTTTCTAGCCAACCAGACGTAGTCTGTTTCACAGCACGTGGGAGTATTTGTACAGTTTTGTAGTGAAATTAAGTAATTTGCAGCAATAAGTCCACTCCATTGTGTGATAGTAAGTTCATTAACAGTTCTGAAGATGGCAGAAGCAAAAAAAAAAAAAAAAAAAAGTTGCATTATTCAATCAAGCCAGGGAAAAGGTATAATGTATACAAATACTTCCTGAGAAAGATGCGAAATGGTTGCAATGCAGCACATCCTCTCTTTCCCCTACATGTGTGTTATCTGTCACTTACCATGATTGTTCCTCACAGCTACTCTAATATTGGTATGTGTAATAAATTCAGTCTTAACCCATAATAAAAAATTAGAAACCTTTTCATTAGCTGCCCAAAATATCTGATTATATCCCCTTCTACTTTAAGAGCCTGTTAAATGCAATTTCCTGCAGTGTAACAGGTTTCTGATCTGAAGCCATTAACCAAGGTGACAGTCCACAGCCTTCATCTGCTGTCAACATGAAGTTCATGCTTCTCTTCATCACTGCACAGGCTGCACTGTTACACAATACGCACAAGTCATGTGTTGATCCAGGCCCCTTAATATAACACTGGAGAAACATTCCTCAGCATTCCATGTAGCTTGCACATTTATAGAAGCATAACCTTTGCAATTAAAATGTTTATCTCTGTAATGATTTGGTTCACATGAGTAGAGAACACAAACTGCCACTGAAGTTAGCATCATGCCTACTCTATTGATCTTAAGGAAACAACATCCACAGCTGAGCTTTTTTAACCATCCTGTTTGCTACATACATGGCAGTTCTTGACACACTGCTTTGATGTATACCAATTTCCCTCTCCTATGCCAATCTCAGGTGTTGAGGAGACTCTGGTCTCCTATGCAGTTACCTTAAAAAAGTTCTCATTTTCTGCTGATTACTCAAAGCTCCACCATGCATTTTATCCCCCAAAAATAATCATTTAACCATGCAATGTTTTCATTACTGAATCTATATAACTTTTTGAAATCTGTTCAAGACTCTTCCTAGGAGTGTAGACCTTCCTCTCTTGAATATTCACAAACACAGCCATTTGTGCTTATGTAAAACATTTTGCTAAGTTAGCAAAGGTTCAACTGAAGTAGTCTTTAATCTTTCATAACATTTACTATGAAGCAAAAGTAATTGCTAAGTGTTATGAATAATAATCATAGAAATTCTGTCTCAAGGTTTTGCGTAACCTGACATATATGATCTAGTTTTTGTTAAAGTAAAAGCAATTGCTGGAGTGCTTCTAAAGAGCAGTGGTAATATGCCTGCCTCTGGTGGAGGACCCAGGTTCATTCCCTGGCACTGGCGCAGGGACTTCTCACCCGCTGGAGGTCTGGTACAGGGTGCATTCAGCCTCATTGTCCAGGCAGGGCTTAGCTGAAGTCTGCGGTCCCTGTTGTAATTGTTTGGATGTAGTTTGATTTGGATGGCTTCCTTAATGACCCTGTCTCAGTATTTATCTGGTACCAGATAAGTCAGCAGTGGCCGAGCATTATATAGAGTACCTATGTCCACAAAATAAACTTTGAAGACATCAAAGTTCTGGATCATACGGATAAATACTGGGACAGGGTCATTAAGGAAGTCATCCGAATCAAACTACATCCAAACAATTACATCAGGGACTGCAGACTTCAGCTAAGCCTTGCCTGGACAATAGCCATGAAACACATCCACAACAGCAACTACAGTGATTCTGGATCAAGTACTAACCCTCAAGAAAACACTGTGGCCGGTGACAAACATAGCCCGAAACAGCAGGCCCAATCACAAATCGTCACCCGCTCATTGGCCAGGGCAACGCAACCCCCTCCCACCTAACATTGTGTATATATGGGGAGCGGAAAGCTAACAGTAATTTTTCATTCTGACGAAGGCCATAGAGTTTACAATGGCCGAAAGCTCGATGTTTATAAACCTCACACGGCTGATCATCCGTGAAGCTGTAATAAACTAAGATAGGTAGGAAAAATGCACTACAATTCGTTGTGATGGAGCAAAATCATTGGTCATACAGAAAAGTGATTTATTTGAAAAATTAAAATTAGTTACACCAAATGCAAAATGGATCCACTGCTTGTTACTCTCAAGTACTTGCACCCAAAAAATAGTGCTTAGTGTATTTTTCCAAGTTCTCAATGATGCAATTAGTCATTTTATTAGAAGTCACCGCTTACAAATGAAGACCTGACAGGAAAAGGATGCAGGTGCCAAAATGGTCAAAAATATAATTTTGCATGGAGAACAATCTATGTGCCATTGCCAATAGTCTGGAGACAGAATGGAAGTGCTGAGCACCTCCATGTAGTTGTATAGTTGGGCCGTTCTTTGCATTTCCATTTCAGCTTTTTTGATTCTAGCTTTGCGGTAGCTTGACACATAAAGCGGTCGCTTTGTAAGGAACTGGAAAGCCGACTTTCGCTCAAACTATAACTAATGTAGTAAGATGGTACTCAATGTAACTACAGTGCTGTTGGCATGGAGAAAGGTGCATGTGCCAAGTTGTACTCCATGTGAGTTGAGACACTACTAAGCATTCACTGTTAAGACTTGTGTTTATTGTTTAACGAAGTACATTGTTACATTTACCGTGGACTAGAGGTGTCAATATAACATGCCAGCAAAGGTTGCCTATAAACACCCTAAGAAGTTAAGTTTTGGCTAGTTCTTAGTGAAGTGTGCAATCATAGCAAATATAATATCGTGTTTTCACAACCTCAAATTTCATCTCTGGACATTCTTATACACGATGCGATCGAGATAGGCATTATTGAAAAACGAAAATGGGTATGCAAGGCCATAGTGACTGAAGAACTTCACCTGTAGTGAGAACGCACAACTTAAGAATGCATTTCACGTAGTGCCAATGGAAAAGGCTGATTTCTTTGATTTCTCCAGTACATGTGACGAGTTTATACACACAACGGCATTGCGTATCACTAACAAATTATGGATCAAAATGTCAGTAACTGGTTCACCACAAATTAAAACAAAAACTTTCAGCAAAATAGAAATTGGGAGAATTGTGCATTTTTCAAGAAGGAAAAAATGTGCAGAACTCTGGAATGTAGAGGCCTTTGATAATGATAAACTGATAAAATCCATTAGAGAAGGAAAGAAACAAGACTTAATTGCTATGCTGGATTACATAGTTGCAAAATATCATCACTTCTACAAGCAAATATGTTCTTCATATCTCTGTACTGTTATGCCCAATCATGTTTAATACAAAATATTGATAATACTATTAGTGATAATAGTTCACAACATAATACATACTTGCAAAACACACAAAATAAACAATTTTTGAGATCAAAACTACCTTTTTTTCCTTTCCTGAAAAATTTACTTTTTGGCACATTCTTTTCCAGGTCAACTCCTCAAATATTATTTGTGGAAGCTATGTGAAGATAAAGGTGCCCTTCAGCCTTTCATAAATCTCTTAATACATGCTGAAATGAAATGGCTTTCTCATCAGAAGTCTTTTTGCATTGACTGAACTCCAGTGAAATGTTATTTTCTTTTCTTTTTTGCACCCCCCCCCAATCAATGCCGTTAACATCCAACTTGCTGAATTCTGAAATGTATATCACAAAACTGGGTATTTCAGCTGGCATATTTGGTTGATATTTTTTTTTCTCATCTCAGTTAACTGAATACAGAGTTACATCATAAAATCATACTTTTGGTTCCTTGCAAAATCAAGGCTTTTGCGAAAAAACTAGAAGTTTAGATGTTAGGAAAATGGAAACTTTCAAAACTTTCCATTGGCTTTTGAGTTACATGTTCTGGTTTCTAGTACTGAGATATAAGATCATTGTCAGGGTTTGCGCCGGTCACTTGAAGTCATTTCATAGTCAGATTAATGATTGCATTCCTTATGAAGAAAAATTAGGTTTGAGATAGGTACTAAAACTCCTTGTGTGTGTGTGTGCACAGTGGAAAAGGCTGAGCGACTTCACAGTTTCACAAATAGCTGATCAAGTTATCAGCTGTCAAACATTTGCAACTATAATTTAGCCAAACCAGTTCTGGCTTCAGAAAAAGAATGAATACCATGCAATGGTATCAGCAGCTTTAAGAGTTTGCTCCGTACTTCTGTAATCTCTTGTTTTGTGTAATGATTAAAAGAAAAACAAAATCAAGAAACATATTCTCTCTTAAATATAATTTTATTGTGTATGTTACAAATATGAAGCAGATATCACAAAATGAACTCCAATAAAACTCTCAAATCTCACAATAACTTCTGTTGCTGTTACACAACAAAATAAAATGTTCCTTATATGTGTGTGTGCTATCTAAGAAAAAACAGTAGAGAAACAGTATTTAATTTCAATTTATTTTGTACTATCCATAGGTTCAAGCAGGTTTTTATATCAAACTATATCAAAGATAAAGGTCTTACACAAACCAATTTTTACAGCAAATCTACACCTCAAAGGAAACAAAGTTACTATAATATTTTGTTCAATGTAAAATGCAGTATCACCAGTTAAGCTATGGATACCTATGGCCCTTCCAACTTGTATTCCCTCAGAGATCTAGTGCTATATGTACATATAAATAAGACACAGCTAATTAACTCTGTAAAACTGAAAATGCAACACTTTTCCTTCTAAAACAAAGAAACAATAGAAAGAAAACTACAGTAACAGCAAATAAGCATCATTTGATGATATGCGCATCAGAAGCTGTGCATTTTTATTGTACTTAAGGCAATAGCATCATTTGAATGCAATTTTAAAATTTTATTTGGTTTTACTTTATTGATTTTCAATTTACATTTTTATTCAAGTTTTACCACGGACAGCCAACTAGAACTTTGTATTTCTGTTCGATGCACAATGTTTATGTGACGCCTCATGTTGTAAGTACGACTGAAGACGACATTGCAGATTGGGCAACGGGTGTCACCTCTATGTAGAGTTTTATGTAGTGACACTGAGATCTGATGCCGAAAACCTTTCCCACAGATGTCACAGTGGTATTGATATATGGTGTCCTCTAAACTTGATCCTAAACAAAAAGATGTCTTTGTCAAGCAAATTTCCCCTAAAATCAAAATTTACATTTAAAAACTTGTCAAGGAAGTTAAAAGTACATACTCTTTTTTTAGTCCATCTGACACTTAACTTAAATCTCCTGGGTATCATAAATACTGACATGTCTTATGGGTAATACTTCAGCTTATAACTTTCCTTAAGATAACTCCTTGTAAGCAGAGCAAGATCTTTTGTAAGTTAGTGGTTATTGCTTCATGTTTTAGTTCATCGTGGTGGACTGGCATCTGGGCGGGTTTTCTTGGGGTTCCCCCGCCATTCATTCCACCAATTGTTCCATTATCACCTTTCCAATCATCGATTTCGCCTGCATTTCATATCAACCTCTTCCTCACTATCATACCTGGTGCTTTTCTGACCTCTGCTCCCAGGTTTTTTCTCTGTCCGGTCCATAGGTTTTTCTGCTCCCCAACAGGTGTCTGACCCTAGGCACTGGCTTGTAAGTCCTAGGGGGTGTAAGTCCTACATAAGGGGAGGGTAATCAGGTAAAGAAGTAGTTTTAGTTCATTAGCAACAAATCCAATTTTATCAATTTATATTTCTCAATCACATCATGCCACAATCAAGATTATACATGGAAGTAATTAATTACATAATAAGGTCTTCACAGTTATTGTGGTCATAAAATGCATTAAGTTTAGTAGTGGAAGTTGAATTCGTGGTCATTGCAGTGGCGGTGGTAATTTATTCATCTAGTAAATTGTTTGTACAAGGTACAGTTAACATTGGCCAAGTTTATTTTATAAATGGTATTTCATACACAGGAATAAAACAAAGATAACAGTAAAACTATGGCACAATCAAGATTATACATGGAAGTAATTAATTACATAATAAAGTCTTCACAGTTATTGTGGTCATAAAATGCATTAAGTTTAGTAGTGGAAGTTGAATTCATGGTCATTGCAGTGGCGGTGGTAATTTATTGATCTAGTAAATTGTTTGTACAAGGTACAGTTAACATTGGCCAAGTTAATTTTATAAATGGTATTTCATACACAGGAATAAAACAAAGATAACAGTAAAACTATGGCATACAGGATATGAAAGACCAAACTTTAAATAGTGACATATTTACACACCTTTGCATCCAAATACCTGTTAACCTTAGTCAAATAATTGCTTACAGATCATCTAGATAATACAAACATTCGTTAATTAGACACTTCCTTAGTTCATACTTAAAACATATTTTTGATGTATTCGCTACAGATTTTAGTGCCAATGCTGGTAATCTGTTAAATAAAACTCTCTCTCTGGTATCAACATCCTCCTCTGATAATGGAAGAGCAAAAAAGTTCTGAATGGGCTGCACGCTGTTTTGCCTTTCCACATCCTTCCTCTCGTTGCCATCTGCCGCATCATAGAAAGGCATGGTTGAAACCATACATTTTTAAAACTACTTTTAAAGGCTTTACTTGCCAACTTTAGAAAAGCAGATGGTGAAATTGGCTACTATTGTCCATACATTTCTGGCACCTCTTTAGGAAACTGCCAATCACTCACCTAGTTCATGTTGAGAAATGCTGGCAATTTCCTTGCAGATATTTTGTTTAAATTCTTCCCAGGTGTGTGGTTTTGTCTGGTACACTTTATGTATTAAGTTAGTCCAGAGGCAGAAACTTCAGGGGGTTACATTGGGAGTCCGAGTGGCTCACAAATCTCTAATAATTCTGTCCTAAAACACTCTTTCAATTGTTGCCATTAAAAGATTAGATGTATGAACTGTTATTGAAAAAAAGCAACATCACACACCCTGCCTGTTAATTCTCTAAAAAAAGGAGCAAAATTGTATTCACATAGGGTATCAACTGTTAACTTGAAAAAAATTGGCCCTATAACTCAGAATCTAATGTTGTTCAAGAAGTATTCCATGACGAAAAAATTGGTGTATGGCGCACCATTAGTGGAGAAAGGTTTCTCAGAGCTACAATTAGTGATTTCTATCTCTGGGGTAACTTAAAACAAACGAGTACACAACACACACACCCTGAAAGAATTAAAACAAAATATCCACCAGAAAATTGCCAGCATTTCTCAATGTGAACTATGGCAGTTTCTTAAAGAGGTGCCAAAAATCTGTGGACAATGACAGTGGTCAGTTTCAGCATCTCCTTTCATAAAGTTGGTAAGTAAACCCTTCAAAAATAGTTTTAATAATGCTGTATGGTTTCATCCGAAACCTTTCTATGACAGCGGCAGACAGCAATGAGTGCAAAACATCATACAGCCTGTTCAGAACGTTTTTGCTATGCCAGTACTTTTATTTGTATTGCACCTAAAAAGTTGCAGTTTTTCTTGTATGGTAGTCATGTACTTCACTCTTAGCTAAAGCTTTATAATGCTTTTTCATTAATGAATGCAGTTCTACAAATTTTCCTTGGTTTTAAATATATAAAGGTGCAACATCTGCCAAGTACCTGGGTATGCTGTGACAATTCTTAATTTATAAGCTATTATAATGAAACAGTATTCATTTTGAAGAAAGATAGGCATTCAAATTATTTGTTATTGTCTTATGATGAATGAGGATGTTAAATCATTTTAACTTATTGCTGATTCCATACAAGTTGCAATTTACTGATAAATTAAGGACAAACTCACATATACTTCCTACAACAATTACAAAAATGTAATGCAGAAGTATATCTGTAATAACGCAGGTCTTCAAAATCTGTGAAGAGCTTTAAAAAATGCCTACAGAGAATAAATTGCTTTTCTGGATGATGTTAGGCAAATGAGATTGTAGTGCATATCAGAACAGGAATGAAAAAAGGAAAATGAAAGACCTCTAAAAATGCTGTTTTATATCAGAAAGCAACTGGTATAAAGCATCAAATAACGTTTCTGTAAATAACTTTTCTTTGTTATTTATTACTTTAAATAAATAACATCCATTTTAACAGAGCAGAGATGCAAATGAAAATGTTTGATATGGTGCTCAAATGAGCCTGGGGTGCCACTGAGCTACAGTAAAGCAACATTTACCTGTTGAGGAAAAGTCGAAACCTTCAAATAACCTTAGCTAGTCCCAATCAACATAAAAACTCAGCTCTCGAAGTTGAAGGCAAACATGCTGCCACACACCATGTAAACGAGCAATGGGGGAAATGTTTGTGTAATACAAGTTAACAAAATTGTTATCATTATCAATTTCCAACTAAAAGAAAAAACTACTGATGTGTTGCATTAATATAACTTTCTCTATTCTTGTACAAACAATTCTTACAAAATGCTTATTGTTCTTTCTACTTCAGGTTAATCAAGTTTAACATTTGCAAAAATGATCTTACTGCTACTTTTCAATAATGCAAGGGAAACAATGCAATACTGTAGGCTTTAAGCAATAGTCAAATCTTTTAAAGCTGCTCGCTATATGATGGCTTTGAAATTCCAAGAGATGCATGGACAGAGATAAAAAAAGTGAATGACTTCCCAAATAATGAAAATATCGTAACATTTTCATTAAAATCTTAAGAGCCATATTTGATCAAACATCAAACATTTTTCTAAAAATTCCTTGTAAAGGGTAGTGTGAGGGGATTTTCTTGAAAATCTTTATATCTCAGTCTTGGAAGATACTGAACTTAAATACTTAGTTGGGTATTTAACAGACTTTTCATTTTTGAGTTATGCTTTCAGTCACATGAAACTTTTTCTAAACATGTTCTTTTATGGATTCAGGGGGTACCAAAACATGTATTTTTCATGAAATCTCCAACTTTTAGATGAGATGCAATACTACCCATACTTACTATCTGTAATACAGAAAGTAAACAAAAAAGGAAGAAGGGACATTAAAACCAAAATATCCAATATAAAAAATATTCATTGTAACTATGAGCAAACGGCATAAGAATGGGTGACTCAGTTTAAAGGGCATAAAGTATCTTGTTGCTCACACAATTACAAATAATTTGTTCCCACATTATATGTGCTCTACTAATAAGTTGCCTTGAGATGTAGCAGACCAGAAAAGTCTATATATCTTTATATCTTTATAAGTCTGTATATCTTTGTCACTCCTGATGTAAAACAGTTATGCTCAGATTTTATATTACTTTGGAAAATTTATTGCTAAAATATCAAATGAATTTAACCTATGAAGACAAATGCTGTGGTCTTAAGTCAGTTTCTTGCCAGTAATACCATGATGTCACAATGAAAGTCTTGGATTTTGGTTGCCAAAAATTCATCAAGTGCTTCAACATTCTGTAACTGCCTTTTGTAAAAGAAATGAGCGAAGGACCAGAAGTGCAAGATCAGAAACTGTACACTATGTGTGGGGTGTTGCATTACCTTGTATAGTATTAAGCTAAGTAAATGCATAAAATCCTCCTAGCTGAAAATAGAATTCTGCCATTTAGAACTCCAAATATTAATTACAGACTGCTAATTTTTCAAGGTGCTCTTTAGGAGTAGCTCCCCTAATGAGTACTTGAGCTGCTCTGTTGATTGCAGTAGGCCTTAGCCCTTATGGGATGTAACAGGCTAAATTCAAATTCAACTCAATTTTACAAGAGACATAATGTAATTCTACAACTAAACTATTTTTTTCAAGAACAGCACAGATTCAGTCAGTGTTGGAGATTACCAAGGTTCCAGCAATATATCCAGTTTTAATCACATTTACTTCTTTTGTAACAAATGCACTGAATTCTCAATAAGCTAGCAACTTTGTAGTTAGTAGATACATATCTACAACATGTGTCAACTTTTTGAGGACCTTTGTACGGTAACGTAGCGTGTCTTTAGATGCAACAAGATCTTCTGATGGCCATTAAATTCTTTTTCATGGAACCTCTTCCTCAGCTCTGCTTGTGTAGGCACTCAATATTGCATGCCTTAGATCCGGCTGTCCTTAACGTCTGGTCCTCCTTTAAAGCTGGTTCACAACCAACAATATCCAGATAGACTTGAAATACATGTATTCAAATGGGAGTGTTCACAACCAATTGCAAGCCTTTCCGGGCTCCAGGGATGACAAGCAAGGCTTGACCAGGATTCAACTTTGGTGTTCCCATTAACCAATTTTGGCATTCCCGTTAACGGGCAAGGCATATTAGGTCCATTAAGTGCATATTAAAGACAACTTCTGCTTTCTTCGAGGTAGATTCAAGTCAGCCATGATGTAAATGGCCCCTAGAGTTCTCGCTAGTTGCAAATCAATCCAGGAAAGAATTTTATATAACAATAAAGAACAACAAATAATTTTAACAAACACTACGACGCTGAAGGACTAACACCTACTGATTTCTCGGAATCAGAAATAGACATGCTTCCTGTTTTCTCAGAATTGAAAATATGCAATAGCTTCACGTTTAGATCTTCACTTTATCAAAATTTGAGATTGGTCAACTGGTTTTTATGTTGGCTAAATTGGAGAGTAGGTTAACATTTTTCCATTGTTTAAAAGAAATAAATGACATTCCAATGTGCAATATACAGTATCTATTCTCATTGCTCTTAGCGAGCTGTTGAGAACCAAAATATTCATACTATTTCCATTGTCACTGCCGTTAGGGTTCATGTTGTTGGACGGTTGTGAATCAGCCTTTACTGAAAACTGAAACCATCACATGTACACTGGCCATTTCAACCTTTACTTTACATATTTTAAGAGCTGAGGTAGCAGTTTTGGAATTCTGTTTCCAATAGTGACTAAATAACACAAATCTCAAATTTTGACAATTCCACTTCAGAGATAATAAATTAACATGTAACAATCACTATAAGTTTAAGTAAGACAATAGTAACCACAGCTTCCTGTTAAATCATTGCCTGCTTAAACCTTTCTTATACCATTTTTTCCCATCAAAATTAATATTTCAACTTAATGATATGCTTAAGAACTTGTAACATTAAAAATTACTGCCACCTGTTCTTGGGTTTATAATCTAGTTGACTAAGGCATTGAAAATAAACTGGCACGTTTACAGTGCTGGAGGTAGCTATGTTTGAATACTTGCTGCAATGCTGGGAAGTCTATGGCAAATGATGTAGTTGGTGTAAACTACATGGTGATTGGCAGGTATGGATACTAACCAAAATTTGGTAGCATTGTAATGAAAGTTGTTTTGCTTGGCAAAATAGTATCAACAAAACTTCTAGTTTTTGTTTCTGTTTAGTATAAGAAACAAACATACCAACTTAACATCAATTATATAATTGGAAACAGGCTGTTAAAATTAAAATCAGTAGCAGCAAAGATAAAGAATTATTCAAAGAATACTCTTCCAACCATATTTTGTTGCAAAAGCAGCTTATACTGTATATATTGTGAATTAACTGACAGCCAAGCAACTTTAAAGGCACTTAGCCTTTTTACTGCTCAGCCAACTTTGGTTTGGGATCGACTGGCCAAACAACAGGCTTTGGAACTGAAGGTACCGAAACTAGATTGCCTTGCAGAACAGGAGCTATCATCTCACTTTACTGGTTCAGAATTATTGTGGAGAACTAGTGTCCTATCTAAGATATTGGAACAAGAAAGCCAAGCAGAATGAAGAAAATCATGGCAGAAAACAGGTATTAGTTCACTGAATATGCCAAAGGAGCAAGGTGTAAAACATGGCACATTTGGATTGATAGAATTAAAATCATGGAAAGAATTGGTGACAGGTTAACATGGAGAGATAGATAGTTAACAGAAATGCCTTTCGAAAAAAAAAAGAAACTAAGAATTAAGATACTGAAATTCAGGAAACACTTGGTAGTTTGATAGAGAATAATTCAACCCAAAATCAGAACAATTGCATTTATTACAAATACTTTTCAAAATAAAAACCTGAGATACCAAAATACTGGATACACAATCCAAGGTACCAGAATGATAAAATGTTGACACTCATATGTGATGGGCAATTAATCAGATCTATTGCAAACAAAATCCTATAAAAGTATTTCATAAATAACCCTGTCAAAGGTCAAAAATATTTTACCTTTACTGCAACATTTCAAGATGCATGACAACAATACAAGTTCACAATTCCTAATGCAATATAAAAACAAGTGCCTACATACATAAATAGCACTTCTATGCATGTTTATTCAGTTACATATAATAACCCACTGTGGCACATTTATATTACACCACACACGCACAATCTGGTTGTTTCACAAGTTAATGTACTTTACTAAGAAACTCTAAAATAAAGTAGAATGTTAATTTGTTTATTTTTACATCACTAACTGTAAATCTTGTAACAATAATTAAAAGCAAGCAATCTATCAGTTATTCCAGATTGGAACATTCATGTTTTTATTAGTTGTTCACAACCTAAACACCTGAATCTATTCACATCTTTCTTTTTCAAAAAAGTTTCTTTATATGCACAGCCATATCTAAACTAAACACAGTTGTTATGTGCAGTACTCTTAAGTATCTGTCTGATGCACATATTGCATATGACGTTTCAAGGAGAATATGCGACTGAAGACGACGTTACAAATGGGGCAACGTGTTTCACCCCTATGGACATTTTTGTGCAGCGACACTGAGATCTGATGTTGGTAACCTTTGCCGCAGATGTCACAGAAGTAACGATGTTTACTCCAATTTGAAAGCATTCCTAAACAGAAATACATTCTTATCAAGCTTAAGATTTCCCAAGCACAGGCATTATCTTCAGAACAAAGTTGCATGTTTCTTCATGAAAATAAATGGCAAGCTGAATTGGATTAATGTTCTGAAACCTATTCTATGTTGATCATGAAAAGCATTATTAACACTATCACGCTTCTGCAATGCTACAGTTTTACCCTTTCCAGGCATGGTTCAGCACCCAGATCATTTGTAAAGTAATCCATTGTATGCTCAAACAATTGAAGGTAATAAATGCGTTCTTTTTAATATGTTTATATCTTTCTTGCTCTTGAAAATCAGCAAAAGGAGTAATGCTGGGTACTAACAACTGTGGCTAGTTGCAGAGAAGGGATAAATGCAATTATTGTGTACACCATTTTTGTTGCTGTGAAATCATGAAATGCTATGCATCAGGTATTCACAAATTTTAAAACATGTGTCATATTAATATCAACACAGTATGGGTTGCAACAACACTTCAATATGGGTCAATATGGAGGAGCCATAGTGCAGTATTGTTCTAGCTACAATTTTAGAATATGATTGCAGGTAAACAAGAACACTGCCCTATGGCATAGAACAAGCATCCAGCTCACACCAGCCCTCAATACAAAGTGATCTGACGCACCTATGCCAAAAAGTTTTGATAGTAAACTAAAAAGCAACTTACATTAAAATACAAGTGTTATTTTGCTCAGAAAAACAATGTTTTTTCTGTATCCCTTATTAGATGGTCCTCAACGATATGCACACATATCGTATATTGTACTATAAGGCTTTGTTCGTTTGTACATGAGGCTGGCAATTATATTCTTATGGGTGGAAATATTCCCTGCATGAAATCATAAAAGAGAATATTCAGAAAACATTTGTGGTACTGTAAAAACCGGTGATGATATATAATCTTCAGAAATATTTGTAAATAAACCTCTTGCATTTTATATGACATGTGAAATAATTATAACAATACTGCAGAACGGGATGCAGAACTTGGAAAGACGGAGATGGAGGAGAAGGAAGGTGAGCAGGTTCTCCTTCCAAAGTCCATGCTCAGATTATGAAGGTTATTACCAGAGCCCAGATTTGTATGCAAAAACAAATGACAAAATATGCGTGCAAATGAGCACTAAAAACTTATAAAATATGCATAAATTATATGCTTGATAACTATTCTCATAAGTTCACCATTTAATTATTGTTTAAAGGATTAATTATTATTAATTATTTAGTTCGAGTTATTAGTTATTGTAATTAAATTATTAATTAATAATAACCGTTAGTTATTACATTTCATTATTATTACTGATTTGCTTAGATCTTAAGAAAGAATGAAAGAATATGTTATACATATTAACGAATCACCCTATTGTCCAGTACCGCTGTTGCAATAGATGAGAAATGTCATTTTGAGGTTCTCTGCAGTGAAGCTTCATCTCTTACTAAAGGTTTTGCAGAATGAAAAAGATCTACATCACAAGATGTCACCGGTGCTTCAGAGAAACTCCAAATCTCTTCTTTAATGAGTCCTCCTTGTACTTCACATGTCTCCTCAGCCAGCTGTTTTGCAATTTCACAAACTGTTTTATAGCCTATATTTTTACCAGGAACTGTACTCATCCAATCAAAACCAATTTTTACAACTCTGGGCGTTTCGAAGGGCAGTCTTGTAATACTTGATTCACTAGGGATAATGAGCGTTGTAATGAATTATTCCTAGCGTACAGCTCCTTTATGATTTCTAGCCACTTTATGATAATACTGCAATTTATTTTCTATATCAACTGAGTTGAAGCACTCTTGAGCTATCTTAACAGAAGCTGCATCTTCTGGATTTAAACTGTCTACTGTTCTTTTCACATCTTTGAAATACTCAGTATAGTAACATGCAGCCTCCAACCACAAACCCTACCGCATTAAAATAGGCTGAGAAGGTAACACTAAGTTTGGAGCCAATTCCCTGAAAATTGAAACTTTAGAAGGTGCTTTAATGGAAATGTTCTTGACATTGGAAACAACATGATCAATTTTTGGATACTGTGATCTGTCTCTGCTACGTGGTGTAGCCCATGGGTTAAACAGGTCAAATGTACTAATTTGGAATAGAAAACTTTTAATGCATTTACTGCTTATAATATATAGAGTGGCATCTGTAAGAAAAAACAGGACACTATTGTATTTTATACCATCTGGCCACAAAAAGGCAAGGGAATAATTGAAGAATTTTTCAGTTGTAGAATGGTTTACCCTTTCTAATATTTGAACACTTAACAGATAAGTTTTTACTTCTTGGTTTCATTGCACTGACTACTGCACTAAATACACACAGCATATGTATGCAGCATGTGGTGTCAACCACCAAAATCCTCACTAAAATTATCACTCCTGAACTGTAACATATTTGCGTAACACAGATGAACGTGACAATTTTATCAGTGGCATAACGAAGCCAAGTGTTTTTCACTCTTTACTTCTGAACTGTGGCTGCAACTGCAAGTAACTTGGCAAAGCAGCAAGGCGTATTGAACTTGACTGTCAAGTGTTACAATCACTTCTTATCTAGTTTATTAGAACAGCAAAATAATAGTAACTCTGTGTATACTCGGTGATAAAACATAAATAGGTGATCTCTTGTGCCTGCAGATATATGAGACATTGCTGTCCTGAAGATGTGATTGTATCTGAACAGAGTGTACACACACTATGTTTGTCCAATGAGCTCATGTAAAACTGGGCAATTTCACATTCTTTCCAATAGGCCTCATGGTTTTGCCAAGTAGTAACAAAATACATTTGGTAGATATGATCTTACGTCATACCTCAGATGACATCGTCACACTATGAATGCCAGCATCGTTGCAACACGGGTAAACAATTAGTTTACACAATGAAATCACATGACTACAGTCACTAGTTGTTATTTCAAGAAAACAAAAAAAAGCTACTGCATGTGTGAACCAACTAGAATAGTTATTTGGGCTAGAAATAGAAAAATATGCCATTATCTGTTAAATTTTCATAAATGTGCATGCAAAATCAGTTTTTCCCAAGATATGCATTTTAAAACTTCACAAGTGACCTCTTAAGGGTCAGAATGGCAAAGAATATTGCAAAGAATGCATACATTTAGACTATTCAGAAACTATGCATTTTGGATACGAATCTGGGCTCCAGTTATTACACACAAACAGTAAAAGGAAAAATATATGGATTTAGTTTTTGTAAAAATTAACAAAAACTTACGCTTCTTCACATGTAATATTATTATTTCAGTTATTAATGTAGTGGTATAAACGTATTTAGTACAAAACATATCTGTAATTCTAAACTAAAGCATTTGGCAGTCACTACAGAGTTGTAGAGGTCCTGTGTGAACACAGTGAAAAATTATACAATAACTTCTATCTGAAAAAATGGTATTTTTTCAGCCCTCAAATTCATTACAATGGACATCAACTTTAAATCAGACTGCAGTAAAACTGATAAAAAAAGCTTTAATTTAGACAATCTGAATTATTACTGCTGAATATTTAATTTGGTAATTTGATTAAATTTGTTTGTCATAGCATGGCTTAAATAAGCAAATGAAAAAAATCTGATGTGGAATATTCATAATCTTCTCTACAATTTACAAATTTTAAGACAAACCTTATATATGAAAGAATTAACGAAGGTAGATCTTCTATCTGCACTACTTTATTCATTATATTATAGTCCTGTCTAGAAATGATTTCAAACCAAGCAATAAGCACTGAATTATAAGGGCTGTCCCAGAGGTACCAACCTGGCATATAGATAGGGGTTGTTTCAAACAAATGACTATGGCAGAAAGTACCAACCTTATGAAGTTTAAGTTTGAAGTTTGACGATGTGTTGTTTAGTAATTTGTTTGACAACGATCAATAGTGAATGTTCTCAGCAAATTGTAGACATGGATAAAACTGGTCATTTGAAAGATCTTACTTTAACTAATGTTAAAGCTGAGCTAGATTCTACTCTGAGGGAGTCTGCTCCATTTACAGCAGTAAAATATTGGGTGGCAGAGTTCAAAAGAGGCCATATGAGCTGCCAAGACGAACATTGCAGTGGTCAAACAAATGAAGTGACCATGCCAGAAATTGTATGGAAAATCCACAAAATGATATTGGATGACCCCTGACTGAAAGTGTGCGAGCTAGCAGACATTACAGACATTTCAAAAAGTACTATAAATTGCATACTGACTGAAAATTTGTACTTGAGAAAGCTATGCACAAGATGGGTACCACATATGCACGCAATGGAACATAACAGTATTGTGAGGATGTTTCAGTCACATGTTTGGCAATGTTTTGCTGCAATGCAACACTGATTCATAGCCATGGATGAAACATGGGTCCATCACTTTACACCTGAGATGAAGGAACAGTCAAAACTGTGGATTGAAAGGGGAGAATCAGCTCCAAAGAAGACAAAGACAGTTTAATCTGCCATCATTTGTTTGGGATAGTTTTTGCATGTAGGATAGTTTTCATTTCCAAGAAAGAATGGATGAATGAATCAATGGCGAGTATAATGAAAAGTGTTGCAGCACCTGAGTGATGAAATCAAGCAAAACTGATCACATTTAGCGAAAAATAATATTTTGTTTTAATCAAGAGAATTTACCAGTTTATACATCCATTATCGCCATGGCTGAAATCAATGAGTTGAAGTTCAAATTGTTTCCTCATGACCCTATTCACCAGATTTAGCCCCCTCTGATTATTTTCTGTTTCCAAACTTGAAGAAATAGTTGGTGGTAAGAGACAACAATGAAGAGGTGGAGTCTGCAGTTAATAGCTATTTTGCAGAGCTTGATGATTCTCAATGTGAACAGGGTGTCAAAGCTATTGAGCATCGCAGGAAAAAGATACTGAGCTGAAAGAGAGCTATGTAGAGAAATGAAGATCCTTTTTCCAAAATATTTGTGCTTTCTTTATTAGGTTGGGTACTTCTAAGACAGCCCTTGTATATGCAATTTGCAAAAACAGCATTCAAATGTTTATAAGCAGCATGGAGGAATAGATATAAAAGTCATAGTAATGGCACCTTGTTAAAGAAAAGAACAAACAAAAACTTTGTTGTCTTCTGTCCCCTTACATTTGAAACATGTAAGCATAAAATAGTTTGAAAATGGTTAAGTCAGAAATTATCTGTTTTAAGCTCAATACTTTACCCACCCACGTGCATGCACACCCACATACACAAAGCTTTCATTTTATTTGTAAATGCCTTTTGGGGTAAGGTCAGACATTTTCAGGTAGGTTGCACTATTTCTAATTTACTATAGACAGGTGATGCAGCAAGAAATACAAGTACAGAATCACTTTCATATCATGCTGTTTTCAATCAATGAAGTAGAAAGAAACAGAAGGTTTCAATTAATAATGGCTGTCTATTGCTGCAAATTTATTATTTCTGGATTGTCACTTTCCTAATGTTTTGTTTTATAATGAATGAATGAATGAATGAATGAATGAATGAATGAATGAATGAATGAATGAATTTTATTTGTACCAATTCTTTTACATAACTTTTACAATTATCCTACTCTAACCTAAACTACATACAAATTTTACATAACCACCTTGGTTTGCATGGCACCCAGGCCATTTGCCTCCCAGGTAGCTCTGATCAATCTATTCCATCTTATATTAATTAATTGTCCCTCTCCCCCACTCTGCCTTCTTCATTTACACTCTTTACTTTTCTTGCCCATTTTTCTCTTACTTTCTTCAAAAACTCACCTATACTTCTAACCTTCCTTTCCTCTTTCACTGTTAACATTTTTATGGCTACCATTTTCCCCTCTATTTTTTCCCATTTTTTCTCCCAAACCTTTTTCCTCCATAATGCTAATTCCTTACATTCTGTCAAATAATGTTCTATACTTTCTTTCTCACCGCACATTTCACATATTCCTATTTTACCGCTTCTTGTCCCTCTTAAAAATATTGCTCCTGTTCTCATCCACGCTAGTCCTTCTTTTTCCTGTCTGTTACAATAATCCACATATGGTTCTCGCCCCCATCCTCTTTTTATTTGCTTGTAGAATTGTAATGATTTCTTGTTTTCTAAACTTCCCCATATCTCTTGCCTTTCTATGTCTTCTACCCTACACTTTACTAGTTTATCTACATTACTTTCATTTCTTTCTTCAAGTTTCCATATATCTCCCATTCCTATTTTCTCCATAATTTTTCCAACCCCTGCCCACCAACTGTTTTCATTCTCTAGATTTTTTTGTTGCTTCATACACAATTTTAAAATTTCTCCATCTTCTTTAACCAAACATTTATACCAAAATTTAATTATTTTGTTTTATAATAATTTCCAGAATATAGACTATATTGCAATGACTGGTCAGGTCTCTGTTTATAGGCTAGTTTTTTAATGAAGATATTTAAGATTATTAATGTTGATTTCATTACCCGTAGTTAAAATGGGCCTGTGTATAATTTTAAATAAGTTTTTGTTTATTTCTGTAGGTCTATGAAGTTTTGTTAGTCCCACTTAAATCTAGTTCAATGTGCTTTTATTTCGGCTCCCTGCATTAGCTTTCTGTCACAATGGGATTTGATTTATGTAGCAGGATAAGTGACTAATGTTATTACTTTTTATATTTATGTAATTTATGTTTATTTACGGAACAAAAATATACTCTACTCAGTGTTGGTTTTCCCTATATGTATATATATATTTATTTATTTATTTATTTCAGTCATAAATTTATAGTTACATGTAAACATACTGTGAGATTGCTACAGATAATTTGTTTTTTTAATCTGAAAGCAAAGTATGCTTTTCACAGCATGCTATCACAGTCCCATCATCAAGCACACACACATCCCTCCCATCCCTCAGCAAAACTTGGTAGCTCTGCAGCAAGAATTCACCTATCTGACCTTCGACATTGCAATCCTAATCAATGATGTAGCACACTGTGTTATAAAGTCTAGGACTGTAGCAAAGACCTTTTATAGCAGGCCTGTGAAACAGCACTCACCAAGTGTAAAGATATTCCTCTCCCTTCAAAATAAAAAAGTGGTAAACTGGAGAAAACTGAAAGGAAAATTGGTTGCATCAAATGTGTGCTACTGCAGGTGAGGAAGGGAGCACTCTTTTCATGCCTTCAGAGTACTGTTCCCCAGACCTGTTTTATAGGTACATATATTTGTTATGTACGTAATGTTTGAAAAACCACTTTTGGTTGTAAATAAAATGGATTTCAAAGGGTTAAAACATGAAATGAATCTGCTCATTATTTAGATGTATACATAGCAAATCTGTGTTCTATCCTGTTTGTCCCATTCTATTGCCTGTGTCATGTTTAATCCCATTCACTTTGATTAACGACCACCACACATATTCCTTATAGTCCAAAATGACGTGTTAGAATAACACATTTCACTCATCTTTGGAACATAAAGAGCCAGGGATGACGAGGAACAGGGCAGCTGCCAGTGACTTATTTGGGTAACATGAGTGTACAGTTCCAAAAAATTTAGGTGTTACATTCACATGACTTTCTCTAGTCACTATCATTAGTTTTATATCTCTTCTGCAAACTATTCTTAAGCATGTTTATTTTTCTGTCTTTGTCCTGTTCAGATAATTTGCAGAAATAGTTTCCTTAACCCTTAATTGGCAGTGTACCTTATAAGACATAAATTTGTTAAGTTTTGAAACACCTTATTGGCCCTTTCTCTCCGATTTCTTGTTATGCTAATCTAAATAAATAGAACTAAAGTACTTGCAGCTGTCTCCTATTGTTGTTGTTGTTGTTGTTGTTAGCTAATGCTGGATTTCTGACAATGAAGTTATTAATCCTCTTGCTCTCCAATATTTAATATATTGATAGCGCAATAGCATTATAGTAACCGCTTTTTAGAGAGCACCATATTTTTATGTTTTGGCGGTCACATCGCTCTCTCACAACCCCCAGAATGTCTGGAGGACCACACCTGTCGTCGGTTTACGGGTCTCACCGACCTGACCGGGAGAGTTAACAAAATAAATTCACCGACCATATCCTCTGATTACCAATCAGAGGACGTATTACATGCCATGACAGGTCAGCATAAATGAAATGTATATCTTGAATTTTCTGGCTATAGCCCATGTAGCCCTGTTTACTCTGGGGACTTTTGAATAACTCATAAACCGTGAGACACAGACAAAATCTTACTGTACAAAAAATTTAGATCTCATTAAAATGCACAATTTATATCTGAAGAAAGTTTTCTGTAGAGTGAGCCATTTCGGAGATATTCCTTGTTATTTGAGTCAGTTTTGGAAAACAAACTTTTGTGAAATGCTACATCGTTGTTCATTTTTTTATATGTTAAGCATGCAAAGAGAATGGAATCTGAAACCTTTAAAAGATTTGACTATCGCTTAAAGCAATATTCCCATATTCTCCTTGTACCTATAAGGAAATAAGTAATAAGATAATTTCTATAAATGTTTATCTCTGTCTCCTATTGTAAAAATATTCAATTTTTTCAATAAAATTGTAGTTTTTAAGAAAAAGAAGCAAAATCCACGCAACTGTAGTCAAACATAGCTCTGTGAGCTTCCAAGCATGCCATTACACTGATTATTTTATTTGAGCCCTCCCTTTCCTGCATATTTGATAGTTGCTGGGATTCAAACTAGTGATGTTTGGCTTTGAATGGCTGGCCGGTCCATTGCATATCGCCTTAACCATCATAGCTACTCGAATCACTTTGGCTGAGGTGCCTCTGAAGGATGTATGAAAACTGGTTTAGGTTATGTAGCAAAATAACTTGCCAATTAAAGGATTAAACATTATGTTATAGATACAAGTGAGATATAGGAGTTGAAGCAATAGCCAAAGCTTTAAAAAGTGGGTTGCTATGTGTGCTTTGAAATTCTATATTATTTCCATGATATAAGAAACTGCTGAATGCCAACAGCATTTTGACAAAATGCTGAAAACTTCATACCAATAACGATAAGTTTCTTGCAAAAGGTTGATGAAAATTAAAGAACATAAACTGTGTGTTTCAAAAATATCCACATTTCCTTTTGAAGTTTTGACCGTCCCTTATAGTTTATCAGCTATACAAAATTCTTCAGAATAAACAGAACTCTATAGGCTATACACAGGAAATTCAAAATACATATAGTATTAGTCACGCAAATGTCTCAAAATGTAAAGAGGTAGAACTGGAACTTAAAAATTCAATGCCACAACTGGGATTTGAACCACAGACCTTAAACTTTGCCCACACACGGCTTGTGTGTTTAAAAACACCAACAGTAAGTTTGTTGGCATAAATAAATAATAAGTCTCAAAATGTGTTATTTTAATTAAAATCTTCAGTCATTTTTGAGAAAATTAAGAACATAAGTATTTTTATTTAAGCAGTAGTTTGGATGGGGGAATCTTGTTGAAAACCTTGTTGCATCCTTGGAGGATGCAAAGTTAAATATCCAAGAACTATTCAAAGAAAGCTCTTCCACCATATTTTGTTGCAAAAGCAGCTGACACTGTGCACCACATAGAAGGTACTGCTTCGGCCTCACAGTAACCAGGGATTCTAATGATGTGTGTCACAAGTATGTCCAATACGATTATTGAATAAAGAACCATTTTGCCGAAAAAAAAAAAAAAATGGCAAATATTTGGATTATTTGGAGCAATCTAGTGTCTTGACAAATGAATACAAATGGTTTATTATCTCAGTGTTGCATAGACATTGTGTGAACAATACTCTAATTGAAAAAAGGCATAATTTAATGTTAACATGACATAGCCAAATCTCTTAGAAATTAAACTTTGTATGACATTTTAACATTAAATTGTAAATAAATTCCTTCAAATTAAGGTAAAAATGCACTACAGCATTGTTAACACAATTTGTGCGACAGTGCAATAATAAAACATTCATACCCATTCATTAAGAAGCTAGAAGGTTCCAAATATTTGACACAAATTAGTTTTTTTTTCCCCAGGCCAAATGGCTCTTTAATGACAATAATTGTATTGGCATATTTGTTACTCATCATGTAGAATCCCTGGTTAATGCATGGCCGAAGCAGTACCTTCCACCCTGTATAGTCAGAATTAACTGACAACCAAGCAGCTTTAAACACATTTATGATAATTATTATTTATTTATGCCAACAAACTTACTGTTGGTGTTTTTAAACACACAAGCCGTGTGTGGGCAGTTTGTCACAATAGTTCAGTGGTTAGAGCGTCCGCCCGGTAAGCGGAAGGTCTGTGGTTCAAATCCCAGTTGTGGCATTGAATTTTTAAGTTCCAGTTCTACCTCTTATACATTTATGATATTTTACTGCTCAGTCAAAATCGGTTTGGAAATTTGTACAAGTAATCAACTGGCCAAACACAACAGGCTTTGGAACTGAAGGTACTGAAACTGCTAACTGTCTTACAGAACAGATGTCATCTCCCTTTAATGGTCCAGAACCATTGTGGAGAACGAGGCTCCTACCTAAGATATTGGAACATGAAAGCCAAGCAGAATTAAGAAAATCATAGCAGAAAACATATTAGTCCACAGAATCATGACAGATGCTAAAGGAGGAAGGTGCAAAGTGCATGGCACACTTGGATTAATGGAGTTAAAATTATTGTTGTGGAAAAAATTGGTGACAGGATGACCTGGAGAGATAGTGTTGGAAGAAACAGCTTTTTGGAAATAAACTAAATAAGAACTAAGATCCTGACATTTAGGAAACACTTGCTAGTTTTAAAAACAAGCAGTCACTGAACATTTACAAGAGATTAATGTTAGAATGTGGCAGAGAAAATTACGAGGAAAAAGATACACATGTTAAGAAAGGTACAACATGAGCTAGAACAGGGATAGTAAAACTGACAAATTTAAGAGGGAGAACACATTCAGATGGCAGTTCCATGGCCAAGTGGTTAGACCATTCGCCTACCACCTAGGCGGCCCAGATTTGATCCCAGGAACCTGCATGTAGTATTCGTAGTGGGCAAAGTGGCATCTGGGTGGGTTTTCTCCGGGTTCTCCAGTTTCTCCCGCTACTCATTCCACCAACTGCTCCAGCATCACCTTTCCAATCATCAATTTTGCCTGCATTTCACATCATCCTCTTCTTCACTATCATACCTGGTGCTGGGCTGACCACTGCTTCCTGGTCTTCACTATGTCCGGTCATAGGTTCCTGTGCTCCCTGAGAGGTGCCTGATCCTAGGCACTGGCTGGGTGTTGTAAGTCCTACATAAGGAGAGGGTAATCAGGTATAGAAGAAGAGACTTAAATGAATGTCCAAAGTTTGGAATGAATCACCTGTGGTAGGTACATGATCCTTGAACATAAACTGAAGAACCAAGAAGAAAATACAAATATATTGTTAAAACCAGTTATTTAGGAAAGGTGAAAAGAAAAGAATGAGAAAATTATTCAAGGAAGATGAAGTACATGCTAAGCAAATAGTGGATAAACATTCTTTGTATAGAGTGGTCCTGGTAGAGAGATAACTGCAGTGTTACAAGTCTACCAAACCAATGCAGTAGTCAAACTCATAAGTGTGAATTACAATATATTAAGTTAGTAAAGAGTTGCCTTATTTAATAACTATTACACTGAAGTGTAGTAAGGTTATCCAACTGAATATTAATAAGCATGTACTACGTATGTTGGAAGACAAAATGTATCTACCAAGCAAAATTGTGGAGAAAAATATGTGTAAAATTGAAATAAAATTCAAAGGAAATTATTTAGGTTAAGAACTGTGTCTCGTGCAAATTAGTATGCAAGACAAAAAATAAAGTAAATATAACTATTAGATATTATATTTAAAGAGAATAAAGATTTCCACAACTACCAACCAGTGTGTTTTGTAATGGCTGGGGCTTCTTGGGAACTCTTGCAACTTGGTGTAATGATTTGTGATTTCACAGATTAGGCTGATTAGTATATTATAAGTATTTTGATTAATGTTCTAACTAGTGTAATAATACTCATATGTGTAAACATTAGAATGAAATAAATATTCATTATAAGTGCATAGAAGCTGAGTATGTCTGCATAGAAATCCTGCAGTATACTTGAGGCCTAAATCTGATCCATCAATACATTTCATAAAAATGCAGTGTTGTCCACTATTAAGAAAAGTGTATCTTGATAGAGAATAATTCAACCCAAAATCAGAGCAATTACATTTAATACAAATACTTTTCAAAATATAAACTTTGGATACAAAAATGCTGGATACACAATCCAAGGTACCAGAATGATAAAATGTTATGAGACTCATATGTAATGGGTAATTAATCACATCTGATGAAAACAAAAATTCTTAAAAAGTATTTCACCAATAACCCTGTCAAAAGTCAACACTATTTTAGGTTTACTGAAACATTTAAAGATGCATGACAACAATACAGGTACAAATGGTGAGCAGTGAAATTAACTTATTTTCACAATTACTAATACAATGCAAAATACAAGTGATTACACACATAAATGGCATTTCTATGCATGCTTATTCATTACATATAAGAACCCATTGTGGCACATTAATATTACAGCACATATAAACAATCTGGTTGTTTTACAAGTTAACATACTTTACTAAGAAACTTTGAAACAGCGGAACATTAATTTGCTTATTTTTAAAGCTTTCACTCAAAGTCTAACAGTAATCAAAATGCAAGTAACAGTCACTTATTCCAGATTAGAACTTTCATGTATTTATTAGCTGTTCACAACCTACACTTGAATTTACTCACTTCTTTCTTTTTTAAAGAACTTTCTTTATATGCACAGCCATATTTAAACTAAACACTATTCTTACGGATAGTGTTTCGAGTATCTGTCTTATGCATATATTGCAAGTGACGTTTCAAGGTGTATGTGCGACTGAAGATGACGTTACAAATGGGGCAACGTGTTTCACCTCTATGGACATTTTTGTGCAGCGACACTGACATCTGATGCTGGAAACCTTTGCCGCAGATGTCGCAGAAGTATCGATGCTTACTCCAATTTGAACGCAATCCTAAACAGAAATACATTCTTATCAAGCTTAAGATTTCCCAAGCACAGGCAATATCTTCAGAAAAAAATTACATGTTTGAGAAAAGTAAGTCAGAACACTGACATATTTCTGCAATACTCCAGTTTTATCCTTTCTAGGCATGGTTCAGCATCCAGATCATTTGTAAACTAATCCACTGGAGTGCTTAAAGAATTGAAGGTAATAAATGCTTCTTTTTGATACATTTACATCTTTCTTATCCTTGCAAATAAGCAAAAGGAGTGATGTTGGGTACCAACAACTGTGGCTATGACAGTTGCAGAGAAGGGATAAATGCAATTATTGTGTCCACCAGGTTTGTTGCCGTGAAATGATGAAATGCTATGCATCAGGCATTTGCAAATTGTAAAACATGTGTCCTCTAATTTCAACACAGTATTTTTCTAGATACAATTTTAGAACATGACTAAGTAAACAAGAAGGCTGCCCTATGCCACAGAACAAGCATTTAGCTCACACCAGCCCTCAATACTAAGTGATCTGACATGCCTATCCAAAAGCTTTTTAATTATAAACTAGAAAGCAATTTAGATTAAAAACAAGTATTTTATTTTCGAAAACTCTTTGTCTATATTCCATACTAGATGGTCCTCAATGATATGCACACATCTCTGTACAAAACCATGCAATATCATATATTGTACTGTAAGGCTTTTCTTGTATGTGTGTTTGTTGTGAAAGTTAACCACTGCATACAATTGTGAATGATATGAGACTAGCAATTATATTCCAATGGATGGAAATATTCTGTGCACAAAGTTATTCTTTCTTCTTTACCTGATTGCCCTCCCCTTATGTAGATCTTACAAGCCTGTAGCTAAGGTTAGATGCCTGATGGGGAGGAACTTATGGACCGGACAGAATGAAGGCCTGCAAGTGGGTGGTCAGCCAAGCACTATATATGAAGGAAGAGGATGATATGAAATGCTGGCAAAATCGATGAATGGAAAGGTAATAATGGAGCAATTGGTGGAATGAGTGGTGGGGGAAACCAGAGAACCTGGGGAAAACCCACCCTGGCACCCACCATGAATACCACATGCACGTCCCTAGGATCGAACCTGGGCCACCTAAGTGGTAGGCAAATGGTTTAACCACTCGGCCACAGCGCCACCTGCACAAAATCATAAAAGGGAATATTCAGAAAAGTTTGTATTACTAGTGATATCATTTTCATAATTTTTGTAAATAAACCTGTTGCATTCTATCTAGTCTAGGTATAAATACTGTTACAACTTAAAAAGTGAAAAACACAAATACCATGAGAGAGATATGAATAAATAAACCTTTTGTCACAAGTATAGGACAGCATGTGAAATAATTATTACAGTACTGCAGAAAAGATGCCGAAATTGAAAAGACGGACGTGGAAGAGAGGGAAGGTGAGTAGGTTCTCCTTCCAAAGTCCATGCTCAGATTACAAAGGCTATTACTAGGCTTAGAAGCTAAGGTACCAAAAGAATGAAGTTATGTACACCTTCAATTTGAGGTTATTTTGAGTCACTTATTTACACTTACCTTTACTACTAAACTGTTGGGTAACATCAGTTACCCAACGAATGATGATGGGATCGAATGGTCCTGAAAATGTTTCCGCTTTAAAAAAGCAGTTTAGTAGTGAAGGTAAGTATAAATAAGCGACTCAAAATAACCTCAAATTGAAGAATACTTCACTGTCAATAGTGCTTCTATTTTTAATATTCATTATGTACACCTTGTCTGTAGAGCAGATGGGCAGAACCAGTTCCCCACACAGGGCCATCATTTACACTACAAATGTGCCTAACTTGAATCCTCTTTAATGTAGCTGGACTACTAAGCCTAGTTATTACGTATAACTTGCTTTGTGACATTTAAAAGTAACAGTCCACAATCATGTTGAATTAACTCTCACCATTGGGTATTTTCTTCTTCATCTGATTACCCTCCCTGTATGGAGGATTGATACCCACTAGGACTTACAAGCTAGTGCCTAGTGTCAGAGGACTGTCAGGGAGCAGATGAACCTATATACTGGACAGTGAAGACCTGCAAACAGGTGGTCAGATCAGCACCAGGTATGAGGGTGAGGAAGAGGATATTAAATTCTGGCGAAAGGTGATGGAGCAGTTGGTTGAATGAGTGCCAGGGGAAACTTGAGAAAACCCTCCCAGATGCTGCTTCATTCACTACTAATATCACATGCAGGTCCCTGGGATCAAACCTGGGCCTTCTTGGTGATAGGCAAACAGTCTAACGGTTCAGCCAGTGGTGTTTTTTTTAATTTTTTTTTTTTTATGTGTGTTAACATCCTCCAACGTAATGTCATATCGGACGGTGAGTGAATGAAGTGGGTGAAATGATGCTCAAATGAGCCTGAGGTTCATGGAGCTTTAAGTTACCCAACATTCGTCTTCTCAGGATAAGGGAAAACCTCGGAAAAAAATCCTACCCGGATGACTTATCCAAGTGAGATTTGAACTCACGACCTCTTGAACGTGAGGCAGACACGCTAACCATCATGCTACCGAGGCAGGCTTCAGCCACAGTGCTGTCCTGTTGGATATCACTTAATCATATAATCTTGCCCTGACGCCACGATAGTGGTAGAACAGGGAAGTTTAAGAAGATATAATCTTGAATATTTTCTACAAGTTGAGTGTAAGTCTCATACTTGTACAAAATTATGTTCTTACCCTGGATTTGGGTCTTCGTAAAGATTCTATACAGGCATACCTATATTATTTCAATAACACTGGCCTGCAAATTTAAACCTTTTTTTCTGCGGCACAGGGTTTATTAGCTCTCTAAACCTAACTTAGGTACACTGAATTCAAATGTGCTTTCCGTTTTTTCACACCACTTACCGTTTTCTTGCCATGCAGAAAGGAAGTATGCAATATTAGAGTTTCTTTCTAGTTTTTAAGTACAATTTAAAATGCATGAAATCATTCAAACAAAGAAACAATTTAAATTCTATAGATGCAACAGTGTACACTGAACTAGACAATTTCAAACATATGTGATGTTATTTTCTCCTCCACTTTGCTGAAAATTAACGCTGAGTTGATGTGGCCCTGACAAATGCAGAAAATGTAATTGCTGATATTGCATCTGAGTGCCTTTAACTTTCCGAGCATCGTTTTAACAATGTGTTCCTATTGTCATCTTCGACATTATCCAAAAACCTGTTTACAACTTCCCTGAATGAGTCCCAAGTTTGAACCTCTCTATGTCTGCCATGATATCTCTAAAATAATCATCATTCATGAATTTGCAAATCTGTGGGTTGTTAGAAGTGCCTTCTTTTGATTTTGATTCAGACAACATTAGAAATTTCTGAATAAGATCAGCCACTCTTGTCCAAAGTTTTGAAAATTGCTTCATTAGCCCCAATTTGATATGCATCGGGGGTGGTAAAACCTTCTGAGTCAATCGCGTGCGATTCATTATGTTTTTTGTCCCTGGCACTAAATATTTTCTTTTTGGTCAATTAGTTTCACCCCAGTGTCTTCTTCTGGCTTTGGAGTCTCATTCACACAATAAGCACGGAAATTTTGTGTACCCTGCTTGCTAGCCCAATAATATACCGCACATCTTAAGATCACAGTACACGAACCACTTGTGTTCATTATATTTAACTTTTTCCAGGACAGTATACAAATTTTGGTATATTTCTTTAAGAGATATAGAGTAAGCTATTGGAACCGAAGCAAACATATTACTGTGTAGCAGAACACCTTTCAGACTTCTCTTGCTCCAGTCAAAAACAGGCACCAATCTTTTGCTTTGTAAGCTGTTCCAAGACGACTTATCACGTAAGCGATATCACAACAACACACTAGTTCTCCTTTTATATAATATTTGTTGAACTCTTCTTCTCAATGTCTGTACCAATAGAAAGTGTTTCCAGGTGCTACAAAATTGTCTTCTTTCAGCCTTGAACCTAAAAGTTCGCATTTTTCTTTGGTAAGACCCAAATCAGTACCAAGTCATTTAATGTTGACTGACTCAATGGATTTGGATTAATATCTTCTAAGTCTGGGGACCAATTTATTTCATCTTCTACACTTGAAGTATCAGTACTACTTTCTGACAATACGGTAGTTGGTGATGGAATAGAAACATCAGGTCCATGAGACACCGGCCTAGTTGCTGATGACAAGTTACCACCTTGATTATGCTATCGAATTCAGATATATTATGGACAAAAATAACAGTCATTAATATGATTTTGTTGTACGTGCTATACCATAGTAACACCAAAGGACATAGATGAACAAACTCCCTTGTACCATTCTCTTCGATTTCCTACACAACTTTTACACACAATACGAGGAGCAAAATTCTCCTAATTTCATTTTAAAATAGGCCAGATATAAACTCAATAAATATGGTAATGTTTCTTTTCTATTGCTTTATCACGTTAGGATCATTCACACAGCCCCTTCTGCATAGCTTGCCCTTTTTTTCACATATAATATACAGAACACAACACAGCTTCAAAAGAGACCAGCTGAGAAGTAGTTTAAAACTGGACTGCGGATTCCAAGATAGGTTCCTATTTATATATTACGCAATAAATGTTTGAGATAGGTCCAACATTATCTGAAAACAGAGATAGATGTTGGTACAGTATGACGTCATATGATTCAGCATGTTTGCATGTTTTAATGAACTATGCTGCAAGTTGAATATGCAGTGATGTTAAATCAGAACTTCAAAATCTCTATGTAATACGCAAAAACTAGTATTATTTTCGAAATCAAAGCATCCGAATTGGCCATTATGATGTAAAATATTCTGTGCTGCAAAATCTTTGCAGGTCGGTGTTATTAATGTAATGGTATGTGTTTAGTGTACAACATAACAAATTCTAAATTAAAGTATTTGACAGTTGTAACACTGTTGTAGAGATTCTGAATGTACATGGTGAAAAATTGTATAACTTCTCTCTGAAAAAATTGTATTCTTTTAGTCCTCATATTCAATACAATGGACATTAACATTAACCTATAAATCAGACTAGTAAAACTAGTGCAAAAAAATGTTTAATTTTGTACAATCTGTATTATTACTGCTAAATATTTCATTTGGCAGTTTGATTAAATTTGTTGGTCATATTTGTTGGCTTAAATAAGCAAATGAAAAAATATGATGTGGAACAGTCATAACCTTCTCTACTATTTACAAATTTTCAAGCACACCTGACATATGGAAGAATTCATAAAAGTAGATCTATCTGCATTACTTTATTCACCATACAGTTTGGTCTAGAAATGATTTCAAACTAAGCAATAAGCACTTAGTTATATGCAATGTGCAGAAACAGCGTTCAAATGTTTATAAGCAGCATTAAGGAATAGATACAAATTTCACAGAAATGGCACCTTGTGAAAGAAAAGAACAATCAGAACCTTCGGTATCTTCTGTCAAGTGATGCTCTTATATTTTAAGCATGTAGATAAAATATTTTGAACATGGCTGTCAGAAAAAAAGTTATCTAACACAATTTGTATGCTTAAATAAATGTAGAAAATGGGATAAAGCTAAAGAATAGCACATGCTCTTAATAATCAGATAAAATCTCAGAGGAGAGGGATGGATTTCCTTCTGTAAATGCCTCCACATTATTGAGGCATGCACCAGACTTCCAATTTGGCACAGAAAATAGAAAATGATCTTGGTAATTTATTATTCTTCCAAAATAATTGCAACATATGTTTAGGTTTCTCAGTATGGTTTAAATATTGAACGTACCATTCGGTTAGCTGTTGCTTTTCCCATACTTTATTAGATGTTTTAAGGATAAAAAATAAACCTAGTATATTCTGATTAACCATTATTTTATTCAATAATTCTTTTATTGCTGATATCCTCTACAAAAATATTATTTACATTCACTAAAGATGACAAAGGAATGATACAGTTCACATATAACACCTTGTACAACTGTGGCATTTTAGTAATTAAATGAAACACTGGCTTGTTTGTAATTAAGGAGATAACTTCTCTGTTCAACATCGTCACCCACTGGGGACAGCAACTGCATGAAGCAGAATAAATGGCAGAAGAAACAAGTGCCGCAAGCAAATCTCAATCACCTAGCTACATGATATGAATAAAGAGCTAATATGTAACAGTTAATTTGCAATTATATGGCCATAGTTCTAACACAGCTTAGCTATTTTACAATAGTTTGTTTCATTTGTTGGAAATAGGAGCCACTGCATAATAACTATATAATAATTATGCATAATAATTATGTACAGGTATTTTAATTTCAATCAAATATAAACTAATTAGTAAAGCAGATTTTTAAAACTTGATAATGTTTCTATCTAACTCATAGGTAACTGTCTTCAATAATTCTTGCTTAAATTCTTTTGAAACAAATTTGTACATTATTTAACAATATTAAAACAAAGCTACAGGAAAATTAATTCTCACTTCAGCTTAAACATCAAGGCACATATTAAAACACAAGAACAAGTCATTATTCATTTATTATCTACACTAGTCACTCAAAAGTTTTTGAGAAGTTCACGCTCCAATCTGTGTTACACACATTCATATGCCATTCTCTATCAACTATTCTACAAATTATTCTTAAAGCTTATTCCTTTACCTGCTTAATGTTAATCCAGATAAACATAGAAATGGTTTTATTACTACACATTTCGTTGTAGGTACAATGGGCATTCACTTAAGCATAGTAAAATCTTTTAAAAGAGTGTGGCTATATGATGGTTTTTAAAATTACACCCTTTGCATGATCACTTCAACAGCAACTTAGCGGTAAAAAATGTGTAGGTACTTGACAATTCAAAACAATACTAAAGAATACGTAGAAAGGCTTGCATTAATTCTACTTTAATGAGATCTACACCTTTTGTATAGCAACATTTGGTCTCTCTCCTCTTACTGTTTACCAATTATACAAAAGTAATTCAGAATAAAGAGGGCTTTACAAGCTATTTCCCATAAAATTTAAATACTACTTTTTAATTGTAATGCAAATATCATTTTTCCATGTAAAGAATATTTTGGAGTGAGGTATTTTCTTGAAAACCTTTCAGTTGTCTCTTAGGAAGATCCTGAACTTAAAACACCAAGTTTGGTGTTTCCCCGGCTTTTTATTTTCGAGTTATGCTGCTCACAGACAAATGAACACATATACATATGGACCTTTTTCTAAAGGATGGGTTCAGGGATTCTCAAAATGTGTATTTCTGGTGAAATCCAAAATTTTTGGTTGGAATGCAATCCTTTTGCTACTTACGAGTCACTCCAAAAGAAATGCACACTAGTTTTTTAAAATACAGTTTTCATTCTACATCTTTGAAATTTTTACAGTGTGAAGATACATCCTTTAGGAACAGCACTTCATTTCTCCATATAATCCCCATCCTTCTCAACTGCTTTACGCCATCTTGGAACCAGCATTTGTATACTCGCATGGTAAAGCCTGCACCAGTATGTTTCAGCCACTGTTTGGCAGCATTCATGAGGGAGCCATCGTCTTCACTTTGTTCCATGAAGAGATTCTTTCAGTTTTCCAAAGAGAAGTCACACGGAGCCAGGTCAGGACGGAAGGCAGATGTTTCAATGTTGTCTATCCAAGTTTTGTGATTGCTTTTGTGGTTTTTTGACTGATAAATGGCTTGCATTGTCATGCAACATCAAAACATCCTGCTTTTGCTGATGTGGTCGAACAGGATTCAGTTGAGCTTAAAGTTTCTTCAGTCGCCACATATGCATCAAATTAATGGTGGTTCCACGTGGCATAATGTCCACAAGCAAGAGTCCTTCAGAATCAAAACCAACCAAAGGTGCATTTTGCCTTTTTTTTTTTTTCTCTTTCTTTCTTTCTTTCTTTCTTTCTTTCTTGGACAAATTTGCATGATGCCACACAATGATTGCCGGTTCGTCTCTGGTGGAAAATGTTTCACCACCTGTCACAATTCCTCCAATAAAGTCACCTCCACCATTCCTACACTGTTCCAAAAGTTTGCTGCATACTTTTTTTTGTTTCTTTGTGAGCCTCTGTCAACATCCTGGGAACCTATCTAGCACAAATCTTTTTTAACCCCAACACATTCAGTATTCTGCATCACTTGCTTCCCCTATTCCAATGCAGAGTGACAATTCATTTACTGTGATGTTCTGTCAGCAGAAATCAGTGTGCTAACTCTGCACATTGCCAGGAGTTTGTGTAGTGTGAGGCCTGCTGCTGCAAGGAAAATCCTGAATATTGCTGTACCCTCTTTCACTATGTAATCTCCTTGCCCACCGACTAACTGTATTGCCATAGACAGCAGCATCTCCATACACCTTTTTCAACCTCTTGTAGATGCTTCCCAATGTCTCATTTTCAGAGCACAGGAATTCTATGACAGTGCATTACTTTTGATGGATGTCAAGTGCAGCAGCCATCTTGAAGGCATGCTATGATAGTGCCACTCACTGGAACACAAGTGGGAAGGAAAATTGTGTGCATTACTTTTGGAACAACCCTCATACTACAGGCAAGGGGTACAGAAAGTATAAAGGACAATTCCATCAGTGAATGTGCCCAAATAAAAGCCTTAAGGATGGGGTTTCTGTTCCTACTAAGTCAAAGAGAACTTTTTGTATGCAGTGTAAATCACAGCATTTCTCTCTCAAACTGTTGATTAATCATATGTGTGAAACAACTGTGACCTAAAACTAACACACTGTTTATTTCTTATTTAGATAAAACTCTGCCTATGAACTGTTCTAAAACAAATATTCTTTGAAATCAAATAGTAGAGTTAACAGTTAGAATTATGGACAAATTACATTGCACATTAGACCTTTTAATATCTTTCTTCTTATATGTTATATGTCTCTGTATTCCAAATGTGTTATACAGTGATTCAAAAGGTTTCACACAAACTTTTGGATCTTACAAGTGTGAGGCGGGAGCAGAGTCAAAATATGACCACAACAATGGGATACATATTGGTTAGGAATGGAGGGGGATTACAGCACTGCATTCAGTATTAGCTCTATTGTTACTGGTAGATGTCTGGAAGGAAGGGATTAGGTGAGGGATTTACAAAGGGAATACACATGGTATAAGGTTCTGTGCGAAGGGAGAAGCAGCTCTCCCCCTAAAGCACACTCACTGCAAATGCTGCACAGCACTGCCCATTGTCCTTAACACTGCAATCCAGAAAGATAACATAACTGACAGTAAAATTTGTGGTAGAATGTAATCAACCTAGAGTTCACATTCCAAACTGGAAAAACCATGAAAAAATTCATGTTAGGAGGGTCTGAACCCATCTGAGAGTCTCAGATATAACTACTCAAGCCACTCCCCTTGGAATATTGCTATCACTGTCAATGATAGTAACTAATAAAATTATGGACAAACATTTTAATTAAGTGGTATCTTCACTTAAGCAAACAATACCAATGAGCAGATTACAGGAAGCGAGAATTACTGACTTGCTCTTGTAATCATGCTCTACCTTCTGATTTAAATTATTATGTACAGTCTTTTACATATAAAACATCCATATAACTAGAATAAATTTTTAACAGTGCATACATAAAATATCACAAGTGGATTCATCTGAAAGTTTTTCATCAGGTACACACATACAAAACTCTAGTTTCTTCAGCAATGGAGTAACATACTCGAAAATATGGTGAATTCTTCATCTATTATCCACGTCAAATCTCCTGCATATGGCAGTAGCCAATACGGACATGCTTTAACATAGCCGTATCGTGTGCTTGTGCATGAAAGAGATGGATATAGTAGCATGCATGCAGCCTAAGAACAGCATTTTCTGTGCATTTTACAGAGAGCTATTAGTAGAACTGTAGATCAAACTTAGTAAAATTTGGCTACTCAATTAAACTAAATAAATAGCAATAGAAATGGATTGATTTATTCCACATGATGCAGCAGTTAAGGCACTTTTTAAAATCAAGTTTGCACCTTTCTTCATCACCTGAGTTCCTTTTAAAAATCTCATACACCTTATAAACAACTTGTCATGCTTGACTACTTAAAACAGTATCTTTTTCCTCTTCAATCACTAGCATAATCACTTGCTTCATTTAGCTATATGTTACTAGCTTCTACAAATTCATAGAACTGTACATCATCTACCTGTTCTGTTCTCTGGTCAGAGTAATTAGAGGTGTATTAGGAGAAAGAGGGAAGCATAACATTACACTTATATGCAAAGATTATTTACACCTCTGTTTACAGCTCAAGGTCTGCTTCGGTTCTGACAAAATAGATGTAAATATAATTGTGTATACATACTGAATGGCTGAAGCTAAAATTACATTCTTTTTTTTGTACATGCATGCACAATCATTCTGTTTATATCTAAAGTTTTAAGCATGTAATAAACTATTAACATCTGAGCATTAATCTAGTAAATACTGAGCAAGATGAAGCTAGTTCTGACTAGGCAATACTGCAGGCCTGTGATTCGCTACAGTCTTGGAGCCTCCGAAGGTCATATGCAGAAGGTTTGACACAAATCTTAGTTCTATATTTTGTATATGTTTACTTAGATGATAAAATAACAAATGCTAAGACTTTCTATAAGTTAATAAAACACTCACAATGCTGAATGTATCAGAACCCAACATAAGAAAAGAACTTATGAACTGTGGCCATTCCCAAGAGCAATTAAAAAGTACTAGTTTTAATACACTGTGGCTATAGAAGTTTGGATTACAGCTGGATGCTTCTCACTTCATAAAAATTGATACACAATCAATTGTTTTTCTTTTTTTTTTTTTTTTTTTTTTTTTCCCCCAGCAGGGAAAGGAATGTGATTTTAGTAGAAGTTGGTTTTACTCAGTCTGTAATATGAATCTGTTGCTTTAAGCCATTTAATTCCCAAGAAGACCAAATTCATCGTTTCTATTCTTCAAAACTTCATTCATTGTCAGAAATCCAGCATTAGCTAACAACAACATATCTGAATGTAGCAATTTATTATTTTCCCATGTAGTGAAGTACAAATTATAATGCATAGTATACTCATACTACATTTTATATATCTTTGATCAATCTAGTAAAATAATGCTAATCAAACCATGTATATTTAAGTTAAATGAAACTAAGCATGGGAATGAAGGAAAAATACAATTACAAAAACAATGCAAGCATACAAGCACAAAATTATAGTGAGGGACTACTAGGCCCCACGCGACTAAGAATGTTCTACTAGGGTGCACGCCTAATGGAGGGTTAGGAGGTTGATCTACCTACTCTTCTTTACCTCCAAATTCAAAGGCAAAATGCCACAGGTGAAAGTGCCACTACGTGTGCTCTCATAGTACCAAATGGCATCCAGTTAGCTCAAGAAGATTTTAGTTGATGAAAACCTTCACTATACTAGAGAGCCTTGTGCGCAAATGTGTCTCCTTGTTATGCTTCAACACCCAGCTTACCAAACTCACAACAACAGCTGGGTAGATGTCTGGGTTTACATTTTAGTCATTGTTTATGACATATTTACATATCATAATAAGCGCAACTATATGAAACTAATTGAAAGTAATGCATGCTGTAATTTACCTGATAAAAATAAAGTGCAAAAAAGAAAAAAATTTATGTGTTATAATCATAGGCTCTCCCAAATATAATTTACTTTTACATCTTTCCAGCAAATTATTCAGACAAAAAAGGTTATTTTTCTAGTTCTTGTTAATCATAAATGGTTTCTGAAATTGTTTCAATACATATGTACATTGTTGCAGCTATATTGAAGCATACAGAACACTAGTAGGAGAAAATTCTTCAATAAGCAGCTCACTATATTTATGCTGCACTTCATACTTGAAATATTCCTTGCATGGACTGCAAAGAGGAGACATAACATTTCAAAATATTGGGAAATTCTAGTAAACATCTGAAACTCATAATCTTCTTATTTTATATATGTTTGCATCTCCAGGCTTCTCTATCCTTACATAGCTTCTTAGGAAGCTTTTGTCCTTCACATCTTAAGCTCCATAAATTAATGGCTTCTTGGACCTGCCTCTCTTCTTAATGCCTGGAGGATTCCATCTGAAGATCTTTGGTAATCCTTCCTCTTCCATCCTTTTCACATGACTATTCCATCTAAGTTATTGCTCTTGAATTTTATCTAGTTTACCGAGTTGCACTTCTGTTTGTTCCTGAATTACTTCATTTTTAATTTTTCCATCCTAGAAGTTCCATTTGCTCTCACCATAGATCCATTTTTGTTGCTAATAATTTTTTTTCTCCTTTTTATTGGCTAAATTTCAGAACCAGGTTGTATTATTTTCTTAACTACTGAATCATAAATATGCTGCATTTCTTGTTTGTTTCCCCCTCTTTTTTGTGATATGTCTGAAAAATTTCCTTTCTTCTCTTCTTTTTATTGACCCAATTTCTGAACAATACTGTATTATTTTCTAAACTATTTAATCATAAATATACTATACAATTTGATACTTTTTTTTCCTTTTCATATGTCTGCCCAATAGTATCCTATTGTGTAGGGATATTATCACTTCTCTGTTGAGTGTTTCAATTTCCAATTTCTTTTTCCATTCCACCAACATATAATGGCTAAATAGTTGCTCTCTGCATTTTAAATAAAGTATTTGTTATCCAGTGTTAAATCTTGTTGAATTGCCCCAATTCACATATACTTGTCCTTTTTCCTTGTTGATTGTCTAACCATTTCATATTCCGAAATTAATTTTCTTATCATGAATTCAATATTTTCGTAACCTTGTGCCATTCTTGGTCATCTGCAATATGTAATGTGTAGATCGTATCACCTCCTATTGGTAGTCCCTTCTCTTTACACTCTTTTTCCGGTGTTTGATTACGTTCTCTAAATGAATTTTAAGTAATATAGAAGAAAGAGTGCATCCTTGTCTTAAACCTCAGAGCATATTTGCTGACATTTTATTTATCTTAATGTATGGTTGGTTGGTATCTAACGTTGAACAGTTGGCAATGAAGTCATTTGCTCTCCTGCACTTCAGTATTTTGATGCATGTTGACTAAAGGCTGGGCAGTGTATTATCTCAATATATGTGCACATTCCTTTGTATAGTTTAACAGCTTGGTTGAACAGCTGAAACTACAAACAAAACTTGATGGAACAGGAACTACACAGGTTAGGGCAGAAACAATAAATGGATTTGAATTAATGAACTATTTTGAAACTGGTGAGGTGTTTTCTTGGCATTTGTAACAGGACTGTAGAGAGCACCTTGGAAATGAGTTCGCCAGTTTGTTTCCTCTCTTCATTTTGTACTTAAGTCCTGGACAGTGAGGGAGTGTATTTGCGTGAATGAATTCAATTGCACAAACCCAGAGAGCATTTCAAAGAGAACTTACTATAGGTTATACACCATCAAAAGATATTATTCATTGATAGGTGCAACAATGGTTTATAGAAGGTAGCCTCAAAAACCAATTACCACCTGAGTGACCTTGTGTACATATGAAAATGGTGTGATTTTGAGTGATGTATACAACAGTGCATTGAAAATGATGGTGAACATCTAGGACATTTTATTCAAAAGGTGACATGTGCTCCCTAATCTCCAAGGACTGTGCTTTAAAAGGTACTGTATAAGGAATTCATATACTACTACCAATATAAATATTTTGCATTTTAAAAACAGCTTATTGTTTCTGCCCCACTCTGTACATATTGATTATGGCTTCAGGATGATCAGCCATTTCACATTTATAAATGTTGAGCTTTCGAACATTTCAAACTCCATGGCCTCCTTCAGGAACTGAATGAGGCATCTGTCCTACATACTCTCTTACTAGGAGGGTGGGGCCTGTGCTACTCTGACCAATAATCGCATGGCAAACTGTGATTGAACTGGCTGTCTATTGTTTTCCCCACTGTCTGTAATCCTCCTCTGGTAGTTACGCTTAATGGCTGGTACCCGAGCTGGATTAAGTTGAAGTCCCCAATCTCTATTGTAGTTCCACGAGTGCAATTTGATTTGAATGACTACTTTGATAACTGTCATAGTACTTGTTCATACATTCCGGAATTGAGATGTTGAAGTTAATTTTGTGCACATTCTCTATACAGTTTGGCCACTTTGCCAGCTTTTCCAGTTGAAGGAGTCTGATTTGCATTGATGTTCCTTGCACCTCTCTTCAATTGTGTGTCCTGCTTGTCCAATGTAGTACTTTCCACATTCACATGGAATCCTCTACATGCCTGGAACCTTGAGAAGCAGTGGATCTTTTACAGGCCTTAGGTATTGTCGGATTTTCTTGGGCATGGTAAAGTAGGTTTCGATGTTGAGTTTGGAGAGCATATGGGAAATCTTGTTAGAAGCAGAACCAAATAACGGTATGACAGGCTTGTTCAACCAGTATTTCCACTCTTGGAACAAGGGGGACATGCCAGACTGGTCATGTTATCCAACACCCTTCATGGGCCTCCTTGAATAGTCATCACTAGAGCTGGAATTTCTATGTAATTACATATTTTTTCCTTGCTAGTTAGATGCATGAAAAAGTGATATGTTTACGAAGCACTATGTTAGGTTTAGTATAACTGAATTTCATTTTACATATTTTTACATATTTGAGTATATTACATATTTTTAGAGACAAAATTACGTATTTTAGCATATTTTTTTACATATTTTAGGATAATTTCAGCAACAAAAAAGGTTTTTCTAAAATTTCCACACAAGTGCTCTCTTACACACAGCAATTACCAGAGATACCACTGCCCCTGGAACCAGCATTAACAAGGTGGGGAATATGGAGAAGCAGTTAATTTCTATAATGAGCATCTAGATGATATAAAGGCTGTTGTAGATTCTTTTGATTCTGATAATGCTGCATCTATATCTGAATCGCAGGTTACCTTTAGCAACTCCAAAGTGGCCTCCTCAGTTGCCTACATCAAGAACAACTTTGGAGGGCTTCTAGAAGGCATCAAACATTTAGAAACATCAGGACAGTCTACGCAAGATTTTATTGCTGTCATAGAGGATGCTATTGAAAAACTGGTGCAATTGTATAAAATAAATTGGAAAATTTGTTAAAGAGAAATCTGGCTATCCAACATTTCATAGTGTATGCCAAATTCTAGATGAAGACGAAGTTAATCCCTCTCAGGACATTTCTCCAGGAAAAATTCTTACTACATATTTCACTGATTTTCATTACATATTTATTTACATATTTTCCTAAGTGACACTACATAAAAATTCCAGCTCTAGTGTTCACCACAGTCATTCTGTGATATTGTATCATGGAGATATTGAATTTCTGGCTGGATGTTGTCCTTGACTGCTATGTCAAAGGCTCAATGAAACAACATAGTGATAACTGTTTTCTTCCGCACAGAATGGTGATGGGTGGAGGTGTCCAAATAGCTGTGTGTGTGAGGGGTTTCCTGTATATGTTGATCAACTGTATATGTTGATATGGCAGATTACTCTTGAAGCCATAATCAATAATGCTCGCCACGAAAACTTTTGAGCTTTACAGAAACTATTGATCGATAATTGATTGTTCAATACACACAAACTGGTTTAGGTGCACTCTGAAAGGTAGAATCAGGAATGAAAAATTCCATGCCACAGCTGGGATTTGAATCATGGATCCTCCACTCTACACATGACTACTCTTAACCACTGAGCTACCATAGCACATGCTGGTACAGGCATAAATTCTCCCACTGATTCGCATTGAAATATTTTCTAACTAAAGAGTATGACGTCTATGGTGGGGAGAAGTGGGGGACAGCAGCTGGGCAGTAGGCCAAAGCCCAGAAAGGGCTGTTGTTTGGTTTTTTTTTTTTTTTTTTTTTTTTTGTGAAGTATATTAACGTCCTGCAATGTAATGTTATATTGGATGATGAATGATTGAAATTAGTGAAATGGTACTCGAGTCTGAGGTCCATTGATCTTAAAGTTACCTGACATTCATCTCAGGAAATGGGGAAAATCTTGGGGGAAAAAAGAAAAGGAGAGAGAGAGAAAGAAAGAAAGAGAAACTTTATCCACATATACGTTGTGAGGTAAGACATGAACAATTCTTGTGCATAATGGAAGCTGCTTTACTTCCCTCCCTCTCTGTAATGACTGAGAGGGGGGAATAGATGTGTCAGTTTGCCGCGAAATACAATAGAGCATAGGTGAAACAATTGCAGTTCACATGAAAGTAATTGTTAACACATAGCCATAGTTATATTAAAATCGCTTTGTCCATTATAAAGCTAATTGTTATACATATATAATGTCATTAGCAATATGCACTAAAGCTATACTAGCGCACTTTGCTCCTATGTGGACAGAAACGTTATGACTTCTGCACATACATGTTTGCGCCAACTTCACCCACCATCAGCCTTCAGGTGAAGAGTGCCACTGTGCATCTAAGGGAACTGCTCATGTCTCACCTCACGACCTATAACTCACCCTAACTAAGATTCAAACTTGGGACCTCTTGAATGTGAGACAGATATGCTACCACCACACCACAGAGGCAGGCTGCAGGGTTTGTTGGTTAGTTTGGGATAGGGATGTGCCACATTTTGGAAAGAAGCTGAACATAAATACTAAGTTTGCTATATATCCACCTTTTTATTACTGAATTATGCTCTCACTCTCACTCTCTCTCTGTATGTGCATGCTATTCTTTCTTGGGTCCATGGGACCTTAAAACATGTGTTTGCAATGAAATCTTGACATCAAAATTTTGGGTGAAATGCAATACTTCCTCTACCTATCCCTGTTAAGTGATAAAACAAAGTTAAAAATAATCAGAGCAAGCAACTTGTCAATATCAGTAGTAACTTCATAAAACATGATACTTTTATCAAGTTCAAGTTGTACGTTCTCGCGCACTTACATGCAAAGCAGAGTTGCTCTTTTATAAAATACACGTTTTGAATTATTGCATAATACTGGTATACAGTCTTTGAACGGATGTCTTTGCTTTATTGATCACTATAATGTTTTGACACGAATGGAATGAGTAAACATGGCACAAATGAGTCCCAAATATCTATTCAGATAAAACATATTTCTTATAAAACCCCTTTAGGGCAATTATTTTGAACCTGGGACCATTGACTTTAAGGTCCACATTAATCAAATACAAAGGATGTACTTTAACATTATGAGAGGTATAATTTTACAATGCATATTTACACTAACTTGATTTCTCCCACAAAATTAAACTTTTCATTTTAATAAACTACAGTGATGTAAAATAATTACATTTATTTGTTGTTTTTATAGTTAAATACTTAATACTATGCTCCTGTATTTTTTTATTGTACTATTAACATTTGAAAGAAATATGGTTATAAAGCTAGCCAAAAAGCTGTTTTCCTACATAAGATTCAAACCATGTATAAGTCGAATATGTCTTTTCATATTGCTTTTACGACTGAGAACCTGTAAACATATTGGACACCTTGTTTCTCCAAGATGCTGGGCAGTGTGATATCTAACAGAACTTGTGTGCTGAAATGCCTTTCCACACTGTTTACAGGAGTATGGTTTAATGACAGATGCAGCCTGCAGTTTAGGAGTTGATGTTTCAGGACCTCCTTTACCTGGAAACAAAATAACAGTTGCTGTAACTTTTACATCTTGTTAATAATTAATACTACATCCTGTAAGTGAAACAAGTATTTGTCTCTCAGCAGGGAACTGAACTAATTGACCTGTTATAGATAGAAAAGTACTGCAAAGTCTTCTAACCTCTTGCATATTTCAATGCTGTTGTAATCAGTCCATCTGTTACTCTCCTGATTTCTTCATCGTTATGGCAATGCTTTACCTTTAACACTAAAGACACTTGAAAACTATCCTCATTTTAAAATCCAATATTTCATTTCTAAAATATTTGTATTATATGAATGGTTGCACTGATATTAAAAACCAATTATTATCATTGAAATTGCCCAGTCTTACACCAATGCCATGAAGATAACTAGAAGTATGATGTTTTGGTGAATTAAAAAAATACATCAATCTAAGAATTACAATTTTACCTGGAAATGATAGGAGAAAAAACACATTTAGTATAACTTATTTATAACACAAAACAAAAAATCTGTATATTTTAAAAATAAAAGCATGAAGCATATGATACCCATGTAAATGGTATGTCATTAAGCCTCTTTAAGCAAAACAATAAAATGATAGCAAAAGATTTACAATTAAATAATTACCTGGGATATAATGGTTCATCCTATTCCACTGATGGATGGTTGTTTGCATTAAAAAATTCTGTACAGGATTGAATCATGGGCTCTTCTTTATCAACTCTATTCCCTTTTGCTACATTCATGCTTGTATCTTTTAAAGATAATACATGATTGTTATTAGAGCCAACATTCTTAACAATTATGTATTTTACTGTTGTATATTATACGCAAAAAGAAAAAGAAGTTGATAATTTGCACAATAGTCCCCTGTTTGCTTCTGCTTTATGTTATAAGCCTTTTCATATTTTTCTCATGTTCGTGACCATATGTAAATTTAACTTAAGGTTTTACCAACTATTCTTAGAGAAAAGCAGTTCAAATTTTGCCAACACAATCCATTTCATATAACCTCAACGCCCTTAAATCTCAGGTTTGATGCAAGCTTACACAATAACATGGCATTAGATATATATTGATTTTGGTTGAGAAGGGATAAATATAAATAAAATGGGATTAGGGCATGAAGTCAAGCAAGCGACAATAAAGAGGATACAATGATATCCCACAAGCATGAATTGCTGCACTTAAGCACTTCAGATTTCTCCAAGTTGAGGTTTTCGATTGCATACTATTCTTCACATTTGATCCTTTGAAAACTTGCCACTAAATGGTATATTATGCATTGCCGATAAGTGTAATATTTTACAAACTTTAAAAAACCAGTGCATAATGAACTTTTTTGTAACTCTATCTTAATTTTTCATATTGTTAAATTTATATATACTCCTACAAAGTAGTCTCACAAATCCAAGCTTCACAATTTGAAGGCTCCATTAAATTTGAGCCACTTGAAAGGTTTCTTTTCTTCTTTTTTTAAATGGAGTGATTTTTGTCTGACCACCTGTCATACAATACCCAAGCAGTTCATATCCGACACGTTTATTACATACTTTTGTGGCTCTCCACTTCTCTCTTAAAGTGTTTGGGATTTTTAGGAACAGAAAGGTATATTCAAAGAACTTATTCACTTTAAGTTCAAAAGACGTAGTAAACAAAACATGACATTAGAGCGACTCATTGGCTGGTGGGCAAAGTAAAGCTTTTTCTGCTTAGCATGTCATCTCTTTATATTGAACAGCTGGTTGAGGTTGTAAAATTTTGTTCTCATTTTTGTGCAGACAAATTAAAAAAATTATTGTAACAGTTCAATTTATGAAGCAAAATATCAGATTCACTTATAAAGTAAATAGAACTGTTCTAGCAGAAGGTTTATTAAGTGAAGTGTAGCTGCTGTTGCCTGCTGCCGGTTAAGCTGTTAGCGCACTCTCCTTGCCACGTGGTGCAAATGTTGATAAAATATTAATTTCCAGAGAGTCACTGCTGGGAATCCGCCACCATTGTGGAGATACATAAATGTGGAAAGCAGATAGGACAATTTTATTAAGTTACAGATTTTTAATAAATTCCATGAAAAATAACCATGTTAGTCAACAATGAATGTGGTTAGCTAAAGTTTAGCAATAATTGCTCTTCATTATTAGTGATATGCAACTATTTCACTTCATCTATTATGATTCTTTTTTATGGTGTTCCCTATAGTCTGAGTTATTCCACATTCAACGTACACACACTACCTATTACCTCGAATTAGTGAGATTACTGTACTATATTTTGTACAACTTAGTTGAACATTCATATAATATTGCCAGATTAATACCTGTAACACATTCCACTGCACACAAAGAAATTGGCACACTTCATGAAGGTATGCGCCTCTACAAACAGGCACCATATATAATTTAGATGTTCTTGGGCTTCACGACAGGTGAATCATTAATGGTATCTCTTACTTCAGGAACATTATTGGTGGAAGTTAACAACTTATTTCTATATACGGTTTTTTCTATTTGATAAGTTTAATATCCTTTAATCAGACAGGTTATAGTCAGATAATGCAGATATGTAAATGAGCCCAGGGTCAGCAGTTGTAAGTTCTCTGAATACGGGGAAAAAGAAAAAAGAACCTTAAGCAGGTGACTCAATCAAGATTCAAAATCAAGTGCTCTGGATTAAAAGCAAACTAACCAAACCAATGGAAGAAGTCTCAGTATCAGATTACATTTTAACGAGTACTACTCACACACTGTTTCTTGAGCTCTCATATGCATTGTTGTTGAAGATGTCAACAGGACTTTTCATGTCCTTTAAATTGTATCACAGAAGACCAGCAGTTGTTTCTGAAGTTGTTTTTTCCAGGTTAGCCAATGGCTAAAGTAAAAGGTTGTTGTGGGATTATGTTGATGCTAGTGATTCTGGATCTGCTTCAGCCCTTTAGTACTGTTTTGAGTTGGTAAACCAAAAGTAAACTAGTGTAACACAACAGAACAGCAGGAAAGGTAATATGATACAGTGACTGGAATACAGGCAACACTCAGTTCTTATTTTGACAAAGCACAAGCCTCCTTGACAAAGACTGTTTGTGGCACTACATTGCAGGCCTCAACATAAAGTGTACAAGTAGTGTATAACATGGTGTTTTATTAAGCATAAACAATTCCATTAAATAAGGAAAATTGAAGCTATTAACAGTGAAGTAAAAAGATTCTAAAGTAAGAACAAATTAGAAACTAAAAACTTCACTTATCTTAGTAATGTTGCTAGTTCTTTTTGCACAAACTGACTCGAGTTTCAAGTTGTCTCCAACTCATTCTCAAAGCTATACCTATAGCTATAAACAATTCCATTTTCATAACTAGTGAATAGTCTCTGGAACAAGCTGCCTGTATGTACCAACACAGACCACTTGCACTTAAGCTTTCAAATTAATTAATTAATTCTTTCTTTCTTTCCAAATCCCAGGTTAACACAACATTCGCAAAGTTACTACACTTGACTGCTAAAGAGTGGCCAGGACCAACTTCAATGGGCAGCCTAAGTATTACCTTAGTACTTCAAATCATTACTTTATTCTTACTCCCTAGTGATATGAATTTTGCTACATTTCTTTGTCCTGATTCTGGAGTAATTGCTCTTATTGGTTTAAACTAATACAAGGTCAGTCCTCTGACTTTCGTTACATCATGTAAATGATCAAATGTGCATTTTCAAATATGTTCTCCAAATATGTCTTTGCTCTTTTCAACCCAGAGTCCCAAATTCAATTCCTGACTGAGGCAAGGGAGTTTTTCTTTAACTGAGACAATTCTCTACTCTCTGCTGTGTCTGGAATTATGAAGGTGAGAATGAATGTGTTAATGCAAACAAAAATAAAATATTAAAATTTACAATTCAAAAGGTAACACCATCAATTATTTTGCAAGTCAAAGCCCTCTGATAGGCCTTAGAATTGAAGTAAATGAATACAAACAAAAGTAAAAAGTTCAAGGCTTAGCTCTCATATAGAAGTTCCATTAACTAAGTGTAGCATTTTCCTTTACCTTTAAATAAGTCATGTTTACAGTAATGTATTGCAGAACATCACTTGTAACTATTTGTTTTCATTAACTGATTTTTATTTCTGCTAAATGTAAGAGAAGTATGTTTTCATTAATGGCCAACTTTATGACAAACAGTTTTGTTATTTTACTGTTCTTTAATGCTAAATTTTTAAGTATACATTTGCTTCCATTATAAACATGCTACTTCCCTTTATATTATCCTCATATATCATATCACATGTTTTTGAATGGGAATTTGTTTCATTCTACTGTATTAGAGGAAACGTTTTCCAACATAGGGTAATTAAAAAAGAGTTATACAAAAAGATAACCTACTTGTCACTGTTGAACAAGTTTATTTCACAAACAGATATGAAAAAAGGTTAACCCTCCAAGTTTCTTACAACATTTACAGTTCAAAAATGGATGCCCTATATGACAACAGCTATATTTTCCATTCCCATCCAAGCACATTTTGATCAACAGAGTCCACAAATATCTGCAAATATCCTGTGAATGTGGAAAAATAATACCTTGTCCTTCACATACTATAAATGGATAATGTTGCAAGGCATTAGGTTTTAACATAGGAAGTTACATCGATGGCACTGTTTGACCTGAATTCTGAAAAATGTTGTTGTTGTTAGCTAATGCTGGATTTCTGACAATGAAGTCATTAATCCTCTTGCTCTACAACATTTTTCACTCAGAGCAATAGCAGTATAGTAACCGCTTTTTAGAGAGCACCATATTTTTATGTTTTGGCGGTCACATCGCTCTCTCACAACCCCCAGAATGTCTGGAGGACCACACCTGTCGTTGGTTTACGGGTCTCACCGACCTGACCGGGAGAATTATCAAAATAAATTCACCGACCATATCCTCTGATTACCAATCAGAGGACGTATTACATGCCATGACAGGTCAGCATGTTGGGGGTTAAGATTAAATTAGTGTAGATGTCCTAATTCATTTGTATATATGTTTTACCATGATTATTGCTATCATATAGTTGATGCATACCTGCCCTCCGAGTCTTAAAGGCTTTATGTTTGAGGTTATTTCGAGTCACTTATTTACACTGAAAAATGTTGGTTAAGGAAATGTGACTTTTGTGAGCATTTAAAAACCTTTCAGTACTACTTTATCTTATTACCCTCCCCTTATGTATGACGTACCAAGCCAGTGCCTAGAGTCAGATGCCTGTCAGGGAGCAGGTGAACCTATGGACCACACAGACTGAAGACCTGGAAGTGGGTGGTCAGCCAAGCACCAGGTATGAGAGTGAGGAAGAGGATGACATGAAATGCAGGTAAAATGAATGGAAAGGTGATTATGGACCAATTGGAATGAGTGTGTGTGTGTGTGTGTATGTGTGTGTGTGTGGGGGGGACTAGAGAAAACCTGCCCAGATGCAGCTTGTCCACCACAAATACCACATGTGGGTCCCTGGGCCACCTAGGGGTACGCAAGCAGTCTGACCACCGACCATGGCATCTTTCAATACTAAAACTTTGACAGTTAATCCTCTTGTTCAAGGTGCTGTTTATGAGAAATTCATTACAGTAATCACAAGTAGTATTTGCTTTTGATATGTAATATTAATTTTGTGATATCACAGAGGAAATTTTGGGGAGAAGAAGGAATACTGATAAATTTAAAAGGAGTGGTAACAATTTGAAAATTCAGATTAGTATTAACCTTATAACTTTATTATCACATAAAGTGAATTACATGTACACATGTCATGAACATATTCACCAAACAGCATCATCATAATTGACACCAATTCCATGAATGTGACGAAGATGGCGTTTCATATTGCCAATTCGACTCAAAACAAGGGAACATATGTGGCAAGTTGTCTCCCCGAAGTGCATGGCCATATGAAGTTTGCAAGACTTCTTGTGGCGGAACTGTCGTCCACAGACTTTGCATGAAAATGATGATTGTTGAGCTAAAACAAAGCAATCAGGGAACTGTGTTACAACAGAGCTAATAACTCTCTGTCAACTGAACCATTTCTAGTAAAAAGACAGCAGCATCCCCAAATGAATACTATTGCAAATACCTGTCTACTTCTAATGGAGCACTAATTTAAATAAAAATTTTTAGAAATATTTCTGAACACCATACACTTATGCTTCATATGAACAGATTTAACATGGTGTTAACCTTCGCACTGCTATAGAATGAATTTAAATATTTCTTTAGAAGTGTGGGCATCTATATAAGTAAGCTCCCTGTTTTATTCTCCTTACCTCTTATCTATGATAGGTAAGAGAAAGAACTGTAATATCAAAATTTCATCAGAAACCTGGAGGCTCTTAAAAACTAAACAGACTAATTCAAAGATGAAAAGTTCAGTAGATACTTAGATAGGTATTTAAATTCAGCCTCTTCCAAGGATGCAACACAAGGATTTTCAACGAAATTCCCCATGTCCCAAACTGCTCTATACATGGAAAAATCTTGATCCCTCAAATATGGCTTGTAAAAATATTAATTTACTAATAATTGATTCTTGGGTGATCAGCCGCATCAAATTTATAAAACTCAAGCTTTTGACCATTTGATTCTGCATGGTTAAAAGCTTGAGTTTTATAAATTTGATGCGGCTGATCACCCGAGAATCAATTATTAGCAACATTTGCCAGAAGTTTTAAATTTTATAATAATTTAAACACTATATGTTTAAGATATTTGCATAAGTACTAAAAAGTATCTTGAATTTTCTGCAAATAGCCTGTGTATTTTACTGTAAGAGAAATAAGAACTAACAAAAATGTAATCCCTTAAAACACACAATTTTTGACGAATTATTTGTTGTTTTAACCATTTCCAACGTATTTGTTGCTCTTGGTTTGAATGCTCCAGTGGTCACTTATACATTTTTTAGTTTTAAGTAACTGAATTAGTTTCCCATGATGTCGTAAAAAAAATACAGCACTTCAAAGCCAAGCAATAGTAATCCAGTTTTTTGAAGATCTGACTATTGCTTCAGCCTCCTGTATCCCACTTGTGCCTACAATGAAACATGTAATGAACCATTTCTGCAGAGTTTTTTAATTAACGTAAGCAAACAGAAATAATAAGGCATTATTTTTAATTTTATTTTTAATTGTTCCATTTATACCCTACCTTTAATTTCAATGGTTTATATGGGCAACACTTCGTTTGGATCATATTGCCTAAGGGCAATGGTTTAATTATGCAGTGAGTTTTGGGTTGTTTTTTTTTCTTCTTTGTGCTTATATTAGACACACATTCACGCTCATTCTTCAAAAAAATGTGGTTTTGCAAGAAACTTTGTAGGAGAGAGAGAAAAATAATGCATAGAGAAACTAACATGAATATAAAGACATCAAATTTTTCATAACTCTGCTCTTCGCACTGTATAATATAAAATATAGAACATTACAAACAAACGAGAATATCACCAAAATATATCTGAGGAGTCACATGGATAATTAATTGCGCCCTCCCCCCCCCCCAAAAAAAAAAAAAACAAAAAAAAGTGGGAAAAAGAAAAGCAGGTAGCATAACTTCTTGCACTTCAATGTCAGCTATTAAGGTCTCTTATTTGTGGAGCTTTAAATTAATGCATAAACACATTATGTACAGCATTTTATACCAATGGCCATAACTGAACAATGTTAATTTCATTAGTCTTGCCTACTACAAAATTCAATCTTTTAAGAAATGCTAATTCCTAAGAATTATGTATTTTGAATCCAATTTCCAATGTTCCACATGATCTTAATGGCTTGCTGGAAAAAAAGAAGGGGGAAGGGGATGAAAACCTAGAAACCCTCAACCGTTCTGGAAGATGCTGTATTTTGAGACAATGGCCTGCAAAGATGATGCTAACCCTTTAAATGGGGACTAGGTTGCTGTGAACAGTTAAATGTTTAAGGCTGCGTTGTACACTAGTTCTTTTCTGGAGAGTGCAAACTTCGACATGCATCAAACTCTATGTGAGGTGCAGAATGTACTGAGCTTTCGCTTTATATTTATTTGTTCCTGTTACCTCCATATGCTACTGTCATCTAGTAGGTTTGTTAAACTCAGTATACTGAACAGAAAACTGTCTAAATGTACATTGTCTTCACATTGCCCACCTGTGTCAAACATGTTACATGCAAAAACATTTATATGCAGCATGCCCTGAACTAACAGCTATCTGAACCTTTGTTGAGAAGGTTTGAGTGAATGCTTTCTTACAAAATAAACAAGAGAATTCCTAAAACTGCAGTCTTGCAAATACACATACTGTGTGCAAAAACAGTATGTTCACATGCCATAACTAAACAAAACTATTGTTGACAACAGCTGAGCAGTCTTGAGAAAATAAAGGCAGGAGAGTTTTATAGCCACATGTTATCTGTGAAGGAGTACTACAAATTATAGTATTTATTGGTACTTTCACCTTACTGTTTAGATACTAAATAAGAGAGCAACTACTCTTACGACATGTATGTTAGTTTTGCACACAGTCATGAAATTGTCTTAAATTACATAATTTAAGTTTAAATGCCAGAATCTAATTTCACATGTAAAGTACATTTTCAAAGCTTTATGCTCTATTTATACGTTGCCTTCAATATCAAAGGTCATATTGGTGGCTTTTAACCTCTTGGAACAATTGCTCCAGGGCAATCGTGTTCATTCACTTAATGGTGGTTTTGAACTTCGGGTTTCAATTACTTATTTTTTTGTCTTTTTTTTCGGATTCTACGGAGGATGGGGAATAATCCTAGTGTGAGAAAAATTCCCACCCTTCCAGGAATTAAACGCGGGACTCCTTGCACAGCAGGCAGGTGCACTACCAGTTATTTAAATCAATAATAATCATTATAAGTATGACTTTATTACTCAATTTTAAAGCAAACTCTGTAAGCCCTCCCTATAATCGGAGTGACCAGCAGGTGGAACAAGAGTGGATCCTCAGCATATAGCAAATGATGCACTCCCTATACAAAAGTTAGAATCACATGCCATACTTCAGTTAAGTAATTTAGTTATGCTTTTCAAACACAATTTATGCTGTTCAATATTTTTGTTTTTATAGCCTTTGCATAAGAATAATAAGACATTTATGAAATTTTGCAAGAGTAAATTATTTTACAATGTCTTCAAGTTACTTGAACATCCCATCCTTAACTGGGTATGTAGTACTAAGGGGTGAATTGAAATGAATGAACCAATGCTCAAATCCAAATAGAAAATGCTGCCAAAATAACAAGCCCCAACTGGATTCAAACTCAAGACCATGGAATATGAGCCGGAAAAGCTGCCCTGACATCAAAGAGGTGGGCAAATATCTCATGTGGTTAAATGGAACCTGGAGATTTATTTCCAAGAACTCAAGTGATCAACTAATGTAACCTTTTATAAAAGGCTAGTGTCTTTTAGAATTTACCTCAACTCTATTTCAAGAAGTGCTCATTTAAACATCGGAATTCTTAAATTCAAAAAGAAAATGTCAGAAATTCAGTTGACCTTAATTTATAACATTAACAGTTGAAATACCTGGATGGCATTGTCCGTGGTTTGACAATGTATCCCTGCAACTTTTAGACTTAGGTTGCAGGTTGCCACTGACCTAGAGACAGGAGAGCAGATCTTCAACATAGGAAGAAAAAAAGCAGCGAAGAGAAGCACCAAAGCCACTTCTGTCTTGGCGCGAGCTGACACCCCTGAGCTTGCCACGCCACCAGAGCGCAGCAAGTCTGAGCGAGAGCCGTCACCAGCCTGTCCAGTGCCACCAGTCGCGGCTGAGTCTCCGCCGCGAGCAGTTACGGAGGAGCCAACGCCCACGTCGCCGTCGCCACCCACAGCCTCCCCCTTGCTGCATAGTGCAGCAGTGTGTGGAGTTCCACGGAATTTTCTGTGCCGCTACCTGCTGTCCGCCGCCAGCCAACTGTGGCAGTCCAGCATCAGGGCCACGAGAATCCACACTGACCGTGATGGTAAGGCAGAAGTTCGCGGGCCAGGGCGACCGGCAAGCTGCCATGACAGCGGGCCTGCCCTTGTTAGGGCAACGCCTGCGCATCGAGGCCAGCAGAATGGATCGCCTGGTACCTTGTCCCCGCTGCTGCCAGTTCGGCCACCAGACCGAGACCTGATCCGCTAGCCCACGGTGCCCGGGAGTTAACAGCGAAGTGCAAAGGTCACCTTAGACACAGCCGCCGGTACTGTGACACCTGTAATGGCTTCGGCAATTACACAGGACAGGCACAGTGCCCTCTCCATCCATGCCGGACTTCACAACTGAGCAGCACACCATCACAACGACAGGACCAACGACCAGCACCGCAAACCACCGTCGCAACTCCACCACCTCCAGGGACGACATCGCCGGCAATACAGGATACACCACCAGTCGCCGCAGTCAGCCAGGAGTTACGGGATGCGGTTCAGTACCTCCATGCGGAGTTACTGAATGTCAGCACCCGCCTGGCTGCCATTGAGGAGACACTTGCCTCCATCTCCGCCATCTTCAAGCTGAAGCTTAACCAGCTCGAGATCCCAACTGCCATCACTACCACCACCCTCCGGGAAACAGACTCGCCACTCCAAGGAACCAGCTCAATAACCACCGTAGTTCTGAAAGAGCAACCACCAGGGGCTTCCACATTCATCATGGCCAACCCTGCACGGAGCTGTGTCGTACAATGAAGTGTATGGCATACCCCAAGTGACTGACGCCAGGATTCAGCCATCATCATTCCATTCACCCTTCATGACCATTTCATCATCCACCACTCACAATTATCACCAGGACTGCTACCAGGGGGCTCTCAGGGCTTAGGTCATGATTGTCTCCTGACACTACAGCATCACTACGCTGTTACTGCCACTGGCAGGCAGCTTTCATCCTTCACCACAGAATCCGCAGGTGCAATAACGCGGTACTGCAGTACTGAGGTTTCGACCTCAGGATTTCGGTGGGGTTTTTTAGTGAGTAGGCTGCCAGGGTTCGAAGCCAGGGTCGGAGTCTTACACTCGCATGCTTGCATGCGGTAAGGGCGTAAGTAGCCTTTTTCCCTGACAAAAAAAAAAAAAATGGTTGCACTTATCAAATAGCCTTGTGCTTATTTGAAGACTTTTAAAAAAGTATTACTTAATAAACAAAGAGCTAAACTCTTAGCATACTATAAAGAAAAACGAACAAAACAAATCAATAAAACCACAGATAACACACTATGCAAATGCAAACAATTACAAATACTACAGAAAGAAAAGTGAGTAGAGAACTGTAATCAAATGCAACCCCAACAGATTCCAAGCGTGCCATTGCACTGGTTATTTTACTTGGGCCCTTCCCGTCCTTCACCACAGGCACATTTGACTACAGTTGCTGGGATTCAAACTCACTATGTTTGGCATTAAATGGATGGCCAGTCAGTTGCACATCACTCTGACAACCACAGTTATTTGAATTGCTTCAGCTGAGGTGCCTCTGAAAGGTATGTGTAAACCAGTTTAGAAATTAGAGGAAGAATAGCATATGTAGCAAAATAACTTGGCAATTGAAGGGTCCAGTGAATGTTCTATAGTAAAGTGGATAGCATACAAACCTTTTCCATGAAAAACTACATGTGCGTGCCCAGTAGAGAAAGAACTGTGATTATGTTTCATAGAAGTAAAGCGTGTAGAGAAAATTGTGAATGTAACTTGCTGCATTTCTTTTTCAATCATAGAAAATTGTATGAATTGTAAGTTGAAGGAAAAAAGAGAACGAATGTGATCGTTTCATAAAACAAAAGTGAGTCGAGAAAACTGTGTGAATGTAATATGTGGAATTTCTATTTCAGTCATAGAAAATTCAGTAGGAAAAGATATGTGAATTTAATACATACAAATGTGAATTTAATACATAAAAGAAAAGTGAGTGGAGAAAACATGTGAATGTTATATTGTATAGAAAAACAGCATACAAACTTTCTCCATATAAAATATAGCTCAAGTAGTTTAGGAGTGCACAGAGGGCAAACATACAAACATTCATCTATATTATATACAGATTAGCCTTCTATACTTCACAAATTTTTTGCTTCATCACATATGATTGAAGTATACCTAGAATTAAGTAGTTAGAACAGTAATGTGTAACTAATGGTGAGTGCAGTCTGATTAAGTTTTGCAATTGTCCAAAATGTTCAACTTTCTTAGCTCTGTAAACAGTCACTCTATTAGCCTCACCTTCACCGGTCCTCTAGCAATGACAAAACTGAACCACTTCTATTTGCCAGATGATTGGCTATTAGCAACTGACACAATGCTAGCTGCCTTCTGAAATGAATATCAGTCTCTCTCCAGTGCTTTGTGTATTTTTCTACAATCATCTACTATACATTGTTCTCCTTTAGTATTCTCTTACCCTGCCAAACTACACCCCAAACCATCTGGTGGCAATAATGGCTTGACTGTGTTGTCTTCTTCTTACAGTACAACTCAATACCTTTTCTACCAGAAATGGTAGCAAATGTTTTAAGAAAATTCTTATTTGTTGAGTGATAGATTTAATTATCTTACTTAACAGCTCTACAGTGATAACTTATTAATGGCTACTGGTAGCTACTGAAGAATTCAAGACATCCACTGATTGTTCTTTAAAGAATTCCAGCACAACAAACTGCTTCTCAAACTGTGTGGCACAGTTTATGCTACATAGTGCATGTGAAACATTTCTCAAATACAAATAAGAATAGTTTATCAAAAGTTTTGGCCATAGTATCAGTAGGATTCTTATTCAGGTCTCTTATCAACACTACCTAAAACACATGAACTGGGGAGCCTGTTAGATTAACAAAAGCTTGTAGGTTCTACACATTCAAAGTTTTCCCCAATAATTATGCAGCCTTTTGAAGGAAACCTATTGTACAAAAAGGCAATTTATATGCACCCTCTCTGTAGCATCAAGTTTTAGTTCTCTTAAGCCCAGTTTCAAAAATATCACTGAATGGGTATCAGATTTGATCTAAGGTGAGAACATGAACAAGATCAGAGTGCACCGCATTGTATAAACTATTCTAAGATCAATAAGGTTCAGTTCAACTTTGATCATAGTTCGTAATATAATATTTGGCAACATCCCAAAACAGTTGAAAATTGCTGCTTACAGACAGCAGCGAACACTTGTGTTTTAGCTTCAGAAGTATATAAGGCGCAGTACAAGATGAAAATGACAAAAGAAGCAGAACGAATTAACTTCTTACACACAAAGAAAAAAACATATTAGTAGTCAAAAAGTACAAACATATAGTGGAATTAAAAAAAGAAAGAGAAAATTGACTTAGTTTCAGTTTCTCAAAAAGAAACTGCATGGAAAGCAATCACTGCAAATTTTAATTCAAGATTAACTACTATAGTGCTTTTCAAATGGGAAGAGTTTGATCTGCAGCCAAGATACGTTTATATGTACAGCATTGCAAGTTCATTACACCCACTCTTCGTATTTCTTGGCAAACGTCAAGCCCCACATAAGGGGAAAGCAATATGACAACACAGCAGGTCTCAGATTGGTTACTGGCCTGGAGATGCTTAAGGACAAACTCCTTCCCATTTGAAAAGCACAGTAGATCCAGTCGCACATGGAAAGGTAAAAGTTACACGAGCAAAACATCACTATGTTAGAAGTGAGGATTAAGACATCTTTTATTATGTTTGATTCCACAAACATTGTCCTTGACTAATATGATGGTTATGAACATTTCTTTTCTAGCAAATTAACTTCTACAAGTAAGCCTCAAACACAACTCCACATTTTACAATTTTTCAAAATGTTGCAGGTTAAGAGTAATCAGTTTTTTCTGCTCCTATAAAATTTTAATTTTTGGACATAATACAATATGAAATGATGCTCCTATCGTTCAAAGTACTACAAAAATGCATTAGTTACCATTTTATTATTTATTTAAAGCTATACTATCGATTTCTTCCTTATTTTGAAAAATGGACTACAACTATGTAGCTTCTGCAGTTCTGTTAATACAAGTTCAAGTTAACACAATACTGTTTGATCAGACCAAGATAGTAACCAGTGAAAACAGATGGCGACCCAGAAAAATTAAAGAGGCCTTAGAAATTTCCCGTTGTCCTAAGAATTTTAATAATAATGGTGGCATGCACATTAACAAACTTTGGTTTACGGCCATGGGTAGAACAAAACACAAGAACACCACGTCATTTGTGCCGCAGTGTAATGATTCTATGGCAGTGCCGCAGTGTAATGATTCTATGGCAGTGACGTAGCAATGCAGAAGGACTGCCGCAATGCAGAGACTGCCCAGCCTATCAGGGCTCACCATTTACCCACCTTTCACCTGTTTGCCAGTATATAAGTTGACTAGCTGCTACATAGCGGCGCAGTTTGCCTGTGATAACGACCACGACAAGATGGTCGAAACGTCGGCATTTTATAATTTGACGCGGCAACAACCGGATAGCCAAGATATTTTAACTGGAGAAAATTCACCAAACAGATTTGATCTTAGGTCAAGATGCCATGAACTTAGATCAAGGTTTATACAATTAAATTTGGAAGTTCAGCTTGATTGAACGTTATATTCAGGTGGTTGAACTCAGATTACCCTTAATGCAACTAGGCCTTAAAGGTTTTGTTTATAAAATAAGTTTTCAAGGCACCACTTCTTAGTTTCCTTAAAACTTTTGTTTATATTTATAAAATAGATCTTTTGAAGGCATCACTTCTGTTGACTGAATACTCTTAAAAATGATCTCAAATTACATTAGAGAGATGTCTTAAGTTTTTCCTTTCCCCCTTAAATACTCACCATTTATTATGGTCAGTAAGAGTTTCTTTTTAAATGCAATGAAGCCCAGAATTGTTCCAACAGTTGATCAAGCATGTTGCACAGCAAACTGACTGCAGTGAACAAGGAGAATGTTCCGAAGCTGATAATTCTGGCTAACATAACAAGGCCCTCTTTAAAGCATTTCACATTCTACAGTGAATCTTAGTGAACATCGACGGGACAACTCCCATCCACTAGTCTCCAGGGCCAGTGACACAATTCTCGGTCCCACACACATGGGTGCTTGGTAGATGTTGAACACAAGTGAATACATTATGCTACTCGCCCCTAAGATGAAGATCAGCACAGCATTCCCAGGAAGCACCAATTTGGATAAGTTTTTCCCCAGCAAGAATGCAGCCATTTTGTTTGATTGTTTTGTTATCCACAGAACCTGCTTTTTTAAACTGACCACTAAGTACAATATTTCTACATGGAAGGGGTCTGTCAAATTTAAGCCTAAATTTTTGTCTACTTTTTCCCAGAATTTTTATTTCTAAAAAATGTTTTTGAGATGCACACATTCTCATTGTGAATATACAATCACATTAAAAGAAACTTGCAAATACATACATTCACTCAGATATAACTTCACAATGAGTGTGATGTATAGAAGAGGAAGCCAGAAATGAATCAAGAGACGGAAGTTGTTGCACTGAACCCGTGGAAAGGTGGACAGCAGTTGTTCTGTCGACATTCACTGAGATTCACTGCACTACATGTAACATTTTCATGGTGCCTCACAGGTAATATGCATACACTTAGTGCATAAAATTCACTAATTAAAAAGACACTTATACTGTTCCACCCTGGCTCTAGCTGATAAAGAACATCTAAACTAAGCTTATTGTATCATTTGAGGATAAGTCCTTCAGCAAAAATGTGCTTGGTATTAATAGGCCAGGATAAGAAAATCAGGGAGAATGTCTGGACAAGCTGTTCAAAGATTAACCCAGAATATTGTTTATTATCCCTTTTGTTTGCAGAATTACATAGCTTTACATTTTTTAACACAATTTATTTTGATTTTATATACAGGAACTCATTTCATTTTATAGCACTCAAGCAATTTTAAGGTTGTTTTGTAAATGTAATAAAACAATATGTACACATCCATGATCCGGTAGCTTATACACTACACACATAAAAAAAAAAGGGGGGGGGGGCGAAGTAAATTTCACGGTGTGTTAACAAACAAATAATAATAATAATAAATATGTAGTTTGCCAGCAAAAATATATATATTGTTTACACAGCAAACTCATACCATTGCAGCCAATAGTAAACCAATACATACATAAAACCACGCACATCACCCAGAAAGAACCAAAATATTTACTACAGTATATAAAGAAAGTGTTTATTCCAAAATAAGTTAATATCACAATATTGCTTTTAAATACAAACCCACTTCAGTGCTTCAACTTCAGTAGCTTTAAATAATACTAAGCAATTATGAGATGTTACATTATTCTTTATTACAATCCTGAATCAGTGTGTTCAATAATTGTAATAATTATTACATGTATTCAATGAAACTCCTGTCATATCGATCACCAGTTTACCATAATTTGTCCCATAGTTCTTTAACAGGTCAGTGAATCTAGTTAATATGGTTATCACATTTAAATGTCACTATCTTGGTCTGGAAATGTGTTTAATATATTTTTCAGTTTTAATATAATATGAAATGCCTAAGCCTAAGTATATGTTAATACAGATTTTAATGAACATTTGAATGTCTAGATGTTCTTTTAACTCAATTCCCACACAAGCTTAAGTAGTTCGAGAAAAATTAAGTAGTCGAGTAAAATTAACTTGCCAAAAGCTATTTCTTCAAGCTGACCTGCATGCATGCTTATGCAGGGTGTTCAATACATCACATCCTTAATTTTCATCAGCTACACTGTTGTTTTAATATTAAACATAACTTAATTCTCAATTTACACATATGACAAGCAGTATGTTCAGTTCCCACACTTGGCTAGAACGAAAGAAAGTTTTAAAATGTATAAAAACATTTAAGTAATTTACCTAATTCTAAATTGAAGAGAGCAGCTTCCTTTAGTCTGACTTAGCATAGAAGCTTTTCAGGTACAGTAGAATCCTGAAATAACGCAGTTGCTGTGGGACATGCTTTAATCCCTTGTTGCAATGATTCTGCAGTATATCGAGATGTGAGCTTAAAAGTAACAAAAATCGATCCCATGGAGGTGGTGGGAAACATTTGTACAATAATAAATTACAGTACATTGTATGTACTCATAATATACGGTAAGGTACACCACTTTTAAATGCAATTACACACCGGTTATGCTAGGGTTGTATTCCAGTCCTGCAACCAATCTCAATTTCTACAGCACAATTACACTGCACCCATTTTACACAAACCTAATTTTGCATTGTGTTAAAAACATCAATAAGTTTTGTTTGGCAGCATAATTCACAATGTTTTTTCTCTGCATATTGTTTGATTGTAGCAAGATGGAGATGAATATTGCTCGATTCATTTTGCTTCCCCATACACAGAATCATCTTGTTTATGCTATTTATGACTTCATCAACATGTAGAATATGTTATTCCGTGTAGATGTCTCATTACTTTGGGAAATTCTTAGCAATGCAGTAAACAAGGTCCACACTAGGAGTAGCAAAAAGTATATTCCAGTACCGCTCTTTGAAGAAAATTTTAAACTTTCAAAAATAAAAAGCATGATATATTTTCGGGGGGACATACTTTCCCGCACATTAAATCCAAATCTACTGTATTTTGGACCACACTATTTTGAGCTTCTATTGTACGTGTCTCTTACTGCAGAGTATTTATTAGCATTTTTGTCCACCCAGGTCTGTGAACGTGAACTCTCAAACTGAAGCATTCATGAATTCAAACTTAAGTTCGTCAATTCATTACAATTTGATTGAAATCAATTCAAAAACATGGGTAGTGTATATTGGCAACCTTCTGAAAACTAAGTTTTATGATTGCCAAACTATCCTACTAATATATTGAGAATGAGTTGGAGACAACTTGAAACCCTGGGTCAGTTTGTGCAAAAAGAATGTGCAACATTACTAAGATAAGTGAAGTTTTTAGTTTCTAATTTGTTCTTGCTTTAGAATCTTGTTGCTTCACTGTTAATAGCTTCAATTTTCCTTATATTCATCAATGCTACCACAGTATTTTTGTCACAAAAGAATGTATTTGAAATTTAATGAAATAGATACATTTACAATTTTACAATCACTAGTGCTTAAAAACATTTGCCACCTCATTTCTCACTGGGATTGCAGTCATTAAGCATCTAGAAATTTAGGATATGGAAAACTGCAAATAGAGCTTATCCAGAATAAATAACAGTGGGAATGGAATCATAATTCACCATGATGTGTTAATACTTTCTTGAGAAGGCTGGGCAATAGGGAGATGCTTTAAGTCTTTAAACAATGATTGTTCAACTATTATATTATGATCCTCCAACAGACATATTTAAAATGCTTTCTTATAGGTTAAATGCATTTTCTAGTATACAAAAAGGAAAATAACACATTTTTTAAGGTTAATGCTGGCATGAGCAACTGGAACTATAGCACCCTAAGAATACTGTCGGAAGCATGGGTCTAAAGGTTACATTAGAGAACTGTATATTCATTACACTTCCTTATTGTTCTTACTGCCACTTCCACCCACAATGAACAATAATTAAGTGATATTATGCATTGTTGAATCTAATGATCTATGTTGGTGATGTTCTCAGAATGACCTACAGATTACAGGAGCATTTGCTCCTTTACATTGCCCATATTAACTGGATGTAGTTTACAAAACAGCGATGAGGCAACTGTAGTTAAGCTCAAGTTGCACACTAGTTGCTAGGATTACTTAACCCATTAACACCCAACTTACTTTTTTTTCCAAAAATTGAAGAAAAAAAAAACATGTGAACTATTAGTTCAGCATATAGTATGTCAATATATTTTGTTTGCCTTTTTATTCACCCAGTGCTCTAAAATCACCATGTCTATAAATAGACCACTGGGTGTTACGGTTTCAAAACATACCTACTGTAATGATGAACAAATACATTTTTGTCAAGTTCATGTATTTTATGATTCAACTTAATTTCTTAAAGCAATTACAGATAATTTAAAGCCAAAACACATATTTACTAAAACATTTAGAGTGGTAAGAGCTTTTTATTAACTGTGGTAAGGTTCAAAACATCTGTGGCAGATGTTTTACAGAATCTCAAATAGCGTGCAATCCTTCAAACTTTTTTTCATTTCTTCCCATTTTTCATTTGAAGCATGATCATTTCCTGGAATTTTTGTGTACTTGGAAGCACATTTTTTGTATCTCATTAGTCAGTTGCAAAGTTTCTTCATTTTGGCTGACTTTTGAAATCTACAGTTATTCATTTTCTGTATGTCACTCTTTCCAGAGGCAGTAAAATGTACCTCTACTGGGCCAGGAACATCATTCACATTTACGTGATACCTGTAGTGCTACATTTTTATCAGTCAGTCGAACTATTTGGATCAGGAGGAAGAATCACATCAACTTTATCACAATCACAACTTTTATTGGAAAAGTTACCGTCACAATATCCAGCATAATTCCTTTGAATATGTCAAAATTATTACATGCCATTTCTCTGATTGTAACCTAAAAATAATGGAAAGAAAAAAAAGAAATAATTAACGACTTACCTATTATCCATTTGCACTTTTTGTTAGTGCAGAATTGCAAAACTATCCCCAAAAATAATGACATGTGAACTTTAAGAATCCATGTACTTACATGTTATCGTCACTTCAAAGAACACAATATACAATACTGTTGAACACCAGTTCATTCTGTTTCAAACAGAAAAACTGTAGAAGGCAAATAACATACATAGCAGATGCTTGCAGACTATTACATGAGTAACAATGTTGCTAGCTGTTGCAGAAGCTAGGGTTTCCGTCACAAATACAGTTGAGCCTGATTTATGCATGTATCAAGGGGAAGAGGGAAGCATACCTGTAACTCAGAATTACTTACAAATGAAATTTTGATAATGCATAACTTTTTACTTTCTCTGCTGGTAAGTAGAGGAAGTATTGTATTCCACCCAAAAATTCAATGTCGAGATTTCATCAGAAATGTTTTGAGACCCCTGAATAAAAAAAAAACCACATTTTTAGAAATAGGTCTGAGTGTATGTCTGTCTGTGGACAGCATAACTCAAAAATGAAAAGTCGGTTACAAACCGAAGTTGGTATTTAAGTTTAATGTGTTTCAAGGTTGGGACACGAAGATTTTGATGAAAGTAGCCCCACCCTAAACTACCCTTTACATGGAAAATTTTTATTTTCTTGAAAATCATTTTGATCAAAATGCCATATATTT